>JAENPR010000468.1:0-487233 GCA_018135685.1 Themeda triandra | reverse complement strand
CGCTTTGTAGTAATCCCATGTATGTCTCCTAGCTCCTTGGCCCACTTCAGATGCTCATCGTCCTCATCTGATTCCTGAATTTACAAGAAACACGCAAGTAAAGAAAAGAAAGAAAAGTGACGCTAAGACGAACTTAAGAGCGTTGTGGTGCAAGTAAAGCTGTTTCTTTTTTCAGGGAGGAAGAGAGATTACGTAGACACCTGCCTTTCTGATCTTTTAAACGGATGGAATGGAATAGACAGGAGGATGGGCACTAGTAACCGTTTTGGCCTATCCTGGCCGGTCGGCGTGGCGGCCGGTGCACTGCACCCGTTTGTGTGCCGGTGGCCTTGGGATGCACGAGCGCGACCCTGCGAAAATGACTCGTGGTGGTGAGCTGGTGCACAGCAGAGAGGAGCATGCGACATGCCGTCCGGCCGGGCCCGGTCCCTCCAGTCTTGGTGGTCTGGTCCACGCAAAAAGGCTCTGTCTGTCGTAGCTTAAAAAAAAACGCAACTCTACTAGACTCTACGTACTGTGTTTGCCGCAGCGTTCGTCGGTTGGACGTGTGTAAATGTGGAATAGAAATGGCCACGTACGTCAGTGTTGTTTATTTCTAGCAAGTTGCATCCACCGTCTCTGTAGTAGAGAAAGATTAGTTGTCCAATAGCTAGTGAGAGCATACCACGGTGTACCACTACTGTCGCTCGGGTCGGACCATTGACACGGTCAAGTGGAGGGGCGACATGAAAAGGACCGTACATTACTATGTCGGCGGTGAAATGCGTGGAGATCAATCTAGGCAAAAAAAAAAAAAAAAAAAAAAAAAAAAAAAAAAAAAAAAAAAAAAAAAAAAAAAAAAAAAAACTGAAACCGAGAAAACGATCTGGAAAAACCAAGGACCAAACCAAAAAACCGAACTGGTCGGTTTTGGTTCCTAGTTCGACACCGAAAAAACTAGGAACCAAATAAACCGAAATAACCAGGGTCAATTCGGTTTCAGACTTCGGTTAACCGAAATAACCCGTAGGAACCGAACTTTGTAAAGCCCACTCAATTACAGCCCAGCCGTCCCAATAGATACCCTAACCTCTCACTCCTCGGGTCCCTGATTCCCCCGATCCGACCCCGATTCCCTCACTCGACAACTCGAGAGCACCCCGCACCGATTCCCTGCCCGCGCCGTCGGCCGTTGCAGCGTCGCCTCCTCCCGCTCGCCTCGCACCTCGTAGCTCGCGCGACGCCGCGGCCAGCCCGAGCCCCGTGGAGGCGTGGATCCAGCGTCTGCCACGCAGGCGCCGCCCCTCCCAGCAACCTTGGTCGCGCCGTTGGCCGTCGCGGCTTTGCCTCCTCCCGCTCGCCTCGTGGCTCGCACTACGCGACGCGGGCGGCCCGCGCCACGTGGAGCCGAGGAGGCGTGGTGCCGGCGCCGCCCCTCCTAGCGACCCAGTCTCGGGCTTGCCTACCCTCTGGCATCCGGCTTCCACCTTCGTCTCCTGCGGTGCACAGTAGTCATCCACACCCCGGGCAAGCGGGCACAGGCGGCCAGCGCCTATCCTCTCCCGTCCCCTCCCCTCCGCAGAGCAGCACCAACGGCCGGCGGCCAGGACTGCAGGACGGAAGCATCGGCAGGAGGCATGACAGCTACATCAACTGCAGGAGCCAGGAGCTATTTTTGAGTTGCTGAAAATTACAGTTTTTTCGTTCCTCGGTTCCAAGAATTCTTCTGCTGGAATCGAACTAGCAGGAGAACCAAAGCACCGAACCGAACCGAACGTCCAGAGTGGCGTGGAGAACCGGCCGATCATCGTCAGCGAATCTTCATTTCCGCACGTTTCAGGCTTCCCAGCGTCCAGGCGCGCAGGGCTGTATTTGCAGCCTGTACCTGTCTCCTCGTCTATGATGGCCATACCCCTTCCACTCCGCGGTGTTGATCCCTTGGATTGTATATATAGGCGCTAGAGAGAGTCAGAGTATGTTAAAATACCTCTAGGATCGTGTAATCTTAACTGGTTTTTATCTCTGAGACTTTTCACCCTAGAGTCTCTTTCACCCTACATAAGAGCATCTCAACCAGGGACAACACCGTTCTTGAGTAATACGTGAGTCTTCTCTGCGCAAACCGAGCACTGCTGTGTCATCCCCTTGGATCATAGCACACCCGACCGGTCTGCCGCTCATGCATATGGTTGCCGCTGTCGGCCGGAGACACGCCCTCAATCAAGGTGCTCCGTTTGTCCATAGTGGCGTCACTGAATACATACATACATACTTGTAGGCCCCGTACGTTTCGGTGTTGGTAGCGTCAGAAAAACCAACGCACGCAGTTACGCACGGCGTCAAGAAGCGTAGAAGCGTAGCGTACATGTCCGCTTTCCCTCTTGATCATCTTATTCTAGGTGGTAAACCTTGCTCTTGTGCCACTGACTTTTGTGATCATGTATTTATTATTACCAATTACCAACAAAGGTCAACCGACGAGGTTGCGGGAAAAATAATCATTTGTTTAACTAAAGTAGTCAATAAGCACAATGACAACGTGCCTGAGAATACAGTTAAGACCTTTTCTCTAGGTGGCGCATATTGACGATGGAGCAAGATCAGCTTGCTCGGTTCCCCAAACCACCAAAAAGGTTTGATCCATACGAATACGACTGAGGCAACGTTGCACATTTGGAACCAGGAAATCCTCAATCGATCGAAACATCTATGAAACACGAGTACATAACGCGCGCGCGTTGATTGACAGTTCTGATGTAGAATTATTTTGAATTATATAAAATGGAAAAGGTTATACGAGGGAAAGCACAAACACACATGCTAGCAACGAGGCAACGCCCGACGACCAGCTCAAGAGCGAAAACGTATACGTACGTACGCTACGCTACTTAATTTGCTGCTGCTGCTGCTGCACATGTTACCAACGTCGACGACGTGCGTGACTGCGTATGTTGGTTTTGCTGACGCTAACACAGAAAATGGGGATGTGCGTGCTGGCGCAACCGCACAAGCAGCTGTCAGCAGTGATGCAATGCCCGCCAAGGGCTTCTTATTTCCGTGCTAAATACTGATGTCGATGCTGACGCCTACTTCTCTTTTAATGGATGGATGGATAGTAATAGTAATGCTGAAAAACGGTGCACGCAGACCCGGCCACCGATCCACCGTGTAGTCGGCGGAGAAGACAACGAGATGCGTCGCACTCTGTCCTAGACTGCATGCTAATACTGCTATGAAGCAGAAGTGTAGAACTGTGCTGTGCTGCTGTCCAGTGATCAATGTCCACCACTACTCTGTTGCGCATGTGTCTGACGGGCGACGGCGCGATCTTTTTCTGCCTGTCCGTGTCGCCGCCGACTAGCTCTCCCAGGGTCCAAGCGCGGTCGCGGCACCGGCTGCGCGCGCGCCGGCCGGCATCCCTTTCTGTTCGCGTGCTCCCTGCCAGATGCCGCGGCCGCTCTTCACCGGCAAGATTTCCGCACGTTTCGTGGCCGCTTTCTGTGAAAAGGGGGACCGGCACGGCGCCCGCTGAATGCGTAGTAGTACTGCCGACGTTTTCTTGTCATCCTCTTGCCAAAGTGACGACTCCGGTGCACAGGCCCCGGCAACACCCATTGTCTGATCCAGTGGTGGAGCCAAAAACTTCTAGAAATATTTGCAGTGGAAATTGCTCGGGTTTCTAAATATTTGGCAAAAACTTTTAGATGTATATGTGCCATCACGTTATTTTCTAATGTGATGTTATTATTAGTGTGATTAATAAAAAATGGTTGATAAATGACAAGTAGTATAGATATATCAGATTTGTGTAATATTTTGCTAAAATCTCTTACATTTGGTGCAATTTTTAATGCAAAATTTTAATGCTAGATTTTACGAGTTTAAAAAAGTTTCGTCGCTTTCCATTCTTACCATTCAGGATCATGTGTCGTCTATCGACTTGATCATGGGAAACACAGCCCCATATATAAACCTAGCCCGGCCCAAAAAAATCGATACTGCCAAGCCCAACCCGAACTGGGCGTGCTCATAACTCTCGGACGGGCCCACTTTTGCCATTTGGACACTGAAACCCTAGGAAAAGGCCTACCCAGGTGTTCAGCTCAGGCTAGGGCGGGCCTTCTTCACCTTTGAGTTGAGACTAGTGCTGGGCTTGGGCCACGAGATCGATGATTCCTAGGATTATAAAGCCCGGCCTGGTTCAAGATTTTTGGACAGGTCGAGTGGTGTTAGCATGTCACAACGGCTTGTAGTTGCTCAAAAGAGAATGGAGTATAAATAAACAGTCTTTTACTTTTAGGGTGTTATAGGCAGACTTACAAAATAATATATCACACGAATGCTTCAACAAGCGGCTACAAAATGAAGACAACGGACCCATTTACCTATTCGAATAAACAGCCGCAGATCACTCGTGCTAAGTATAAGCCTGAGATCTTTTTCTCAATCACGCAAAAGGCTTACGCGTTTTTATATTAAGAAGGAGAATTGTTTGTTACATTCGGTGCATACATGGATTTGAAACTTAAGCCCGCACCCTGCCTAGCTCTTATTGTTGTACTACTCGCTGAAGTAAACAACCTAGATTTCTGGCGCCCGCGGTCACCCAGAGCTCGGCCTGCAGCTTGATCGCTGCTTTGATTGAGTGGATGTTCGCTGTTGTCCCACGGAAACAACGCGCGTTTCGTTCCTTCCACAGCTCCCAGGCTATGAGGGCGAACATGGAGTCCGCGCCCTTCGCCATGGTCGGCCAGAACGTGCGCCAGGTGGACCACCAATCAAGGATTGTTCCGGTCGGCTGTTGCTGGAGACTGTGTCCGAGTGCCGCCGCCGCCTTTGTCCAAATTTGTCTGGAAACCGAGCATTGGACAACGATGTGGTCAATTGTCTCCGGCTCTTGGTCACAGAGTGGGCAGTTGTCGTGCGTGTCGAGCCCGTGCCGTCTTCTTCTGTCCGCAGTCCATTGGCGACGCCTGATGGACAGCCATAGGAACAGCTTGACTCTGAGCGGCGCCCAGACCTCCCAAACGCGGATGCAGCCCGGTATTGGATGGGATCCGAGGTGCAATGCATGGTAAGCTGAACGGACGGTGAACTTGCCGTCAGCTTCCCATCGCCAGACCAGCCTGTCTGGTTCCTCCGTGAGCTGGAATCCTCTGATCGCTCTGCAGACCCGGAGGTATTCGGCTGCTGCTGGGACAGTGACTCCTCCCTGTATCGTCCGTATCCATGCTTGCTCTTGGAGTCCCTCTGCCACTGTGAGGCGATTGAAGGCGCACTTGTTGACGAAATGCATGAGCGTCGGTGCCATAGCCTTGATCGAGATCCCATTGAGCCAGCTATCTTGCCAAAACAGGGTCGATCTCCCGTTGCCGACTGCAGTGAATGTGGATGCTCTGAAGAAAGCCCAGGCCTCCTTTGTTTGCTTGATAGGCAGCTCTGCCCAAGCCCTGTCGGTGTCCGTCTTCTGCAGCCAGATCCATTTTGCTTCAAATGCGGTGCTTACGAGCCTGAGGTCGGCGATCCCCAGTCCACCGAGTTCCTTTGGCTGTGTGCAGGTTTTCCAAGCTACCATGCACTTACCTCGGACGTCGGCGTCCTTGCCTGCCCAAAAGAACCGCCTACAGATTGCATCGATCTCCTCTGCCGCAAGCCTGAGATCTAGGAGGACAGCCAGGTGAAGTTCACTCGGTTCACTACTCAAGTATAATGCTCCATGATCAAAGGTACGACTATGTCACTCAAATATTGTACTAATCACTGCCATTTCCTTTTCATTTAAAAAAGGAACTTCTCAGTGTTCACTACCCAACGACCAAAGCTGAATCACATTTACTGGTTAAACAGAGTTTCCTCAGACTAATCATTCTAATCAAATTTGCGACGAAGTTTTTGCCATCCTTTCAAAAAGTTTTGAAAGTGTGGCAGTACCATGTTTAAAAAAAAAGTATGACAGTACCAGGTGTAATTGCATTAATAGTACATGTTAAAGTTCCCATAAGTTGGCTTATGCAATATTACAATCTCTCTGCTAGTTTCAATAAGAAAGGTGAAAGCGAGAAACAGGTGATTGTTTCAAGGAACTACCACCTCATGAGCCGAAAATTTTGGATTGGATCTACTAGTGCACCATTTTACGAGTTGTATTTGTAATGCCAAGATTCTATTTTAGATGTGCAATTAAGGAATCATGAACGAAAATATGAGATAAGACGGCACCAATGCAGATCTGCACCAATGTATTTGCTCTTAGCATTATAAGTTTGTCTTAACATTGTTCCCAAGCAAAGAACGTCTTGTACGGTCGAACATGAAAGCTAAAGCCAATTGAAAAAAAAAAAAAATCATGAAACTCAGTTTGTGTTCCAAAGAGGGGTCCAGATAGATCGAGCTCGTCATTATCTAACCTGATTACATTTTCGGAAAAAAAATGAAAAATCTAACCCAATCACAACAATGGTGAAACTGATGTTCTCTTTGCAAAGCATGAAAACAATGCATCGATCTCAAGTTTTATTATCTGTTTGTGCAAGAGGACAGCTTCTGCCACATCCAAGATGCTGCATTGAAATCTGAGGACACATGGTTTTTACCATAACCATTGTGTGGACCTTTGTGTGATGAGTGATCGTCAACATGCCAACACAAGGCGTGTGTGTGTGAGTCTTACTAACCGAGGCACGCGGCTTCGTGTCAAACAATGGTGTCTCTTGGCTCATGTTGTCTGCAGTGTCGAGCTCGGAGACGGTGGTCGACGGTCGGTGAAGATCAAGTAGGGCGTGCCGTCTTGCCGACGGACCGGGTGCGGTGAAGGGCGGACGTGAGGCTTGGATCGAGGACCCGAGGACCGGGTGGCCAGCCGTGGTGGCCGGCAGTGGGACATCGACGAGCGCAAGTGTACACGGCGGGGGATGCGTATGGGCTACGCTACTCGCGGAGGGTTTGGTGGTTTCACCTCAAAACCATCGGCGGCGGGTTTCCCTGGTTTGCGCCTCAAAACCGGGGGTGGAGGTCCCGATGCGGACGGACGACACGTGGCGGCATCGGGCAGATTGCTTAGAAGCAAGGCTACCGGTGAGGAGGCGCGGTGGCCGTCGGATCAAGAGAAGGCTGAGTTGGACCCTTATGCCCCTGGCTAAGTGGTTTGGCTCTTCATGTATCCAAGGGCAAAGAGGGAATGTAAAATAGGCTTGCCCCTATAAATAAAGGATGAGGGTCTCCCTTCCCCTTCACCTCTTCCATTTCCATTTCTCCTTTTAGGATTTTCCTTCTTCTAGCTGCTGTGTGAGAGAGAGGTCTGCAAGTCTTTGACTTGTACTCGAACCAGTGTGCGTGGCAAGCGGATCGCCGAGAATCCGCTGTTTCCTCCGGGTTTAATCATGGTGTCTTGAATTTGGATTTCGAGTTCCTGTTCTTCTTCACTATTTTTCTTGGAATTTTCGTGGATTTTTGTTGGTGTTCTTCTCTGGAACGTGGGCTGTTTGCAAGCAGAGTTGGACAAAGGTTCAATCCTACGATGCCTGTTATTGGCTCAAGAGCCCCGGCCACTTGCCCCAGGCGAGAACTTGTCTTGCCAGCCTACTACCCTGTCTTCCCTTGCTGTCTCTCGGTTTCGATAGGAGTCGGACCCTGGGATTTTCGATTCGTTGTCCAGGGAGCCATTCCCCTTCGGATCAGCAAGCAGAGTGCTTGCCCAGGCCCTCGAGCTGCATAGAGCGGTGTGCTCTCCGCTCGTCGAGCTGAGCTCCAAAGCAGTGCGCCTAGAAGGTCTGGCCCCTTTTCTTCTTGCGTGAACCTCGGTTTGGATCTTGTGTTGGGTCAATTCTCCTGCGGTCTCGTGTTTGTCCAAGATTCATCGATCTGTGAGTTAATCTGTTTCTGGATTAGTGGGAGAGCAACACCGGTTATCGAGCAGGTCTGGACCAACACTTGCGCTTTTAATCTTGTGTGTTTGCTAGCGGGAGCAGACCCTGCGCTTGCTTGGGATAGGGAGCCGTCATGCTTCACTTTGTTTGGATGCAGGATTTATTTGTCGTGAGCCAAGAAGCAAGGCACGTGCTTGACTTTGATTAAAAAAACAAACTGAAAAGCTAGCTTCTTGGTCCCGTATAAATCCAAAGGAATTGTTGCCGTGGTCTTGTTTTTGGTTTTGTCATTTTTCGATTGCGGCTTCAACAGCCGGGACACAAGCCGAGCAGCTTCTAGGTCCAAGTGACCCTTTCGGTTTGGCTCAGTTTGGATGTGCGGGATGAACGATTTATGTGCAGGATGAACGATTTTTCAGAAGATTTTCTAGAGAATTTTCACTAGCCCGATTTCTTGTCTTGCGCATAGTTTCGTCGTTTGTGCTCCAATTCGCATACCGCTTGTTGTGTTGGGTTTGTATCGATCCAAAGAATTTATCTAGATACTCCCATCACCGGTTGGTGCAAGTATTTTAGATTTGGGGATTTTATTTCTTGGGGTTTGAATTTGGGGACATGGCCAAATATTTCGCGAGAAATTTGAGGCTCCCATTCACCCCCTTCCGGTCGCCGATTCCGGTCCTTCAATTGGTATCGAGCCGGTTAAGGATCACTTCACCTTAATCGGTCCGTGATCCCCGAAGGCGACATCATGGAGAACCGTGGGCTTGGAAAGCCACCGCACTTCGATGGCAAGAACTATCCCTATTGGAAGATCCGCATGTCGCGCATCTCCAAGGGATTGATTCGCGTGTTTGGGAGATCTGTGAGAATGCGGACTACGTGGTACTTGCTGCCCGTGTTGACCAAGCACAGATCGACCAACACAAGGCGAACAACACCGCTAGAACTGTCTTGTTTTCTCGCTCTTTCTATGGAGGAATTTGAGCGTGTTTCGATTGTACCCTCGCTCGAGAGATCCGGTCTAGACCGCTGCAAATACCATGAGGGTACTTGCCCATGTCAAGACCGAGACTCTATGAGACACACAAGAGAGAGTATGAGAACTTTGTTCAAATCGATGGTGAATCTATTGATTCTTTGTTCACTCGCTTTCAAACCATCGTGAACAAGATGAGGGCAAACAACCCTTAGATGCCCTATGACGATCATCAGAGAGCGCTTAAGCTTCTATATGCTCTAGATCGGAGGGTTTGGGAAGTAAAGGTCTCGGCGATCATCGAATCGCCGGCTATGAGACTCTCACTTTGTGGATGAGCCTGTTCGAAGCTCAAGTCCACCGAGATTGACCACCGAGACGCAGCGAGGATCGAAATCCGTCTGCCCCTACCATGGCTTTGGTCTCGGCATACGGAGGTTCAAGTTCTTTGACTAACCCTTCACAAATTGTCTTTTGCCTTGTCTTCTGCGGTCTCGGCTACGAGGAGCGGATGGAGGCTCTTGGGGACGACGAGCTCGCCTTGGTGATTAGCCGGTTCTCACGGTTTCACAACAACCGTTTGAATCGCCGGCGTGGCATCACCAAGCAAGGATGCTTCGGGTGTGGAGATCCCGACCACTACGTCGCCGCCAACCGTCCCAAGGCCGACAAGAACCACTACAACAACAAGAACGACTACAAAGCAAGCGCAAGGACAAGCACGAGTCCTGCGCACCCAAGTACAAGTACAAGTACAAGGGAGGATTCGACAAGGAAGCTATCAAGAAGAAGTACCTTGAGAAGCAAGAGGCAAGGCAGCGAGCTTTCCTCGCATCCTCGCCGATCTTGACGACGACTCCGACAGTGGCTCACCTCCAAGTGATGATGAGGCCGAGCAGAAGGTCGAGAACAAGTTCAACGGGCTGTGCTTCTTCGCTGACTCCAAGCCTGGAGGCTACTGCACCATGGCGCTCGATGAGTCTACTCCAAGCATTGAGAAGAACGACGACACCGAGCCTGAGGTAGAACAAACTCTTGAATCTCTTGCTGCTGAGGTTGATAGCTTGACTACCACTTTGCTTAGACAAGATGCTCGCTTAAGCTTGCCGCTCGTGAGAGGAAAGATTTCAAGGCTAAGTGGTTGCTTGCTTTGTCAAAGAGCTAGAGTCTCGGTAGGGAGACAAAGTGCACATCTCTCGATGAGTCCGAATGTGATGCTTGTGCCATTCATATGGCGAACCTAGCTGATGTGCAATCTAAGTATGTTTCTTTGGTAGATGAACTTGATGAGGTTAGAGCTAAGTCTATCATTTTGGGTCCTTGCAAGTCTTGTGATGAGTTGAAGTCTCGAGCTAGGTGAGAAAATGACTAGGATTGCCATGCTAGAGAAAACTAGTCAAGTTTCTAGATGTGCTTGTTGTGAAGCTTTGGAACTAGAACTAGGCTCTTGTAGGCATGACAAGAAAAGGGCCGAAGAAGAAATCACAAATCTTCGGTCCATGCTCGCTTGGTTGTCTTGCGGTGAACCACAGCCTTGGCATGATGATGAGTCGGTTCAAGAGGGAACCGACACAACGGGATTAGGCTTTGCTACGGGTGGGAAAGGTGAAAATGTTTTTGGTAAGGTTGGTGAACACAAGTGGTATGAGTGCATCCGAGAAATCCACCAAGCCTTCCACTACTCCCAAGTTGATCAAAATCACTCCACCTCGGCCCTAACAAGCCCGGTGTGAAAGATGGTGTGTTTGAGGAACCTCCTAAAGCTTCACCTCCAAAGCAAGTGTGGACTCCAAAACCAAACCACCTAAGGAACCCACTTGACACACTTCCCGACATCTCTATTAAACCCCTCCAAAGAACAAGCAAACCCAAAGAGTGATCCATACTCATGAGAGAGTGAGTCAACCACCACCCAAGAGAGAGGTGTATCACCGTGATTATTGTCACCATGATGGTCACTTGTTTGAGTTCTGTTTTCAGAGGAAGAGAGATGAGCGGCATGAGTATGAGTTTTTCCATAACTCTATTCATGGTGTGTTTGCTCCACGTTTCCAGAGGCACAGTGCTAGGCCAAGTGGTGCAACACCTCAAGGATCTAGGCCTCAAGGTGTGAGACCACGAGGTGGTCGTGCCCGGCGGGGTTCAGGTTTTTCTTATGACCTTGGATCTCGTGACCGTGGCTTTCAGTCTTACAGGATGAGCGGACCACGTTTTTCTCGTCGTGGTGATCGCTCTACTCAAATGGGACATGGCATGCATGATGCTTTTGTTAACACTTCTCGTGGGCGAATGAGCCAACACTGGTTTTCTCCTCAGTTTACTAACCCCAGTGTTGGATCATTTGCTCATCCCATGTCTCGCTATTAATGCGGGGATGAAGGGCCGGAGAACACGTGGCTAGTTGATTCCGGTTGCTCTCGACACATGACCGGGAACTCAAAATGGTTCTCCCGCCTCACCCAAATGAAGTGTAGTGAATACATTACATTTGGGGATAACGGAAGGGTAAAGTGCTTTCACGTGGGTCCATCCGTCGAATGAGAACTTTGTGCTTAAGGATGTGGCCTTGGTTTCAAATTTGCACTTCAATCTGCTTTCTGTTTCTCAGCTTCTTGATGACGGCTTTGAGGTTCGATTTAAGCCAAGACTTTGTCGTGTTCTTGATGCTCAGGAGAACCTCGTTTGCAAGATTGTGCCTTTTGGGAAAGTGTTTCGTGCTGATTTTTCTCGCTCATTTGGTCTTTCCCGCTGTTTGATGGCAAACTCCTCCTCGAGCTCGGAAGTGGCACCGCAGACTTGGTCACTTGAGTTTCGACTTGCTTGCAAGATTGAGCTCACTTGATCTAATTCGGGTTTGCCCAAGCTCAAGTTTGAGAAGGATCTTGTTTGTCATCCGTGCCGTCACGGGAAGATGATTGCAGCTTCTCATCCTCCCGTGAACCAAGTGATGACCAAGGGGCCCGGCGAGCTTTTACATATGGACACCGTAGGTCCAAACTCGGGTCCGGTCGGATGGTGGAAAGTGGTACGTGTTGGTCGTGGTTGATGACTTTTCTCGCTATTCGTGGGTCTTTTTCATGGAGAGCAAAGATGAGGCTTTTACTCATGTTCATGACTTGATCTTAAGGTTGCAAAATGAGTTACCAAAGCATGCCATGCGAGCTATTCGCAGGACAATGGCACCGAATTCAAGAATACTCATTTTGAGACCTTTTGCTCATCTATAGGTCTTGAACATCGTTTTCCTCGTCGTATGTCCCACAAAAAATGGGATTGTTGAACGCAAGAATCGGACCCTTGTTGAGATGGCCGGGACGATGCTTGATGAGCATAGGACTCCTAGGCGCTATTGGGCTGAAGCAATCAACACGGCTTGTTATGTTTCAAATCGCATTTTCCTTCGAGCTTTTACGAAGAAGACCTCTTATGAGCCGCGGTTTGACCGTTTGCCAAAAGTGAGCCATTTTCGGGTGTTTGGCAAGTGCTTTATCTTGAAGAAGGAAACTTAGACAAATTTGAATCGAGATCTTCTCGATGGGATTTTTCTTGGTTATGCATCTCATTCGCATGCTTATCGAGTACTTAACCTTGAAACTAACCGTGTCATGGAGACTTGTGAAGTCACCTTCGACGAGACCGCACCTTGTTCCTCTCCTGTCTTTGAAAGTGCAGGTGATGAGGAGATGAACAAGAGCATTTTTGTGGAGGAGGAGCAGGACGATGCCGATTGGGGTGATCCCGAGCCGACTCCACCGGCTGCCCCAGTTGACCCTGCGACGACTACTTCGGTTGACGGCCCCACTGCTACATCCTCCACCACATGGGGACCGTACGACCAGGCTCCTCGGCTTGTTCCGAGCCGCACCGAGGGAGCTCGGCCGCTGTTGAGGGAGACATCTTCATCAAGGGAAGCACCGCGACACATTCAAATCGCCATCCTCCTTCAACCATGATTGGTAACATAAATGAGCGGGTCACTCGCAACGGATCTTATGAGATTTTGCACTTTGCACATTCTGCTTTTGTTGCAAATTTCGAACCCAAAGAAGTGGTTGAGGCATTAACGATCCAGATTGGGTGAATGCCATGCATGAGGAGCTTGAGAACTTTGAGAGAAACCAAGTGTGGGTTTTAGTGCCACCTCCACCTCGCTGTCATCCCATAGGAACCAAGTGGGTGTTCAAGAACAAGCAGAGTGAGGATGGGGTTGTGGTGAGAAACAAGGCTAGGTTGGTTGCTCGGGGTACCGTCGAAAAGAGGGATAGATTATGAGGAAACTTTTGCACCATTTGCCCGTTTAGAAGCCATTAGGATTTTCCTAGCTTATGCGGCTTCGAAAGGGTTCAAGCGTATCAAATGGATGTAAAGAGCTTTTCGAATGGGTACATAGATGAGGAAGTGTATGTGAGGCAACCCCCAGGCTTTGAAAATCCCAAGCATCCCGACCATGTTTTTAAACTCCACAAAGCCCTATATGGTCTCAAACAAGCCCCAAGAGCGTGGTATGAGCGATTGAAGTCCTTTTTGTCAAGGGCAAGGGTTTTACCATGGGGTCGGTTGACAAAACCTTGTTTCTCCTCAAGCATGGCGGTGACACTCTCTTGGTGCGGATTTATGTCGATGACATCATTTTTGGTGGTTCGTCACATGCTCTTGTTGCAAAGTTTTCGAGATATGATGAGCGGGGAGTTCGAGATGAGCATGATGGGTGAGTGGCGTTCTTTCTCGGTTTGCAAATCAAGCAAACTCGAGAAGGGACATTTGTACATCAAGGCAAGTACACGAAGGATCTTCTCAAGCGCTTCGACATGGGTGATGCCAAGCCACTTCAAACTCCCATGTCGACCACGACCGCCTTGGATGCCGATCTAGAAGGAGAAGTCGTGGACCGAAGGAGTACCGCAGCATGATCGGGTCGTTCTGTACCCGACGGCGACAAGGCCCGACATCCGGTTCGCCCGTCTCGCTTTGCGCACGCTTCCAGTCTTCACCGCGCACTTCGCATCGGCAGGCTTGTCAAACGCATCTTACGGTACCTTCGCTTCACTCCGAGCTTGGTCTATGGTACTCGACCTCTTCATCTCTTTCTCTTTCGGTTATTCGATGCGATTATGCGGGTGATCGAATTAAGAGAAAGTCCACTTCGGGAACTTGTGAGTTTTTGGGTTCGTCGTTGATCTCTTGGTCTTCTCGCAAACAGTCTTCTATTTCCCAATCCACTTGTGAGGCCGAGTATGTCGCTGGCTGGCTTTGCGTGTTGTTCTCGCTGCTTTGGGTGGTTGCTACCTTGAGAGACTATGGGTTGAACTTTAGGAAAGTGCCTCTTTTCGGACAAGACTAGTGCCATTAGCGTTGCAAAGAACCCGCACTCCACTCAAAAACCAAGCACATTGAGATCCGATATCACTTCTTGAGAGATCACCAAGAGAAAGGATACATAGACCTTCACTGTGAGAACCCATGAACAACAGCTTGCGATATCTTCACAAAGCCCCTCGATCAAACCCGGTTGCCCACTTGAGAGCGGAGTTGGGCATTTGCTACCCTTTTTAGAGTAGGGTAGCTTGTATTTTGATGTTTAGTATGATCTTTGGCTTTCTTCTTTGCTTTTGTTTGGCTTTACATGTGTATCATATTGCATATCATCATGTATCATATTATCTTTATTGAGCTTCATGACTATAGTAGTTTTTGATTACATTCATGCTCTTGCTAGTATGTCTTGTGTATGTCACTTGGAGCTTGCGGCTTAGGCTTCTTCGATCACTTGTTACATGTTATGAGCTAAGCCTGTTTTCTAAATGTGAACCCATGCTTAAATCTTGATGCAACCCTAAAAATGTTCACCTTTGAGATGGCAACTAGCATGTGTAGGTTTTGTGAGAACCTTGTTGCTTTCATATGTATGCTTGAGTTGCTATGTCTCATGTTTCTTGAGTCATTCACTTAGCTCGGATCTCTTGATAATCTTGTGCTAAAACTTGATGTCTAAGCTAAGAAATGATGAAAAGTTTTGAGTTGGATCTTTTCTGGCCCCACGGCAATGTCACGAGATTGCTTCTCATTCATTCGAGTGAGATGAACTTGGGCATTGTAGTGCTAGTCCACAACCACTCGTGACAAGACAGCTTCCCACTTGCACTTAGGGATGAACTCGGCGTGGTTGAAAAACATGATAAAAACAATCTTTTGGCGGACAGTTTTTGATCCTCTCGTTTACACATGTCTAAATGAAACCTTGTTAACTACCGTTTTAACTCGATCAATGTTGTAGTTACAAGTGTTGTTAAGTGTATCTTTGAGACATGATGTGTGACCGTTATATGGGGTAGTTCACTCTTGTATACATGTGTTAGCACTTGTTTGATCTCCTGCTTACATGTGCCGGTGCTATTCTTTTTGGTGAACACCTTTTATAAAATGCCCAACACCCGATCAAATGCTTATGTTTCATACTCCGTACCACTTGATCGGCTTGAGCATTGGTTTTGTCTTGTGCCATTTGTTATACACTTGCCATACTTGCTAGATCATCCATGTACTCAAATTGCTATACTTGTGAAGCTCTGTCATTTTGCATTTCTTTCATGGCATGATTTGAGGGAGTTGCGAGTCTCTTTTGATCTAATCTTGATAAGTGCATGTGCCAACAAGGGGAGAAACATCCACAAATCCAGAGAGCTCATTTGTGAGTATGCATTTGTCAAGGGGGAGCTGCACTCCAGTTTGAGCTGCTTTTGCTAGATGTGTTGAGCCGTTGCCTCTTCTTGAGGGTCTAGCAGTTCTTCATGTTTCCTTTGCCTTGCTAGTGGTGTTGAGCCTTTTGCCTCTTCTTGAGGGCTAGCTTTGGTTTTCTTGGTCGCGTCGAGCCGTTGCCCATGTCTTTGGGGACCAAGTTGTGACTTTGCTTTGCTCATTGCAAATGACCCGTTTTCTGCTTTTCTTTGGCTCTTGATCATTTGATGGGTTGTCTCTCTGTTTGTGTTGGTGTTGACAATGCACTCATCAAAGGGGAGATTGAGGACACATGGTTTTTACCATAACCATTGTGTGGACCTTTGTGTGATGAGTGATCGTCAACATGCCAACACAAGGCGTGTGTGTGTGAGTCTTACTAACCGAGGCACGCGGCTTCGTGTCAAACAATGGTGTCTCTTGGCTCATGTTGTCTGCGAGGTGTCGAGCTCGGAGACGGTGGTCGACGGTCGGTGAAGATCAAGTAGGGGCGTGCCGTGCCGACGGACCGGGTGCGGTGAAGGGCGGACGTGAGGCTTGGATCGAGGGACCCGAGGACCGGGTGGCCAGCCGTGGTGGCCGATAGGACATCGACGAGCGCAAGTGTACACGGCGGGGATGCGTATGGGCTACGCTACTCGCGGAGGGTTTGGTGGTTTCACCTCAAAACCATCGGCGGCGGGTTTCCTGGTTTGCGCCTCAAAACCGGGGTGGAGGTCCCGATGCGGACGGACGACACGTGGCGGCATCGGGCGGTTGCTTAGAAGCAAGGCTACCGGTGAGGAGGCGCGGTGGCCGTCGGATCAAGAGAAGGCCGAGTTGGACCCTTATGCCCCGGCTAAGTGGTTTGGCTCTTCATGTATCCAAGGGCAAAGAGGGAATGTAAAATAGGCTTGCCCCTATAAATAAAGGATGAGGGTCTCCCTTCCCCTTCACCTCTTCCATTTCCATTTCTCCTTTTAGGATTTTCCTTCTTCTAGCCGTGTGAGAGAGAGGTCTCGCAAGTCTTTGACTTGTACTCGAACCGTGTGCGTGGCAAGCGGATCGCCGAGAATCCGCTGTTTCCTCCGGGTTTAATCATGGTGTCTTGAATTTGGATTTCGAGTTCCTGTTCTTCTTCACTATTTTTCTTGGAATTTTCGTGGATTTTTGTTGGTGTTCTTC
This sequence comes from Themeda triandra, assembly GCA_018135685.1. Lineage (NCBI taxonomy): Eukaryota > Viridiplantae > Streptophyta > Magnoliopsida > Poales > Poaceae > Themeda > Themeda triandra. The sequence goes on along the minus strand of JAENPR010000468.1, from coordinate 470,511 downwards.
TCTGAACGTGGGCTGTTTGCAAGCAGAGTTGGACAAAGGTTCAATCCTACGATGCCTGTTATTGGCTCAAGAGCCCCGGCCACTTGCCCCAGGCAGAACTTGTCTTGCCAGCCTACTACCCTGTCTTCCCTTGCTGTCTCTCAGTTTCGATAGGAGTCGGACCCTGGGATTTTCGATTCGTTGTCCAGGGAGCCATTCCCCTTCAGATCAGCAAGCAGAGTGCTTGCCCAGGCCCTCGAGCTGCATAGAGCGGTGTGCTCTCCGCTCGTCGGGAGCTGAGCTCCAGCAGGTGCGCCTAGAAGGTCTGGCCCCTTTTCTTCTTGCGTGAACCTCAGTTTGGATCTTGTGTTGGGTCAATTCTCTGGCAGTCTCGTGTTTGTCCAAGATTCATCGATCTGTGAGTTAATCTGTTTCTGGATTAGTGGGAGAGCAACACCGGTTATCGAGCAGGTCTGGACCAACACTTGCGCTTTTAATCTTGTGTGTTTGCTAGCGGGGAGCAGACCCTCTGCTTGCTTGGGATAGGGAGCCGTCATGCTTCACTTTGTTTGGATGCAGGATTTATTTGTCGTGAGCCAAGAAGCAAGGCACGTGCTTGACTTTGATTAAAAAAAACAAACTGAAAAGCTAGCTTCTTGGTCCCGTATAAATCCAAAGGAATTGTTGCCGTGGTCTTGTTTTTGGTTTTGTCATTTTTCGATTGCAGCTTCAACAGCCAGGACACAAGCCGAGCAGCTTCTAGGTCCAAGTGACCCTTTCGGTTTGGCTCAGTTTGGATGTGCAGGATGAACGATTTATGTGCAGGATGAACGATTTTTCAGAAGATTTTCTAGAGAATTTTCACTAGCCCTGATTTCTTGTCTTGCGCATAGTTTCGTCGTTTGTGCTCCAATTCGCATACCGCTTGTTGTGTTGGGTTTGTATCGATCCAAAGAATTTATCTAGATACTCCCATCACCGGTTGGTGCGAGTATTTTAGATTTGGGGATTTTATTTCTTGGGGTTTGAATTTGGGGACAGTGGCCAAATATTTCGCGAGAAATTTGAGGCTCCCATTCACCCCCCCTCTGGTCGCCGATTCCGGTCCTTCAAAATCAAAATGGACAACCGAAGCAAATGGCAAACAGTTGTTTTATTACCTAGGCCCTGATAATTGCGACTCAGAAGATACATAGTTGGAATTTGATCCTGCCGCATCAGTATTAATCGATGCAAAACTTGGGACAAAAATGCAGTCAGGTGTGGCCTGCATGCTCATTGCTCCTTCCAGCACCTTGGCAACTGTTGACATCAAGGGCCTTCTGCTGCTATCAACCTGCAAGCACCACATTGCAAGCTTCATCGTTTGCATGATATCCTCGGCATTCGATTTCATGTCATTGCTGCTACTGTCCACCAAATCAAATAGCTGGCCAGACTGTGCCTTTTCCTGGAGCAGACTTATCAAGTGGATGTTCTGCTCTGCCTGGGATTCATCCAGGTTTTCCCGACCGCAGATTATCTCGATCATCACAATCCCAAAGCTGTAGATGTCTGCTTTTTCAGTGATTGTTGATCCAAGCCACTCAGGCGCTAAATATCCACGCGTTCCTCGCATTCGAGTCATAACTTTACTCTGGTCCCTGTTGATCATTTTGGAGAGTCCAAAATCTGAGAGCTTTGCATTAAATTTGTTATCCAGGAGAATATTCTGTGGCTTGATATCTAAATGAGCAATCTTTTCTTCACATTCTTCATGGAGGTAAGACAAACCCCTAGCAATGGCTAACATGATATTACGTCTGGTTTTCCAAGAAAGAGTGAAAACTGAACTTGTGTGAAAGATCCAATTATCCAATGAGCCATTGGACAAGTACTCATAGACAAGGAGCCTATGTGATTTCTCAGCACAGAATCCTACCAACCTGACTAGGTTCAGCTGATGGATTCTGCCAATCGTCTTGACCTCTGCTAAGAACCCTTCCATTCCTTGATCGACACCCTCTAAGCGCTTGACAGCAATGGTTTCCTTGCCTATTGTGCCTTTGAAAACAGACCCAAAACCACCAGCTCCAAGTTTGATAGAGAAGTTGCTGGTAGCGACCTTCAACTCATGAAAGGAGAAACACTTCGGTGTCCCTGGTATGACATCAAGAAGGGGTTCCTCGTCTTTCTTGCATTTTTTCCAAATGACAGCATAAACAAAAAATAACGTAAAGGTAAAACCTGCAATTGTAGAGCCAATAATAATTTCCCTCCTTTTTACTGAGTTCTTGTCTTGTATCTTGAACAGTGCAAAAAGATTATTTGATGAACCATCTGTAAATGAAATTAGGTTCTGCTCTGATAACAGCAAGCAGTAACCAGCATCGTTATTGTAACTTGAATTCTGAAAAAGAACTACTCTGCAGGAGCAATCCAATAAGCAGGAATGCACACAGACATCTTTAGAGCTGACTTGAGTGGCTAATGACTGGAATGTGGTGTAACTGAAGTAAGAGACATTCTTCAGTGGTACCAGCTTGTGGTCATGCATATCATTGCAGGAGATGCTTGCTAAGGGTATGCACCCAGCATCTGGATGCCGTTCACTTTGGAGCCTAAAATAGTTGGAATTAGGACAAGAACATTGTCCATTACTGCAAACACCATAATCACCGCAGGCCAATGGGTAGTCGCAAAAGTTCATGAAACTGTTTAGTACATCAAACCCGTCTGGGTAAGATAACCCCATGTCATAAACCTCATAAACCCTCAAATGCCCATCGGACTCTAACCTCATCCATTGCATTAATCCTGCTAATGGTAGTGAGAAGATTTTATCTGGGAACCCAAAGCTGCCATTGAAAAATCCATAACAAGTTGATGTTGCGTTGGTTGATGTTAAAGTACCTTGGAATAACTTTGTGTAGGCTGCTGGTTTGAAAGAGTACTGCAGCCCATCCAACTCTGCAGAAAGATAAACCCTTGAACCAGGCCATTTTGTGCTTGAGGTTTTTGCACTGAGGTTATTTCCCCAGCAAAGTGATTGCCCCAAGACCAAAGTGTCAGTTGGGTGGTCGAAGGACTGCCACACAGTGGAATTATTCTGATCGAAGAGCACAAGGTTTCCTAAACCATTCAGTTTCATGCCTGCAACTAACAAGCTGTCTGTATGTGTGGTCCATATTATTGTGCCATCAGCTTCATGTAGGAGCAAGTCTCCTTCTCTGGTGAAATTCAAGGTGGCGTTGCGGCTTACTGGATTATCAGGGTTGGCAGACCAGATGACTGGAGCTTGGGTGGCTACCAAAAACACTACAGACAGGATAAATGAATTTCCTCCGTCTGTGGTGTAGAAGCCAAACATGGTCCTATAATACAATCCTGTACTATTATGTACTATTACAAGCACAGGTTTCATACTCATACTAGTGTCTTCTCCATTCATAGATACGATAGATTCGGCTTCCATACTGATAATTTCCCAAGAGTGTGGGGGAGCTATAGTAGAGAGCTGGCCATCAACAGTTGGATGAAAAAGGAAGCCAAACAATAAAAGGAAGGCCGCCAACATGTTGAAGTATTGCATGGCCATGATTTTATACTTCATGTTCAAGAAAAACACTTGCACTTGGATGGCACAACTTGATGATTTTGGAATGTAATGGAATACCAACAAATCCCTGCTTTGTTTGTGTGAATTATTGGGAGTGTCAAAGGACAGACTTTGCCATAATCTCTATCATGTTTAACAGCTGAAAGACAGAAAAAATAAACACAATGAATGCAAATTTTACAAAAACAAGTGGTGGGTAAAAGTTAGGCAAAGCAATTAAACTATGTCTGTCAAAGGATTTTTTTTTTTTTTTTTTTTTTTTTTTTTTTTTTTTTTTTTTTTTTGAGAACACGCCTAAGCACCTATACAAAATGAAAAGAAAATGATAGTCCTGTCCTACAAGAATCCTCAAATGTAGAAACAGATTGATGGTTCTTCAGAACTGTAGAGCAGTTGCCTACCCATCAATCTGTGCAATCCATTGTTTATCCATCATGCTTGTTAGAAACAAGAGATCTTAGTTACCTTAGTACTGAAGCTTGCAAGGCGCGATGGCGGCGATAAACACCCATCAACCAAACACCTGCAATCAGCCCAGGTTTGAAGCTGATGTACTCTTCTTTATGATGAAACCAGAGGTGCGTCTTCCTCTGGATGTGTTGGGTTTTGTTCCCTGTTACCTTGATAATTTTGAGACAAAATGGAACCACAACCTCCCACTCAGGTAACCAGCGCTAGTGTTTGGTTCTGACGAGATCTTTGAGAGCAGGAGCAGGCTATGGGTAGTTGGGGACGACTGGGGAGGTCTCAGCGATGGACCTCTTTTCCAATGGTCAGCAAAGGACAGGATACTTGTTTCTACAACATTTCTGTCCGTTTCTAGCATTAATAGTCACAAGTATGTAAACAATGTTGTAAGAACAACTTTTAATTATTAATAAAAGTACAGTAGGGGCTTGCACCCTCCTGTTTTGCTGAAAAAGAAACTAGTATGTCAACAGAGCATCACACTAGAGTTGGATAGTCTAGCAGCACAAAGCTGAATTGTCAAGTCCAAATAACGCAGCAGGACAGGAGTTTGTTGAATGCATTTTTTTAAACAGTTTGTTGATTGTTTCAACACGGCTGAAAGCGACAGCATACTGACACTCCCGGTCTCCCCCTCCACTGGTGGGGTTGGAAGCGTCAAGCCGCCATCCTGCAAATCAGGTCGATGGCCCGTGCACATGGAATGGAAGAAGAGAAGGGTAACAGTGAATCATCTATCAGATCCATTCTCCATCCACCATCCATGATCCATCTACTATGAGAAATATGATGGTGGCGATGCATTACGCATTGGCAGAGGGAGAGAAGCTAGTGAATCATGCAAATAAACACGGAATGGACAAATTTTCTTTTTTGAAGAATCGAATGGACAAAATTTCACGAACAGCAAGTTCCAATTTCTGTCTATCTATCTATCTATCTTGTCACGGTTTCATCCATTCAATCAATTTATACATATAAAACTTGCCTGGTTGTCACTCCTGCTCAGACATGGTGTCACCGACGACGGCAACACCACGCATCAAGTACCGGTACACGCCAGCCACGCCCAGCATCCGGCAACCAGTGCCATGCTAACACCGAAGCGGGCGACGGCCTCCACAGCACAGCTCACCGGCGATTGCTGCCGCTCCAAGCAGCTGCGCTGCGCGCCGTCCGTGAGCCGGTCGATGCCCTCCGTCCGACCACATCGCCGGGATTGGCGGCTGCCGGCGAGCCGCCGTGGAGAATGTTAGGCTTCGGTATATTATATTGCCCGTTTCGGCCTTTCGGGCCCTGTGTGATGAAATCTTGAGAAGCTCATGTTAATTTCAGCCCGTTAATGTTTCTACAAATTTTAGTCTCCATGGACCGGCCCTAGTCTTACAGCCCAGCTAGCACTCTCGCAGCATGAGGTCGCGCGGCCCATGATCACCGTCACGTAGTTGCCTGTCTCCATCCGGCCCGCAAACTCGCATCGACCAAGTTCAGATTCGAGTCAGCTGCAGAAGAGCCATTCTATTTCGATGGGTTTGGTACTTAATTCTCTCCCCTGTTCTTCGTTTGTTAGCTGAGAGCCTGAGACCGTAGTAAATGTTTGGTTTTTTTTGACAAAATAATTTGTTGCTCTTTGACTTGACCTAAACGGTGTCAAGTGAGGCTCTTACGCTCTACTGGAAATCTGAGACCGTAGTGTTGCATATAGGAAATACAAGTTTTTCTTCTTAAAAAAAATTAAGTCTTTCTAGTGTAAAAGTTGAACAAAAAAAATTAAGTCTATCAGGATACCATGTCGCAATGTGCAACCCATTCATAGCACAATTTTTATTTGTAACCATGTGATTCCACCTTTGTACCTAGGGAGGGAAGAAAACATATGATGCTTGGATGGTTTTTAGAAAACACAATCTGTATTTATTTATAACTAAATAACAAATTCCCATCTAATTTGTCGGTCTCGGTTTGTGCAAGCTCTATTTTGTAACCTATTCATAGATGGAAAACATACACATCATAATGTAGTAGTTACAGCAAATTGCATCGATCTACACATCAACACATACACCAGATTTAGAGCGAAAACCCCGAAATCAGGGTAAAATTAAACCACAGGATTGATCTAGCCAAATCTTGTTCTGCTGTATGTTTGTGAGATTAGGATAAGCGCATCTCTAGCACTAGTGGCAACCATACATCAAGATTTATAGATTTTGCATAGCAATAGTAAGAATTGGGGCTACTATTAGGGAGTGGAAGAAAGACCTCATCAATGATGGTGGAACTCATATTAGCGACACCAATAGTGTGGATATGAAGCTTCGCAACCTTGAGAATGAACTCTCCTCTAACCTCCTTCAACCTTTCTTTTTTTTTTCTCTGGTTTTCTTCCCCTCCACTCACGCGCAAGGAGGAAATACTGGATACATGCTATCACTCACACACAAGGAGTGGCTAGTCTTCACTCTCTCTTTCTATCTCTCTCTCATAGTCTTCACGAAGGGGAGGAATGAGTGATTGCGGTGGCTACTGTCCAGATCCTTCTCTTAGAAGCAAAGGAAGGAAATGGTAGATGTACATAATAAGTTGGTTCAGTTTCCTAAGCTGAACATGTGGGCTGCTCTTTGAGAGCAATTGCTCTACCCATGGTCCACTCGTGAGGAGAATTTCTCAATAAATCCTAGATAAGCTGTCAAACCCACTTGGATTCAACTTGACTAACAAACTATCCACTACACCAGCCTACAGCCTAACGTCCCAGGAGCAGGAAACCTTCTTGTAAGTAACCCTTCAAAGAAAAATTCCTGTAAATTATCCTATCTTTGCCTAACTTAGCTAGGAGTAAAACTCTCTATTAACCCTTATGATTACCAAAGAGGTATTGTAACAAATTTGTCTGTGACCTCTTAAAGGAAATGCTACAATTTTGTTCTAGCCCCTCTTAAAGGAAATCGTTCCAAGGCACATTCATGAAAATTCATAAAAATTCAATAGCAATGCTTAAAAATGACATTATTGCATTGCAGTAGTGAAGCAATCAGATTGCGACTTGGGGAGCTGTTTTATGATAAACAGATGGTGATGAGGTTCCATATCTCACAAGAGGAAGATGCCCTTGGGAAGAACATGCATTTCCAAGGCCTTTATTCTAGGAATGAAAGAAGACTAGCGGAGATGGAGGCACAAGTACAGAACCATCCAAGTGCTGTATATAGATGAAGAATAGGATTCAGGACTACATTGAGGTTATCTCTTCAGGCTCCTTGGACGAGCTTTGGTCCTCGTTCTGTCCTTCATCCTTCAAGCTCTGTTTGTAAAAATTACACAAAGTGGCTCAATAATGGAATAGTACATAGAAAAAAACAATTATACTGAAATTGCATAAAAGAGATCCAATTGTAGACAAGGTTACATGCCTGCTTCTTGATGGCACTGTCAGGGATAGTAGGAGCAGTTCCCTGTGCTCGTGTCTTATCTGAAGCAAGCGCGATGGCAGTTGTCACAAAATAGGCAATGTTATATGCAAGGAAGAACCCATCTACAAGATACACACATTGCATTACATACAACCCTGCAGTAAACAAAAACATGCCCAAAAGTGGAGGAAAATTCAGATACAAGATAAAGATACGGACTGTATAAGGTGAACTTCTGCTCCGCCCTTTTGTTCAGAAAGATTAGAGCCTTGTTCCCTGCTGCAGGGTCAATGTGGAAAAGCTTAGCAACATCAGGATTTGAAGTCTTGTAAAATTTGGCATCACGTTCCAGCTTTGACGCATTAGCAAATTCATCACTGTAAACCCCCTGTAGCATTTGGCGAAAAAAATAATCAAGAATCAAAATGTCTCCTTGGTCTAAACAAATATAGTTAAGTCCATCATGTACTGCTGCTTTCTTGCTCTTGTAGGCCATCATCTAGCTTAAAAAAAAATACCAGAGACAACAGCTAGCACTACAGATTAACTGAGTAATACTTCCCCCATTCTAATTTATAAGATGTTTTGACTTTTCTAGATACATAAGAAGTCAATATATCTGAAAAAGTCAAAACATCTTATAATTTTAGAATGAAGTGATAATAATTAATACATACAAAGAAAGTAACTGAAAAATGGAAAGGACCAGGTTCATACTGATGGAGAGTTGATGAAGGCAACAACCGCCATTTCAATTTCATCGTCGGCGAGTAACGCCTCAGCAACATCCATGGTGGTGTTGCTTTCGAAATTATCAGGTGAAGCTTTCCACTCGCGGATGTCAAGGTGGAAGAGCAAGGCCCAGAGATGGGTGATGAACTCGCCACCCTGCGCGAGGCGCCGCATGTGCATCTCCACGTTGCCATAGGGCGCCGCGTAGACCAACATCCGGACCCAAGCAAACGCCAGCGTCTCCCAGTGGTCAGAACGGCGCGTGACATCAGCAAAGGAAGCACCTTCACTGACACCGAGAAGCTCCTTTGCCAGATCGAGTGCGTCCTCAAAACCAGGATCCACCGTGAGGTTCTGTTCTAGTGTACCAGTCCAAGTTTCAGGGTCTGACAGTGCACGAAGGAATCTGCCCTTGTTCTTTTTTCTTCTCAAGAAGAAGAACCATCTGTCCTTATCCTCGCCCAGAACTATCCTTGCTGCCTTCTTGAATTTATCATATGCACGCTTCGTCTCTGGGGCCGGCCCAGGGAGTAACTCTGGAGCTGACTCCACCAAGTAGGCGCAATACTTGGACAAAGCATTGGCCACGTGCTGGTTCTGGTTCTCCTCCGCCTTGCTCAAGCCATCCTCCTGTTTTGCTTCCTGCTCTTTTAATTCGCAGTACCATGTCGCGATGTGCAACTTCATAACACACTCCGTGTATCTGTAACCATGCTGTTGCCGTTTCTCCTCTGGGGAGGGAATAAACCTTGTGATGCTTGGATGCATCTTAGAAAAGGATAACCAATTCCCATCTAATCTGTCAGTCTCGATCTTATCAAGAAAATGAACAACTGATTTCTTCACGTCGTCGTCCAACCTAACGGCAGGTCTTTTGTTGGTGTCGCTGCCCAGCAAGTCCCAGAGCACCTCCCAGATGTAGTCCAAACCTAGCGTCATCACCAAGCGAGCGCATATCTTGTAAAGAAAGCCAACAATGGATGCTAACCTCCTGACTATTGACTTGGAATCTTTCCTGCTGCTGCTGCTGCTGCTGCCCCCTTCAGTGTTGTTTCCTGCAGTCATGGATGTTGTTGAGTTACTGACTGGTAACTTGCACTCTTTCCTGCTGCTGCTCCCTTCACCATTTTTAACCTCAGTTAATCTCCCTTCAGGTAGTACTGAATACTGGCCAATCTTGTCTTGCCACATGTACTTGTCAAACCAATTACTGCTGGTAGCTACAGACACTTTCAACCTCATCCACGGTACCCACCACCATTGCGTTTCATACGCACCTTCAGACCAGATTATCTTCTGTACGGTGGTGGCATACTCAGAGGCAACGGCGACTCTTGCCCAGTTTGAGGTCCAGGACCGAATCAAGTGCATCAGCTGCAACAGAGCCAGGAACACCAATATGACAAATGTGACAACAAGATCTGCAGTCGTGGTATTCACTACACCACCAGCACCAGATCCAGAAGTAGTATGGTGACGGCCGCTACTCATTGCCCCGGGAATGGCAGCTGCAACCCCAACAAAACATATCCCAATGAATGAAGCCAGTGCCCACAAACTAGCAGTTTTTGCTTGGTAGTAGTGAATGAATGGATTACCGGTATAGAAGTAATCATAGACAAGAGCCAACTCAATCTCAATAACCTTCAAGGCCCAGTTGTAGTCAGTGCCCTTCAGCAGTTCTGGGTGTGGTTCACGGTAGCCCAACCCAAGAACATGCCGTTGCAGATGATGAGACAGAGACATGGCAACACACACATCATAACAGGACCATAGCCACCCCTTCTTGGTTCCCTTATTTGACTCTAAAGAGGGCAATGCATCTTCTACTTGACTCAAACTAAGATCCGTACTCCCTTCAATGCCAGTGGCAAAACTGACGACCATACTATCACGTTGAATTCTTTCTAAGCTGGTATCATTTTTTAAAACATATCCGTGCCCAAAACCATCCATCAAATTTTGTACCTTGTTTCTCATTCTCCTTTGTTGCACAAGAGACAGTGACCTATGAAATCCCTTGATGAAAGTGATGGCAGACAACATGCCAATAGCTGTGTTACCAAGAACAGTGGAGATGGTTGATATACTCATTAGTAGCACATATCCACAATGGAGGCAAATTCCAAATACCACCTTTGAGAGCTGTCCCTTGTAGTCAAGGCCATTGTAGGTGGTCACTGGGTCAATGCACCCAAATAGGGTGAACAAGGACACAGTCCATATAGGATACATCTCACTCGTCACTGATGATGATTGCATTAGACCAATGCTGTAGGTCCCAAGGGATAGAGATAACACTTGTGCAGCAAAGAAGCCCTTTTGGACTATCCAGCTATTAGACCAGCGGCGACACGAACCATAGGCAGCAAGGAAGAAACTGAAGATGATAGCCACCATTGTCAATGCTTGTATACGTAGCACTGTCCCCCTTGGGCTTTCCCATAGATCTCTCAATTGATGCGAGGAGATTGTTGATGTTGTATTTAACAAGTGCTCCTCAATGATCCCCATTCGACGATAATCCACCTTAAAAGGAGAAGATTTTTTTGTAAGTGTGACTAACCAACTTGTGTCTATCTAATCATGGGCATCATCAACATCATCTTCTCTAAAAAGTCTATTTTGAAAACCAAAGTTTACTTATAGTTTGTGTTGGCATTCCATGCAATGCCGAATGGGCCAACATAAGCCCCAAACATCCTGAGTCTGACACTACCTCGTAGTCAAGTCAGTCAATCTTAGTTTCCATAGGACTATCTCACGTTGATTGGCGGACAGTCTAACAATGTATATTCGAGACATGTACTCCCTCCGTTACTGTAAAAAATGACGTTTAGAACATGATTTAGGATACCAAGGAGTGATTAATTAGTGTAGAGTTTTCCATGTCTGCCCCTATTAAATACGGCGGCGGGTGCATTGTCTACGAGAAAATTTACTAGCTCAATTGGTTAGTGCAGCGCGGTGTTGTGCCGAGGTGCGAGGTTCGAAACCTGTGACCGCAATTTTAGCGTGGCCTGCATGGAGCTTTTTTTTTTTTTTTTTTTTTTTTTTGCATGGCATTGTTTGCATGGCCGGTGGCGCCTTTTTTGGGCGGTGAATGGATGAACGGAGGCGCGCTAATTTCGCTGGTTTCGCTGTTTTGGCAAACTTTTCCGAATGGCGCGCGTAGGAGGTGCATGGCGCCATGATTTGTTGGACCGAAATTTTTGAAGACCGACGTTTGGGTTGCCCGGCTCTCTATTAAAGCGCCACTTCACTGCTGCTGCTCTTCACTTCTTCTCTTTCACTGCTGCTGTTCTTCACTGGTTGTTCTTCCAGCAGCTCAAGCAATGTCTCGATGTTGGGTTTGATCTCAACGTTCGACTAGAAGATGACGACAGCGACGCTGCGTTTGATCTCAATGAGCCTCCGTTGGAGCATGACAACGGTAACTTGTTCTTCTCTTGTCCATTTGCTACCGTGCTTTCTCTTCTCAATCGTTTCTCATATTAAAAGGACTATTTTCACAGGAATTGATTTAAACTTGCCGGTAGATGAATTTGGTGCAGTCGATTCCCATTATCTACAAAATCCCGCTGGTACGTACCCACACTAGAAGATGCATTTTTATTTTTTCCATGTTATTTAGAATGTGCAGTCGATTCCCATGTTATTTTTTTCCATGTGCTTGCATTTTTCACTAAAAATAGAACATGTATTTTCTCACTATAAACAGAACATGCAGTCGATTCCCATGTTATTTTTTTCCATGTGCTTGCATTTTTCACTAACAATAGAACATGTTGTCCACAACTAATGCATGTTTTTTTGACTATAAATAGAACATGCCCCCGTTCAAGCAGCTCGGCAACGAAGGAAAGACATGACCGAAGAAGAGAGAAAGCAAGTTTACCAAGCTTTGTTGGCAAGAAGCAAGAATGGAAAGCTAGGCAAGAATGATACAAAAGAAGTTGCTACTCAGTTTGGTCATGACCTACGTGCAGTTCAGCGCCTGTGGCAGCGAGGTAAAATAGCACTTGCAAATAACATTCCAGTTGATCTTGGTAGTCGAAAGAGGGGTAGAGTTGGTCGTAAGGCATCTACTGTTAATTTGGAACTATTGCGTAACATTCCTTTGAAGGAAAGAATGACCATCGAAGATGTATGTGCTAAACTTAACATGAGCAAAGCTACTATTATAAAGTATTTGAAAAAAGGTTTGCTTCGACGCCATTCTAGTAGCATCAAACCATATCTCACACAAGCTAACAAGAAGTCTAGATTACAGTGGTGTGTTGACATGGTTAAGAGGGATTTGGTTGCTGATCCAAGGTTTAAGGATTTGTATGACTATGTGTTCATTGATGAAAAGTGGTTCTTTCTCTATCAAAAATCTGAAAAGTATTATTTGCTACCCGATGAAGAAGATGAATATCGGACTTGTAAGAACAAGAACTACATCCCTAAGATCATGTTCTTGTGTGTTGTTGCTCGGCCAAGATTTAGGGATGGGACATGTATTTTTGATGGTAGAATTGGCTGTTTTCCTCTTGTTCGGTATGAGCCAGCAATGAGAGGTAATGAGAGAACCGGGCGTGTTCGTGGAGACATGATTATGAAGCCCATAACTAAGATCACAAGAGAAGTTATTAGAGAATTCATGATCAACAAAGTGCTGCCCGCCATTCGTGCCAAATGGCCAAGAGAAGATGTGAGCAAACCAATATTCATTCAACAAGATAATGCACCTACCCATTTGAAATTGGATGATCCGGAATTTTGTGAGGCAGCTAAGGAAGAAGGATTCGATATTCGCCTAGTTTGCCAACCACCCAATTCACCGGATTTCAACATTCTTGACTTGGGTTTTTTCGAGCAATTCAAGCAATTCAATACAAGAAGAACGCAAAAACATTAGAAACTCTAGTTCCAGCAGTTCAGCAGGTAATTTAATCGAATTGTTCACACATGTTCATTGTTTTCTGAACTACAGATTTGCTAACTCAATCATTTGTTGCATTCTTGATTTGTAGGCATTTGGAGAGTACTCGGTAGTGCTTACTAACCGGATCTTTGTAACACTACAAAGCGTTTACATTGAAGCCATGAAGATAAAAGGATGCAACAAGTTCAAGATCCCTCACATGAACAAAGACAAATTAGAAAGAGAAGACCGATTGCCAACTTCTATCACTTGTGAACCATCTTTGCTTGCTGAATGCATTGCTAGTCTCCCTGTAGCAAATTAGAAAATGCAAGCCTATTAGCAAACTAGGAGATGCAAGCTAGTTAGCTTTTGTTAGCCGAATGAGACATGTACGTACCTTAATGTTCTTCTTCTACATCTTGCTTCTTTGCATCAAGTTCGCGCTTCTTCTCGTCGATCATCTTGAGCACCTCTTGAGGTAGTACAATCCACCAATTGTCTTCCATCACGATATTGTTGACATCGGGAATGAAAAGCTTGCAGTCGAAGTCCTCTTTGACTCCATGCAGGAACGCGAAGATGTCGTAGTCACGCTGCACCAAACCACAGCGAGAGCATGGATAGAACCGCGGATAGTGCGCACGGTGCCAGGATTCGCGGTCCTCATGGAGGAGATGACATCTACCACATATAAAAGCGCCCGACGGCAAGGAATCTGGCATGGAGTCCGGCACCACCTCGATGGAGTCCGGCACCATCTCGATGGAGTCCGGCACCATCTCCGACTCCGGCGAAGGCTGCTGCGACTCCTGCATGGAGTCCGGCACCACCTCGATGGAGTCCGGCACCATCTCCGACTCCGGCGAAGGCTGCTGCGACTCCGGCATGGAGTCCGGCACCACCTCGATGGAGTCCGGCACCATCACCGACTCCGCCGAAGGCTGCTGCAACTCCGGCATGGAGTCCGGCACCACCTCGATGGAGTCGCGAGCAGCGGTGAGCGCGAGCAGTGGCGAGCGCGAGCGGCGAGCACGAGCAGCGAGGAGCGCGAGCGGTGGCGAGCGCGAGCGGCGACGTGCTGGATCCATGGCGAGCGCGAGCGTCGGCGGCAACGAGGGGCTCTGCTATGGCACTAAGCAAGAAGGCCTCGAGGGCGTCGCTGCGCTCGCCGGCGTTGCAGATTGTGACAGCGTCATGAGTCGCACCACGCAGCACTTGTAGTTAGCCAACGCGGCGGCGGTGTGGCCAGCGAGCGGCCAACGGCATGGATGGGAATCGAGGAGATGAGTTATTGCGGCATCGAGGAACGAACGGTTCCGTCATCAATTCACGCTGCATGGAGTACGATGGGGCGGGGGTATTAGCGTCCACAAAACGTAGTTGGACCCATAACGACGTTTTTTTGTATCTTTGGGTATAGGAGCTAGAACGACGTTTATTTGAGTAATGGAGGGAGTATGCATCTTAACTTGCTATCCTTTTTTAGGGGAACAAGCATGCATGTCCCTTATGTTAAATAAGTTTCCTTTTATGCTGCAGCTTAGTTGTAGCTTAATTGATTAAGTCTTGGAGCAATTCCAATACCTAACAAAAAACCATCTCCCTAATCCGTCTTGACCAAACATGATTATGGGGGATGTGCATGAAACAGGCCTGCAACAGCCTATTAGAAACCACTGCCCTAATTCCTCTTGCCTAAAACAAGTGGCAGCTATAACTCATGTCACAAATTGTGTGATTAGCAAACTGGAGTTCTTGGAGCTCTCCATCGTGTGAGTGTGGTTCGCCGTGGCCACAGGTGGAAGGATTAAATAGAATTTGGTTTGCAATTATTGTAAGCGGATATCTGCTATCTTTAGCTATATATTGGTTTTATTGATAAAAAATGGAGGTTATCTAGTCGGTCGAGAAAGGCAAGGCATTATATCAAGTGGATCAATTGTTTTGCTTTCTCGGCAAGTTGTCTGCTCTGTTGTTACGGTCTCTAAAATATTTATTGCGGAGAAGTGGTTTTTTGCCTCGTCAGATTGTTTCCGTGAGTCTCATCACCTCATATAGCGCTACTCTCTGATTATTAGTTAGCAATTGGAATTGAATTTTGTCTTCCTTCCGTGGAAGGATACAAACTTCTAGTTATCGACTGTTCTGTTTCTGCTAATGAGGATGCGACGTTACCATATCTTTTTTTTCTCGAATACGCAAAAGATTTGCGCATCATTGTATTAAGAAGAAGAGAGTTTTACTAGTTTTTCCGGGGTGTTAACAAATTTGAAAACACAGCCCGCCACCCCAGAACACGTACATAACGGATTACTCACGCACTAACATTCTAGTTTGCTCGACGGGACCGGCGCTCATGCGTGGCCCCCGGCCCCGCGGCGCCTCCGCGGTCGCTGTTGACTCTCCTCGCCTGCGAGCAACTCTTGCAAGGCTCGAGCATCCCCTGGTCTTCCCTCGAACATCGCGTCCAGCTTCAGTTTTCCCTCCACCGTCGGCTCTGACTCGATGAACCCCATTTTCCGCATGGTGAGGATCTCGCCTCTCTTTGCCACCGGGTACTTGGAGAGGGGGTTGGCTGCGATGCGCCGCTCCGCGTTGGCGCTTGATGGAGCTGGAGTCGTCCACCTTGGCCGGGAGAAGCGGGGTGGTCGCCTTGTGGAAGATTTTGTTGGCGAAGTTCTTGAGCCGCCCCGTGAAGGAGCCATCTTTGGCCGGGCTTCCCGCCTCGCCGGTTGGCGAGTCGGCGGCGGACCTCCGGGAGACGGGTGTGCAGAACCCCGGCGGAGCCTCGTCGGCGGCTGCCGCGGTCCTGGGTGGGCTTCCAGAAGCCCCGCACAGGTGGGCCCTCCCCAGGGCCGGCGGTGTGTCAGCAGCATGGCCCAGTACCCCCAGGCGCCCCGCGGGTGACTCCAAGCTCCCCGCTGGGTCTACCCCGCCGGTCGTCGGTCCTCTTGTCGTCTGCTGCCCCTCGTCGTTCGAGTCGGACTCGACGGCCTCCGCCGAAGCGTCCCCCAGTGCGTCATGGACGCGGCGTTGTGGGGTAAATCCCGCGAACGCCACAGTCCACCCGTCGTCTGCATCGCACAAGGTCTCCCACCGGGGTGGAGTGGTATGCCGCTCCTCCAGCTGCGGGAAGGCACCCGGGACGGGGAAGCACGGTGGACCCTCGTCGAGGAGGGCAAGCGTGCCCTTCGTCGTGCTGCCGAGCCCACCGTGCACCGGCGTAGGCGGGTCGTCCTTTGGCAGCTCAGCGTCACCTAACGTTTCCTCTGCATCCGCGCGGTCGGCGCAGCCGAGGTCGTGCGGCGAAGCGGGGCCCGACAGCTCAGTCGCGAGCTCCTCTCCCCAGTGGGCGAGCAACGCCAACGTACCCTGAGGACGTTACCATATGTGATCGACTGATCGGTAATTGAGTTTTTAAATTGTCATTTGCTAGCCCGGCTACTAATAGTTGAGTTGAGCCACAAATCAAGTATTATTTCTCATCCAGCAAAAGTGTAATTTATCACATCCTGACAGAGCAGGAGGATTTGGAGGGCCTAGCTTGTGAGTTCTACCACAAACTGTTCACGGCTCAGAATGATCTGCAGCCCGAGCTGGTCTGCAACCATGTTTCGAGGAAGGTTACGGCCGAGATGAATGACTTCTTGGATAAACCCTTCTCGGAGCAGGAGGTGGAGGCTGCCCTTTTCCAGATGAAACCGGGGAAATCACCGGGCGTCGATGGATTCAACGCGGGGTTTTTCCAGGCGCATTGGGGGCTGTTGAAGCCTTGTGTAACACAGGCTGTGCTCGGTTTTCTGAATGGTGGAGAATTACCTGATGAAGTGAATAAGACTCTGCTGGTCCTCATTCCTAAGGTGAGTAACCCGCAGGACTTGTCACAATACCGGCCTATTTCTCTATGCAACGTTCTGTACAAAATCTGCTCAAAAACTATGGCTAACCGTCTACGGGTGATCCTGGATGAGGTAGTCTCGGAAGAACAGAGCGCTTTTGTACCAGGTCGGTTGATTACAGATAATGTGCTCATCGCATACGAGTGCATCCACTACCTAAAGAAGAAAAGAGGGAAGAGTGGTGATTGTGCCATCAAACTGGATATGGCCAAGGCCTACGATAGGGTGGAACGGAGATATTTGGAAGCCGTGATGAGGGCCTTGGGTTTCTCTGAGGCATGGTGCGCAAGGATTATGAAGTGTGTGACTACGGTATCCTTCTCAGTCCGTGTCAATGGCGTGTTCTCGGAAAGTTTCCAGCCGACTAGAGGAATTCGTCAAGGAGATCCTATATCACCTTACTTATTCTTGCTGTGTGCAGAGGGGCTATCGTCAATGATCAAGAATATTGGCCCTCAGTTTATTTCAAGGGGTGTGAGAGTAAGCAGACAGTCACCGTGGATTTCACACCTCCTTTTCGCGGATGACTGCTTTATTTTCACTCAAGCATCCAAACGGGGAGCTGACAGAGTAGCAGATATCCTTGAGATGTATCACAAGGGCTCCGGTCAGCTAGTAAACAAGAGCAAATCAGCCATCTTTTTTAGTACGAATTGTGATGAGAATACAAAAGGGGATGTGCATGACAGCTTGCAAATCTCGACTGAAGCACTCGGTGAAAAATACCTGGACTGCCTACTGATGCCGAAAGAAGGGCCAATGGTGTTTTTAACTTTGTGCAAGGAAGAGTCCGAGGGATGATTGGAGGTTGGGCACAGAAAACCTTGAGCTGTGCAGCAAGAGAAGTACTTCTTAAGGCCAATGCTCAATCGGTGCCAACGTATGCCATGTCATGTTTCAAGCTGTCACCAGTGACTTGTCAAAAAATGACGTCGGCAGTCTCAAACTATTGGTGGGGGAGCTCTCTGGATAACCATAAGCTACATTGGCTTCGTTGGGAGAAGCTCACCAGATCCAAGGCAGAAGGGAGAATTGGCTTTAGAGATTTCTCCCTGTTCAATAAAGCTATGTTGGGGAAGCAGGGGTGGAGGTTGATCACTAGACCGGAGTCGCTGTGCGCGAGGGTGCTAAAAGGGAAGTATTATCCAAACACAGATTTCCTTTCGGCAACCAAAAAAAGGCGATGTTCGGCTACATGGAGGTCAATCATGCATGGGAAGGATGTGTTGGCGCGGGGCCTTATCAGGAGAATAGGCCCTGGCGATGTCAATATCTGGGAGGAGAATTGGATTCCGGGGCTGCGCTCTTTCAGACCTATAACACGGTCATCGGATGCAACTGTGGAACGGGTGCATGAATTGTTTATCCCTGGAACTCGATGCTGGGATGAATCGATGGTTCGTAAATCTTTTATGGCAATTGAGGCAAATGAAGTTCTAAAAATAAAGCCAAGTATGAGGCTGGAGAATGATGTTGTGGCCTGGGCTCTTGAAAAGCATGGTCAATATTCTGTTAAGTCAGCATACCGAGCTCTTAAGGAGGACCAAACAGCTTTGGCGATGTCAACCTCTAATGAGACCTCAGTATCGACTGTCGCGGGTTTCTAGACTAAGCTGTGGAAGCTCGAGGTGCCACCAAAGGTCAGAGTATTTTGGTGGAGGGTTTTACATAATTCCCTTCCGTCGAAGGCTGAGCTACGGAGGAGACATATTGAGAAGGAAAGTTTTTGCAATCTGTGCGGCGACCCGTCAGAATCGTTGTTCCATGTTTTCTTCGAATGTCCGATAGCAAAGCTGTTCTGGAAAGAGGTCAAGATTCTGAAAGGCATGTCAATACCATACCTGCATCCATGGTCGTGGGCATCAGACGTGTTCCGTCCAGAGGTTTGCTCCAAGATGGCAGCGGCGCTCATTGTCTGTGGAGCGTGGTCGCTGTGGAAAGGCAGAAATGATCGCCGACATGGGCGCAAGATTTGGGAACCGGGTGCCATGGCGAGGTTTGTCTCCAACCTGTTGCAGGACCTGGAGGATCTGAAACCGGTGCCCAAACCTACTCGCCCACCAGGTCGCAAGTTCTGGGACACTCCTCCGCCGGGATGGTTCAAAATTAATACTGATGCAGGCTATGATCAAGAGCTGTGCTCGGGAAGGGCAGGAGTTGTTGTTCATGATCAGCTAGGCCAGCTGGTTGGTGCTGCAGGGAGATGGTTCGACGATGTGCCGGACGCCCTCACCGCGGAGGCCTTAGCAGCTAAAGAAGGATTGGAGCTCGCAGTGGAGTTGGGGCTGGACAAGTGCATTTTGGAGGTGGACAGCCAGGTGCTAGCAAACCTCCTCCAAGATTCCTCGTCAACAAGATCGCATATAGGTGGTCTTTGTTTGGATATCAGAGAGCTAGGCAAGTCTTTTTCTGAATTTTCTTTTCGTTGGGTTTGTAGAGAGGCGAACTCGGTTGCTCATGTGTGCGCATCGACTGTGTCGATGACCGAGCGCTCGTTTTTTATTTTTGATGAATTCCCGGACTGGCTAGTTGATCTAGCAGCCGCCAATTCTAATCTTGCCGTGAATGAATGAAAAGCTCTGTGATGCCCAAAAAAAAATTTGTTTGTGCTTTAGGAAAATTTGGAGAGATTGTCTAAATTATTTTGTACCATGAAAGATTGGGATAAATACTTGGACAGTGTAGGCAATGTCCACATCACACTGCCCCTCTATTTATCACATTACACATACAAAATTAATTAGGTTAAGATGGACCATCGAACAGTTGATAGTTCAGTTTAGCTTTGTTAGCAGTTAAAGTTTTTTTGTCAACAAGATAGTATGCCAAAGATAGACACAACCACAAATAACTGTTTGTCAAAACAATTTACACATATTCTAACAACTAGCAAAATGACTAACAAAACAAAGTCAACTAACGATAGTTTTGCATAAACGAGGTAGAACACAAGGAAGCATCCATGCATAACAAGAGTAGAGCTCCAATCCCTAAGCATATTTATTTGGACCGGACCAACGGTCCGATTGATAAAAGACTGAACCAGAGCTCTGGCTGATTCGATCGGCCTGAAAGATCGCTATGCAAGTGAATCGGTATTAAACCGTTGAACCCGTGTCTTTTTTTGTCTGGAAAAAACGGTGAAAAACTGCACAAAAATCCGGCGATCAAACCGCTGGAGCAGGTGACATTGAGTGCGCAGTGCCTGGGCACTTTTTTGGGAAGGTGGACAAAATAGTGAAAAAAGGGGCACAAGGTGTTGGTATGGGATTCGAAACCTCCAGCTTTTGAAGCACATGTGTTTGTCTCGGTACAAATCACACTATGTTTGAACTGTATTGAACCAGGGGTCTAAATGGTTGGACCAATCAAACCATGAAAACCAGAAAAAGCCTTATTTGTGGAGAATTTATAAACATATGTTGTATAACCTAGAAAAATATGTTGAAACAAACTGCAAATATATGTTGAAACACTATCTATGCACCGTAGTAATTTTTTTTATTTTGCGTTCGCTGTCTTATTTAAAAAAAAAGAGAAAGAAAAAAGATAAGAAAGGAAAGAAAAAAAAAAACACACGCTAACACACACGCACGCACGCACCCGGCCCGGCCGGCGCCCCACGCGCGGTGCACAGGGACTCAGTACGTCCGTCCGTCCGGACGCACGGTTACTACGATTACCGATAAATAAATTAAACAAACAAGTGAACAAGAAAATAATTGCAAAAAAATTCATTTGGGCGTTGGGGCTTACGCTTACTTGATCGAGTCGCTGATTCGGGAGCCTTTTACTTGTGTGCCATTACAAAATTTGCACTCGACCTGTGTGCCACTGAAACTTCGTTTCGCACCTGTGTGCCATGACACTTTTTTTTGTTGTACTTGTGTGCCATTCCGTCCATGTTCTGTGAGGTTTGCCCCGTTTAGGTGCCCTGACGTGTAGGACCCAATTAGAAAAATGATCAAACTGCCCATCTCTAAAATTTTCACCATCCCCTTCTTTCCCGTATTAATCGGCCGGCCAGCGCTCCCTGTCCGCTCCCGTTCCTGTCCGCTCCGCGAGATCCCGTCCTCCAGTCCCGCAAGCCGCCGCTCGCCCCAGCGCTCGCCTCCCGCCGTCCTCCAGTCCCGCGAGAGTGGAGCCACCGGCCAGCGAAGGAGCACGGGGCTCCGGCGCCACTCGCCCCAGCCGGCAGTCCTCCGGCTCGCCGGCAGCGCCGGAGCTTGAGCACGTGCCTGTGAAGGCAGTTGAGACGGCGGCGTTGGACGGGCACGGCAACGTGTTCGAGACCAACTGGTTCGGGGACATGGACATGGAATTGGATGTGTACTACGCCAGCCTCGCAGAAGGGCTGCTCGTGGAGCCGCCGCCGCCGGCAGCCGCCTGGGATCATGGCGACTGCTGCGACGCCGGAGCTGACGTCGCTCTCTGGAGCTACTAGCAAGATGAAAATAAGCTTGTCAATCCCCCCAACTGATTGTATTCTACTCTGTAACAAAATTCAAATTGATTCCCAGCAAATTAACTTCAAAACAGATCGTCTCCGTTCCATTTTTTCGCCCGCTGTTCATGTGTTTCCGAGGACCGAGCTCCGACAGCTTGAGGCACTTTCAGCTTCATCGTCACAAAGGCGTTCCATCAACCGTTGGTTTGTGAGTTTTGACTGCAACTTGTGATGGTCAAGTAACGAGCAACCGGGGAGAAGTAACTTTCACGCGGCGGCTGTCCGGTCCCATTGAGCGATCCAGAAGATGTGGCTACTGTGAACTGTGCCACTTCCGACCGAGTCTGTGGTCATGGGCTCCGCTGCGGAGAACTTCGAATCTTCTCCCTTCGTGCCAACACAATTCATGCTTCCAGTTGCGCGAGCTGTTGGTTCACTGGGAGAATGGAAAGCAGCCACGCTCTTTTTATTCCACAACGTTACAATCTAGACAGCGACTCAACAATCACTAGCTGTCGTGTGATGAGAACTATTGCCATGTTGATGCTATGTAAACTGATGAGAACCATTAGCTATTATGTTCAATGTTGATGCCTTATAAATGTTGATGCCATGTTGATGCTATTTTTATAAATACGGTTGCAAGAATATTTTATTTATTCATCCATACATATATAGAGGAACCCATTTATTCATCCATGCTATTTTTATAAATACTGATGCCATGTGCGTGCATCAGATTGCTGGGCAAACAACCCATGGGCAATGGCACACAGGAAACCAGAAAAGTTTAGGCTAGGGGCATTCGTGTCTTTTCTCATGGTCAGTTAACACCGTTACCTGCTCAAATTGACAGAATGGCATACAGGTACAACAAAAAAAGTGTCATGGCACACAGGTGCGAAGCGAAGTTTCAGTGGCACACAGGTCGAGTGCAAATTTTGTAATGGCACACAGGTAAAAGTCTCCTGATTCGGAGGCGTAGCCCGTCAATCCTGCTCGTCAGTCGCGTCGCGTCGGAGGCTCTGCAGACTCAGCACTCATAATGCGGCGCCAGGTCGCCAGTGACCGCCATGGGCATCAGGTGCCCCAGCCCTGATGGCCTGCCATTCTTGTTTTACCCGACCTTTTGGGATCTAATTAAAAAAGATCTGATGTGCTTAGTGAATAGCTTTGATAAAGGGGAGTTGAGTTTGGAGAGAATTAACTATGGTATGATTACATTGATCCCCAAGGAACCAGAGGCCAAGACTCTTAAGAAGTTCAGGCCAATTAGTCTACTAAATTGTAGTTTCAAGATTTTTGCCAAAATGTTGAATAACAGGATCATTAGTGTGGCTGATAGGTTGGTAGAGTCTAATCAATCTGCCTTTATAAAGGGCAGATATATTCTGGAAAGTGTGGTTGCAGCACATGAAATTATTCATGAACTGCATAGGAAAGGAGATAAAGGGATCATGTTTAAGATTGATTATAAAAAAGCCTATGACAGAGTGAGTTGGGATTTCCTTGAAGAAATGCTAATTTCTAGGGGCTTTGGTAGGAAGTGGATTGGTTGGATCAATAAAGTAGTGAGAGGGGGTTCTCTGTGTATAAGGATGAATAATGAAAATAGTAGTTACTTTAAACCTGGTAAAGGTTTGAGACAGGGGGATCCTCTATCCCCTTTGTTATTTAATCTGGTGGCTGATGTGTTTACTAAGATGCTTATGAAAGCAGCAAAATTAGATCTGATCACTGGCTTACTTCCTCAGGTTAGAGAAGGTGGTGTCATCAGCCTTCAATATGCTGATGATGACACACTGCTATTTCTAGAAAATGATATTCAAAAAGCCAGTAATTTGAAGTGGCTCTTGGTGTGCTTTGAAAGTATGTCAGGGATGAAAATCAACTATGATAAGAGTGAATTGTTAACTGTTGGGTTGGAGGAAGAGGAGGCTAATGAATTTGCTAAACTTCTTTGTTGTAAAAGAAGTGAGTTCCCAATTAAATACCTAGGGGTTCCTCTCCACTTCACAAGACTTAGAAAACAAGATCTGCAGCCTATTGTAGATAGAATCATCAAGAGAATTGCTGGGTGGAAGGGTAGGCTCCTTTCCTATGTAGGCAGGCTGACTTTACTTAAGGCCTGCCTTGCAAGCATCCCTATCTATCTGCTTTCTGTGATCAAGTTTCCCAAGTGGGCTATTGCTTTAATAAACACCCATATGGGACATTTTCTGTGGAATGATTCCAATAACAAGCACAAATACCACCGGCAACCGGCAGTTGGTGTCCATGAGGAAAGATGATGGGGGGCTAGGGGTACTGGATCTGAGGAGCTTAAACCTCTCTCTACTAGGAGCTTGGATCTTTAGATACCAGCTTAATTCTAATGCTATTTGGAAAGATATCATAGATTTTAAATACAAAACTGAAAAACCTAATGTTTTATGTTGCAATTTGGAGGGTGCCTCTCCTTTTTGGAAAGGTGTTCTGTGGGCCATGAAGGCTGCATTACTGGGAATAAGGTGGAATGTTGGTAATGGAAGGAAGGTGAGGTTTTGGGAAGATGTTTGGTTGGGAACATCTCCCTTGCAACAGTATTTTGGCCCTTGTACATCATTAATGATCAGCAAGGGAAGACTGTGAGAGATGTGTGGGATGGTGAGACTTTGATGCTCTCCTTTAGGAGAACTGTTGACTCTAGGGGTATGGCTTTGTGGCAGGAACTTTGCTGTCTTATTGAAACTGTCAACTACTCAGAAGAAGAAGACCACATTATGTGGACTTATACTTCTTCAGGAAAGTATAGTGTCAAGTCTCTCTATGCTGTCATCACACACAGGGGTGTGGTGCCAATGTTCATTAGTTCTATCTGGAAGATTAATGCTCCTCCTAGGGTGCAAATATTCTTGTGGCTGTTGGCAAATAACAGGTTATTAACCAGAGATAATTTGGCCAAAAGACAGGAGGTGGCTGACCAATCCTGCTTGTTTTGTACTGAAACTAAAACGATTCATCACTTGTTCTTTGATGGGTTTGTGGCTAGGCTAGTGTGGGATGTGGTTAATGAGTTTTTCAATGTTAACATTGGTAATAACTATGAATCGGTTGCTAGGCTGTGGATAGCAGACAAGAAACACTCTGTTCTAAATACTGTCAATTCTGCTGTGTTATGGACTATATGGAAACTAAGGAATGAAACGTGTTTTCAGGGTGCAGTTTGGAGTGGATTGAACAAGATGTTGCTGAGGATTATGAAGATGATCAAGTCTTGGATGCCGCTATTCAAGGAGGAGAGCAAGGTGCAACTGGAGAGATTCGCCAAGTTTCTGGAAGACAGAGCAAGCTTGCTGCCTCAGCTGCTGTGGAGGGGGCCGAGGACCAATTCATCATCAGAGTGGGATCAATTGGCTGCTCAGCCTTTGGCCCAGGCGTACACAAGTTCTTCGGGTGATGAGTTCGTCAGGATTGAGAGTGTTGAGTCGAGCGCTAGTAGTATGAATGTCGTTGCTGAGAACTTTGTTTCAGGGCCTGAGTCCCTTTCTACTGTTAGGTTTGAACCTAGTTCCGTTACTGGTGTAACGCGAACGAATAATGCTTATTAAAGACCTGATTGCTTTTGGTTAATACAAAAGCAGGAGAAACCCTTTTCTCTAAAAAAAATGGGCATCGATCGGCGCCTCCCCACGTCCACTGCAGTTGCGAGGGGGAGGCGCGCAACCGCGGAGGCCAGTGCCCGCCGGCGGCAGCGACGGGGAGGCAGCAGAATAGCGCGCGTTCGCGACAACCAGCGATGGGGCATCCTAGGCAAGATGGGCTCTGCAGGCCGCACGGCCCGCCTCTCTAGGGCCGCGCTTGGACCGTTGGTGCAGCCCGTGGGCTGTCACGGCACGGCCTGATACGCCTGAAAGGCCGTACTGAGCACTGGCCCGTTCCGTGGAATCGGGCATTTAGCTCGCCACAGAATCCTCTAAAAAAAAAAAGAAGCTCGCCACAGAAACACGAACGGTCGCGCCTCGCAGGCTAACGGCCTGTTGGACTATGAACCAGAAGGCGAAATCGTGAAAGAATGAATGGGCCTAATAGACTGGATCAATTAAGCCCACACGGCAGCCCACGTACAACTTCGTTAAATTCCGGCAGCAAATTTTACCTTCTTCTCCTAAATTTTTTTTTTCTCTCTCTCTATCTTATACGTTGGCTGGGGATTGTGCCGTGAATTTGGGAAGAGGATATCTTGGCGAGTGGTTCTGCAGTGTTATTGATCAGGGGTCGATGCCTCGATGGGGTCAAGCTTTTCCCTTTACTTACGGCAACTCCAACAGTTTGCTAAAACTCACTTGGCAAATCTATAGTTTCTTAAGTCTCAAAACCAAATGGCAAGTGAAAAAGAAGTCTTCTCCAACAGTTTGCTATTTGGACTTGGCAAAAGAACTTGGTATCCTAGCATTTTTGCCAAAATCACAAAATGAAGCCTCCAACAAGTTGGCAAAACTAGTTGGCAAATGGATACACGCGTGATCTTAGTGATGGAGCACTTGGCATATTTGACAAGTGAAGGGAGAATTTTGCCAAGCTCACAAATGCCAAGTAGTTTTGCCAACTTGTTGGAGGCTGTTTGTGATTTTGGCAAAAATATTAGGATGCCAAGTGCTTTTAACAAACTGAATTGTGCTATTGTTTAGAATGTGGTAGTGTGAGCAACAAAAAGAAAAAGGTTTCTATACTCTTGAATGCTGAAAAAATGCTAGTAATAGACAAGTATTCAATTCCATGTTAGTGTAAATGTGTCCTTTCGAATCCTGAACTGAAGTGAGGAGGCTGTATATTTCAACACAACCCATCTTGCATTTCCAGTGAATGATCCTTGCACTTTGCTGCACAGATGACAGCGTGTCAGCATGTGGCTTTACACTATACGCAATGGATCGAACAGGCGCACAGCATTGCGTCAGTTAAGTGGTTACCATCTATTTATTTGTTCTCGTAAATTTAAATCACAACCTACCTTCTACTGCTGTTCTATGTGAGATGGTGGAGGATGCAGATGGCAAACCAAAATTACGTGTATTTGCTGAAATGGACAATTTGAAGATTATACCCGTTGCTGACTTGATTACGAATGAACTTTAAGTATAGAAACTTGAGCTCCTAGTGCTTTACATGTTGTCGATTTGCCCCCAAAGACAATAGTCAGCAAGAGGCATGTCATGCATCAATGTGCCATTGCTCTTTACTAATTTCTAGTTTCCATTACTGGTTAACAATTTTGTCTTTGATTATTAATTTGATGTGCATCTGTCATCAAAAACTAATAATACTACTATTTCCTCTATTTCAAATTACAGGACATTTGAGTTAAAAAAAATTAGTTTTTTCTAGGTTCATAACTTTTTATATGCACTTATAGATATAGTGTATGACTAAATATATAGTGCAAACAATGTATAGAAAAGCTAAAATATCTATTTGTTTTTTATTTTTTATTTTCTCAAAAAAAACTCGGTTTCAATTATGGTGGACCAATATAATCAACCAATCATATCCTGTATATTGAAAACAATTGAACAATATAATTTAAATGTACTCTCTTATCTATTCAGATATGGTACTCCAACATGTCAGAGATGACATACCAATGCTCCCAAAAAAAGAAAGAAAGAAAAGATGGCATACCAATGTTGAGAATACTTTTGAAAATCGTTGGACTAAATTTCTCGAATTGAGACGTACGTCAACAGTTAGTAAAACATACTATCCCCGTCATTATTCCAGCACCGAGTGAGCCGGTTTGTATCATGACGTAACGAGATATTGAAACGAATCCAATGTTGCACTGCAATAATAAAAAAAAATGAAAGTGGACTAGTAATGTTGATTGCATGGTCCCAGCAAATTAATCGTGCTGCTGCGACGTACTTACGTACGTGGACCCTGCAAATTACTATAACTCCGTTCCACGGCTGATGCACAAAAGGCGACGAGGGACGACTGACGGTGACGACTGCGTAGAACCAGGTCAAGGGCTTCTTTCGTTCCATATAGAAGAACGAAACAAAAAGAACGCTCGAGAGTTGATTTTAGACCAATTCCGCGACGAAGGCGCGAGCTGCCACCCGATTGGGTTCTAGTCAAAATATAATGTTTATTTTAATGGGGTGTCCAGCTCAAATCTTGGACTGATGGACCTGTTATCCGGGGAGCAGGTGAGACTCTGACAGGAAGCAAATTGGGTACGGATAGTCCCTACCTGACATCGGTCGGCACCTATCGTCGATTGGAGACACGTGTACCCTGCCACTATATCCAACGCCTCCGCCTCGCATGCTAGATCACTCACGCGGTCACGTCTCTCAGCTTCGACGCAGCCCACGGCTCGATCGCTCCAGCGAAGTCACGGCTAACGGCTCGGCTCATCGTCTTGTCTCCTACAGTGCTGCTGGCCTGAGCCTTTCGCCCAGGCATAGCCGCCGCCGCATCTCCTCCCAGTGGCGGCAGCTGCCTCTCCGGTCCTCGGTTTTTTTTTTATCGACCGAATCCTACCGACCGGCCGCCTCCGGACGCGGTAAACCGGGCGGTTTATACGGAAACCGCCCGGTTACCGCTCGGTTGCAAATTCAATTCAAACCTCGCTGTTGTTCGGTTCGGCTCCGGTTTACCGCCCGGTTTGTCCGGTTTACCGCCCGGTTTGAGCGGTTTGAGCGGTTTTTTCAAAATTCAAATTTATTTTTAAAAAAAATGCTAAAAAATTCCTAAAAATACTTCATGATTTGTAGAATCCAATGATGTCAAAATTACTCAAATTTGAGTGTGTTTAGTATGTTTTTCGACCTTAATGATTTAATGGGCCTTAACGGGCCGGCTGTGTATTTTTTCTTTTTCTTTTTTTTTTCAAACTTCTAAACGTCTAAATAAATACTAAACGAACTCAAATTGAAATAATTTTGACACCATTGTGTTCTATAAATCATGAACTATTTTTAGGAATTTTTTTGGTATTTTTTTTTTTCAAATTTTAATTTTGAATTTGGGACTTACCGAACCGGACCGGACCGGAACCGGTCCGGCCCGGTAAGTCCGGTAACCGCGGTTACCGGCCGGTAACCGAGCGGTAAAAAAAACCCAGCTCCGGTCTGCCCTCCTCCCCTCATCCACATGGATGGGCGTTCTGTGCGCGCCGGCGCTGGCGCCGCCGGCAAGGTCGTCCGACGCCAAGCCGCCGGCTAATCAGGCCCAAGGCCCTGGGTTCCGGCGTGGTCGCCTTGCAGCAGGTCGCCGACGGGAGCTCCCGACGGTGCCTTGCTCCTCGTGCGGCGAGTGGTGGTCCCGGTGACTCCTTCCCCCTCTTCTTCATGCCTCATCCCGACACCCACCGCGAGTTCGACGGCAGCCATGGCAGGTTTTTATAACCAGGCAAGTCATGTGGTACAGTATTGACTTGGAATTGGAATGGTTCTTTTGGTATAGTGTTGATGTGGTTCAAATTTTAGTACCAGATGATTTTGACTAGATGATCCCGACACCCACAAGGAAGCTTTTATGCTTGCCTCCCGTCACAATACCTGCGTTTCTCTGATTGTCTTTATACACTTTTTCTTTACTGTTTCAGCTTACCTCGCCCAGCCTTGATGCCCACTGATGCAAACACAAGCTGCTTGAAGGCTTTGGAAATGGCTGAAGCTTATGGTGTCTCCCGGATTATCCTTGAGCTGATTCCAGTTTCCTAAAAGCAGTGTTGGCTACTAATGTTTTAGATCGTGCTCCGTGTGGTATGCTAGTAGATGATATCCATGATCTCCTGTATGATCGCTTTCAGCTTGCTTTGTAAGAGTTGGGGGCACATATACTTGAAGATGTAATATGCACATTGATCTGAAATACATACGGCATTTTTAGCCTTTGCTTAAGATCAGTAAATGGGTCCCGTAAATGGACAGACCATCTCAGTGAATATTAATGTGAACAAATGTCTTACGGAGTACATAGGTAATAATAAAAATGGGAGTAGTACATAGGTAATAATAAAAATGGGAGTAATATACTTGCTCGGCATTCGACACTGTAAATCGATTGTATTTTTTTTAACACATCTACCACACCATATATTTCAATCAAAGGTGCTGAAAATGTCATATTTATTTCAGATAAAAAATCATCTCTGCATATTACACCTTCTGTGCTACTACCTCCTACAAAACAAAACATAAAAACTTGAAAACTTGCACAGATTGTTTCTTCGAAGCAACTGTGCTACAAACTCCTAGAAAAGGAAGCTCAGAAACAGAAATGACAGGTTGCACATGTTGTTTCTTCAAAGCGACAAATCATTCTGAGATTGAAGCCATCATCCACTCTAGAGACACCACAGGGACATGGTTGAAAGGCATACAAACACCATAATGACACCACAGCTACGATCATATGCCTTGATTTATAATGGGAGGCTATAGACACTTATCTTTTCTTCAACCTGAGTACCTGCATATTTTAGGGAGAAATAAAATGTCAGATGGGTGAGAATTAACCATATCAATGTTTTAGATTAACTAATGTTGAACACGACCAAAGAGTGTAATCCAATCTAGCTGATTCGAAGATTGCATTCTATCACTGAAGTACTGCTTGGCCTTTTAATTAAGTTAATTACCTGGCCATATAAAAGGATCAGATCGGAAGGAAGAAAAACCTGTAAACATATTGCTGGTGTCAGATTCTCGTTTGCTCTGTGTTTGTGCGAACCTTCCCAAATCTTATTCAGAGTTCATCTCAGAGGTGTAGGCACTAGCACGAAGAAGATACAAGCTGTAGAGTGGAGAGAGAGAGAGAGAGAGCGAGAGATTACCAGAGTTGCAAGAGGTAGGCAGCGAGAGAATAGCGCCGGCGGTAGCAGCGGATCCAAAGTCGCGAGATAGATCGGCGCAACGGCCTAGAGGCGAGGGCAGTGCCGATGGCGATGGACTACTCAGGTATCTCGTGGCGCACCGGTGGTGGTGGAATCGCGGATGAGTCAGGCCAAGCACTCAGGCGGCGGCGGCGGCGGCGATGGAAGATGAGGAGAGCCTAAGAGCTGAGAACAGTCGAGCCAATTTGTCCGGTTGACAGCGAGCTGAGCTACGAGCCGTGCTCCAGGAAAAGGAGATGTTGCGTTGCGAGCCGAGCCCGGCGCGAGACACGCGTCGTGCGTTGGGTCCGCACGGTGCGCCGGACGGACTATCCTACCCGATTTATTTCCTGACACGCTAGCTAAGCTAGAGTCAAATGCTGGGCCAGGCCAGGCCAGGCCACCATGAATTGGAAAACGTGGCCAAACGTGTTCCATCAGAAACATATCGGTTAGGAACGCGGGTTCCTCTCTGTCTCTCCCTTTCCCCTTGCTACAGTTCTTGCGGGCGAAAGGAAGGCGACTCGCGTCGCCGACGGCGATTTCGCCGCCCCCTCCCCTCTCCGGCGGCCGCTCGGGCCTCGAAGAGGGAGGTGGATGGCGGAATCGTCGTGCGGCTGTACATAGGCTAGGTGTAGGTCCTCCTAGGTCTAGGTTGTGCTGGCCGTCGCGAGTCGGCGGTGTAGCTAGGTTTTGCCGGGGGGAAGTTTCTCCTCTGCGGCCGTGTCTTTCCGGCGACGGCGTCGAGGCGATGGCGGCGGCGTCGTGGAGGAATAAGCTTCCCGGTCCTCTTCCTCGCTCCTTTGGCGTTCTCCTCCAACGCTATTGGCGAGGCCGGGATGGGGGAGATCTGGCTTCTCCCCTCTTTTGGAGGTCAAGGCCGGTGAGTCATCATCTTCGTCCCATGGTGGTTTCGCTGGCCTTCCTTGTCGTCGAGGTTGCAGAGCTGGGTACGGGCTTCTTGGATGGCGGATGGCTGGATCTGGTTCCTCCCCATGGCGGCGTTCGTCGTCATCGACACCGGGATCCAGGAGCTGGTGAAGTTGGGGTTGCAAACTATTTTTGGATGGGAGTGAACATGAAAAAATCCTTAAAAATACTTGTACCTATGGAACAAAACTGGCTTGGCTTCCGTTTTCTTTTAGCTTTTAGTTACTTGATTGAGGTCCTTAGTTTATCTCTCGTTGCACTAAGTGTGTGTTGTTCAAGTTGCATTGCTAGTAGAGTTAGTATTTTGTTTTCAACCAAGTAGTTTGTGTTGCCTCTTGCAGTAGAAGTTGTGTAAAATTTTAGTAGTCAATCTTTCATGCTTGAGCTGTTGGTCTTAGTATTCTAGTCATGTGCAGTTTGCCAATTTTTTTCTCAATCATGCAAAAGATATTTTCATTAAGAAGAGAACTTTCTTAAAGTAAATTAATGATAGGTTACAAGATATGGAAATGAGCGTTCATCCTAGTCCCTTTCCCTCCCTCTACTATATTACTCTCTGGAGAAGACAACCTAGGTGCTTGGCGTCTGCCTGCACCCTCTTCTCGGTTTGGTGCTTCATTACTGCCCTGATGGCACTTACCTTCGTGCTTGCACTGTGGAAATAACGAGTGTTCTGCTTCTTCCACAACTCCCGGGCGATAAAAAGTGCGAACAAAGAGTCTACTCCTTTGGCTAGGCTTCCGTTCCACATCGCGCGCCAATTACTCCACCAGTAAGGATTGAGCCAACTGGTTGTTGAAGTATGTCCTCGCCAAGCGCCGCGGCTGCACTGAGACATATCTGCCGAGAATAGGAGCAGTCGACCACTATGTGGCCAATGTCTCCAGCTCTTGGTCGCACAGTAAGCAAGTGTCTCTGGCATCCAGTCCGTGTCTTCATCCCTGTCCGTTGTCCATTGCCGACGACGAATGACAAGCGAAAGGAACTGCTTGACTCTCAGTGGTGCCCAAAATTCCCAGACCTATACGCAACCCGGGATTGGGTTTGATCCGAGGTGCAGCGCTTGATACGTAGAGTGTACAGAGAAGTTGTCGTCGGTTGCCCATCTCCATACTAGGCGGTCCTCCTCTTCGTTGAGGACGACGTCCTGGATGGCGTGCCATACTTGAAGGTACTTGGCAACCGCGGCAACAGAGACACCACCTGCAATCAGCCGCACCCATCTTCGATTAGTGAGCGCGTCGATGACGGTTCGTCGGGCAATCGTGCGCCATGGAACGAACTGCATCTGCGTGGGTGCCATGGCTCTGATGAACACACCCAGATGTCCGTCCAGAACAGCGTGTTTCCGCCATTCCCGACTATGGATTAAGTGGAAGCTTGAAAGAACACCTTGGTTTCGGTCGACTGTTTTAGAGGAAGTGACGAGGCTCTTTCGAGTCCGTTCTCTGCACCAGCACCACAACCAGTTCGCTTTGAACACTGTGGCGACCGGCTTCATGTCCGTGATCTGTTTGACAATTGGAAAAGTAGGTTGACACCTTTTCTATATTTTTTTAATAAATAATAATATAGCAAAGCCTTTACCGTCCTTTAAAAAAGTATGGTGTGCATTTACATAGGTATACTTGGTCAAAAAGTTAACGTGCATAAATAAATCCATATACAAGTATCACAAATTGTGGACGATGCTTCGTCATGATAGAAGTTAAGCTACGGAGTACTGTACATAGCTATCATGTTTAACCCTAAATTTCTTGCTTTGTCAGGACCCGGCAAGTTCCACCATGGCAAGTTCCACACATTGTCAAGCAAATTCGTGTGCTCTGCATCTGTTATGGTGACAGTTTTTGCACCTAAAACGACGGCCTGCATTGAGTACTGTCCCACACGTCATGTCGATATTTCGTCATCCCGTGGACGTCAGCTCATGTCACTCTGAATTGTTACACAAGGTGGTCTCCTGCTGGTTGGTGGTGGCTAGGAGGGCTTGCATTGGTAAGTCAAAATTTCCCCCTACATGGAGTTGGTCCGATGTTTATGGCTCGTTTAATTTCAGTCAGAGCTCATACTGTATTGCGTCATTGCCAACCCAAAAGCTAAAGCAAGGATGACTTTTTATATTCAGTACAATTGCAAAGATGTAAGGAAATACTATAATTTAAGTACTGTGAAATTACTATTCGAGACTCATTCAACTAGTTTCGACTTAAGTCAGAGCCGAAAAATGGATGGTCAGTGTTTAGGAGAAAACAGTAATATTTAGTTGGCCGCCACGGACCACATCTGCTCCGTGGTGGCTCCTGGTCCTGGCTAGCCTAGCACACGTACTACACGTACGGTACACACACACTACTGGACGCGAGGTGGTGAGGTGACGGACGCTAACGATTCTGCAGTAGCAACATGCAGATGCAGACCCGACCCGACCGATGGAAATGGAATGGAGGACGCTGATTCACTTCACACTAGTAGCCAAGAGCCAATATGTCGTGCAGGTGTGCGGCCACAAACAAATCGACGACGGCGACGGCGACCAGAGCCCTCGTCCCGTGTCCCGGTCCGGCGCGGACAGCGACCCCTGCCCGGCGTGGGTGGCGTGGGAGACGACGGCCACCACCGGACATGTATGCAAGTCCCCGGCATATAGCGCACCACGCACGTCCCCTCCTCGGTCAGGTCACCCACCCGCCGGGCGCCGGTCCACAGCACGCTCCGGCGTCGGGCGACGGCTGATGCTGACCCCGTCGTCGTCGACGACTCACCCCGGCCGGCCACCAGTAATAAGGAGCGAGCCACGCATGCAATGCAACGCAGGTCAAGCGCGTGCAAGTGCGCTCAAGCCTTGTCCAGTTGTCCCTGTCTCGGTCACCGTCAGTCTTCCCTCGCCGTCAGACAACAGCTCCAACACTAATACAGATAAATACTCTTAAACGTCATGAAGATAACATGATATCAATAATCTTAAAGATTTTACTACAAAGTTCCTCACTTGTGCTCCTACTGTATTGTACAGATGTATAGATGAAGATGTTTTATCCATCACGCATTTGCAGCCACGTGATGATGACAAGTGGGCCAGCCACGCGCAGTAATGGCGCCACGGAGCAAGAACCGGTAGGTGGTGGCGCCAACGACTCGTGGTCGTCTTCCTCTGTTCGTCTGTTCCCGCGAATGCGATCCCCTCTCCTCCCCGTTCTAGATTAATCGCCTTTAATTATTCCCTCTGGGGGCCTCGGCTCGCGTGTTAATCCACGGATTAAACTCCCCACCCACACCTGCCCCTCCTCGTCGTCCTTGACACACTGCACGAGTGCCGGGCGCACAGCCATTCTCGCCCCCCAATCCCAGAGGAATAATGGAGGTGGAGGCGGCGCTGTCTCCGGCGGCTGGGCCGGATAAGCTGCCGGAGCCGCCTTCCTCGCCGGTGCAGGAGGGCCCCGGCGAGAATGGCGCGGCCACCAAGCTGCAGAAGGCGTACCGCAGCTACCGGACACGCCGGAAGCTCGCCGACTCCGCCGTCGTCGTCGAGGAGCTCTGGTATGGTGTCTTCTTGGTATCCCTTTCCTCTTCCTCTCCGGGGCCCATGGTTTCTTCCCCTCTCACCCTCTGTTCGGAGAGGCAGCATGCGCCCCCCCTTTGGTCTTCTTGGGGATTGGATTTTCTCTGGGTTTTGGTTGAGACTGATAGATAGGATTTGTGATTGTGATTCTGAACGAAGGTGGCAGGCGCTGGACTACGCGCGGCTGGAGCACAGCACGGTGTCCTTCTTCGACGAGCCCAAGCCGGAGACGGCCGCCTCGCGCTGGAACCGCGTCAGCCTCAACGCGTCCAAGGTCCTCCTCCCAACTCCCACCTGCTCCCACTACTGCCAGAGAAACGCCCCCCTCGTGTTCATCAGAGACCAATTCGCTTCAGGCTTCTTCAGTGCTCTGTACGACTGTTGCTCATGTCACTCACTGGCTTGCGTTGCATTGCAAACAGGTGGGTCAGGGTTTATCCAGAGACGGCAAAGCCCTCAAGCTGGCTTTCCAGCACTGGATCGAAGCTGTGAGTACATAACCGTACTAATAATCCACTAATATTGCCTTTTAATTTAGTAATAGTAGTATTGCTTTGGTTTTTTTTGTCCTGTTCCTGTATGTGTGTGAAAAGAGGATGCTTTACATTATCATTTGACTTGGACATTACTACTACTTTATCCATGTGTGAACATCGATCATAAAAATGCCCACCTGTTCAGCTCATAAAAGTTGCTGCATGTCCGTTTATTGACACAGTGATAGTCGGTTGTTTGCGAAGCTAAATTGCAGTGGAACAATTATAGCTGTATATTCATTTGCTCTGTGTAGATCGACCCACGGCATAGATATGGGCACAACCTGCACTTCTACTACGATGAGTGGTGCAGAAGCCAAGCAGGCCAGCCATTCTTCTATTGGTAAGCTTCCAGAATCTGTAATCACATTGGAAAATTTTGTTGTTTGCCCAAAATAGCACAATCGGTACAGCAGATGGAAAAGAGATGTCCATATTCATATCTGGGATGTCTGTTCATACCTGGAATATCAGTTATCAGTTTGATGGCATGACAATTTAAGTTAGTTTTTTGTGCATATGTAGGCTTGATGTTGGAGAGGGAAAGGATCTCGACCTTCCTGAATGCCCAAGAGCTTTGCTAAGGAAGCAATGCATTAGGTATCTTGGTCCGGTAAGATATGTTCTACCAACAGAATGATGGATTTGCTCATTTCATCCACAAAATCTCGTGTTGGGGTCAATCTTTATCTTTTTGATTTCATCACTATCTTTTCTTTATTATAAAACCCTTTTCCTCAGCTTTGTCTTCAATTTTTTTATCAAATAAAATATGTATGCTTCACCTTCTTGTTATTAAAATAAAATTGTTTTATATCTGAACTGCATTTGGTGTAGTCTCAACTCTGATGTCTGGATTATTGTTACATCTGAAATATGAATGTAATCCAGTCACATCCTGGTCTGCTATCATTCACATTATATTTCAGTTGTTCATGAATCTGAAGGACTAATAAAGCTACAATTGTATTTCGTAATGTTAAACATAGTTAAGAACAGGAAAAGGGGTTCGTTTTTAACAAACCCTTTGGTTTCAAGGTACTAAACCTACAACAGAGTTTGAAGCTCTAACAATTGTCCAATGTTTTGCAGCAAGAGCGTGAGCACTATGAATACATCATCAACGAGGGAAAGGTTATCCATAAACAGTCTGGAGAACCACTTGATACAAGTGGTCCTAAGGGCACTAAATGGATATTCGTTATGAGTACAGCAAAAAAACTTTATGCTGGCAAGGTAATTTGTCTACTCTTACTTTCTTACAAGTTATGGTGACTTCGCACTCTGCTGAAACAATGTTATATCTTTGTTGAATTCCGCTACTTTACTTCTACTGAACTTATTTCTATATATCCATCAGAAACAGAGAGGTGTATTCCAGCACTCCAGTTTTTTGGCAGGAGGTGCAACTATAGCTGCTGGAAGATTTACTGCAGAAAATGGAGTAATCAAGGTATTCTTTTTAGAGACCAATGCCTATTGGAATGTTTGTTTTGTATCATGGTATTTCACTTTCTCGGTATTCCTGCTTGTGCTATTCTCACGTTTGGCTAAAAAGCTTTATATGTGTCTAGAGTTGATTCATTCACTGTGCATGATCCTTCAAACCATTCTTTTATATTCCATGGGCTACCATGAGTGACTATTTTTGTTAATCTGTTTGTAAAGGACAAATATGAAATATAAACCGGAACATTGATACCCACACATAGAGTATATTTTGCACAACTTTTTGGGCAGTATATTGGTAACTATAGTAATCTACTTCTGTCTAGTACACAGATATCTACTGACCTTGATTCAACCACTGTGCAAGATAATGTGTACTCTAGATGACTATGTCGTACCTTCGAGCTATGCAGCATGTGATAATCTCATTTTGTTACTTTGATTACATCACGTTAATGTACTTTTTAATTGGTGCATTTGGCTAATTCTTTTATTTTGTTTTGGATTAAGTCCATCTGGGCGTACAGCGGTCACTACAAACCTAGTGATGAGAACCTTCACAATTTCATGAACTTCCTTGAAGAGAATGGAGTTGACCTCAAAGAAGTTGAGGTACACTATCGTTAACCATTAACAGTCGAAAATATGCTCATGCTACCAACGGTCGATGGTTTCATTTAGTGAGATCTGTTTTTGTCGCAGGTGCGGTCATCCACCAAAGAAGACTACAGCGAAGATTCAGTGCCTAATGACTCACAGAAGTTTACTTCAGCTATGTTGGAACCAGATTTTCCACAAGTGGTCCCTCCACTAAGCACCACAGAAGGCAACGAAGGAGACAACACTCCTGAAGAACAAGCCAGGCCAACCTACCAAAGGACCTTATCAGGAGGTCTGCAAAGCCCCAGAGCCACTGAAGTCCCCCAGAAGGCGATTCTCGAGAGGATGAAATCCAAGAGCGAGTCCAAGTCCTATCAGCTCGGGCACAGGTTGTCCCTGAAATGGAGCACTGGGGCTGGTCCGAGGATTGGATGCGTCAAGGACTACCCAATGGAGCTCAGGATGCAGGCTCTGGAGATGGTGGATCTGTCGCCAAGGGCATCAACTCCGTCGCCATCAAGGAGACTGCCTCCTTTCTCCCCAACTAAAGTCACATCGCCAACATCACCGCTCGCGCCAATTCAGGCCTCCCTGCCGCAGCCAAGTTAGGAACTTAGAATAGCTTATATATGCCCCGCAAACAGCACAAAACCATGCGGCTCAGCTGTCCGGTTACTGCTATTCTCCGATATCATTTTTCAGCACTGCAAAGATCACATACCTGGTTTGCCATCATTGCTTCTCCATCTCCCCTGCCCTGTGGCTCCATTCAGAGTAGTAGCACACAGCAAAGTTCTCCCGAGTGTGCAGAAATGGGTTCTAGGGGCAGAATCTGTCACGTTTTGAAATATGGTAGCTTTGAAGCAGATGTAATAGTATGTTTTGTTACCATGATTCATGGACTCGTTTTGTACTGTTGTATCCTTTGTAAAGGGAATAAATGTTCACAGCATTACATGTGTCATTCAGTACTCAGAGCTCAGTAGTAGTATGCGGGCTGTCAGATAAACATATATGGTGTAGGGTATACTCACACCAATTGTACATAGAGTTGTGAATATGTTGTGGTTTGCCTGATTGGCTGATTTGCATTGCATTCAGAATCGATAATTCTTCAGGAATCCCCTTCCCAGCAAACTCAGTTTTTTTTTAAGTGGCTGCCGACTGCAGAGTGAGATCCTTTATTTGGGCTGAGCCCATCATTGTAGAAGGGCCTAGGAAACTTTTTTTTTCTTTCCAAAGATGATGGGCCTAGTTCCTTTTTTTTGAAAACAAAGACCGTGGGGGAGTTCTCCACGGTACAGGCACAGCTTTTATTAATACAGAAAAACAAAAGAGTACAAGAGGGGAAAATAACAGACTTACAGGGGGAGGGGAGAAAGGAAGAAAGGAGGAGGGCAAGAGGTAGAAGAAATTGAGGGCAAGAGGTAGAAGAAACTATTACAAGCTATCTAGCCACAAGTTGACAAGGACTCGATCAGCACTATTCAACCTATGAGCTTGGAGAGAAATTTCAGCCTTGAAATTTTGGAGCCATCTGTTGAAAGAAGGTTGAACACCATCAAAAATCATTCGGTTTCTAATCTTCCACAGCTCCCAGGCTGTGATGAGGGAAATTTCCATGAAGAAAGGCATTCCAGCTGCAACCCTTGTGGTGATAAACCTTCTCTGAATATCTGCATCTTGAGTCCAATGAATACTTAATTTGCTCCAGCATCTTCTGGCAAACTCACAACCGAAAAACAGGTGGTCAATAGTCTCCACAGTCCCCAAGGAGCAAAGGACACAAAGTGAGTTAGGTTGCACATTAAAATGACGCCTGGTCAGAACATCTCTTGTGTTTAGCCTATCCAGGAGGACTAACCAAGCAAAAAATTTGACCCTTGGAGTGACTTTGGACTTCCATAGCAATCTGAAAGCAGCAGATGAGTGAACCTGAACAAAAGCCAGCTTGTACATTTTATTTGCCATATAATTTGCATTACCCCAGCAGAAAACTCTTTGATCAGGCTCTTGAGTCAGCGAGTAACCAGAAAGAATTTCTCTAAGATCCTCCAGCTCATTGGCAGCAGCTTGGCTTATAGGCAGGATAAGCAGGTCTTCCAAACAGGCAGATTCAGCAACAGATTTAACAGAAATGTTGTGAGACTTAGCAAATGAAGCAAGATTGGGCAGAATATTTAATAGATTTTCTCCAGCCCAATTGTCCTTCCAAAAGAGAATTGTGCTGCCATCACCAATAACACAAGAGGTGGTAGACTGATAGAGGGTTTTGAGTCTAAATATATCCTTCCACCAAAATGAACCCACTTCTTTCTGAACATGAGGGACTTTCCCTTCATAATATTTGAACCAAAGTTGCTCAACCCATGGGATATCTTCTTTCTTGTAAAACTTGTGCAACTGTTTCAACAAAAGTGCATCATTCTGAACCTGCAAGTTTTTGATTCCCAACCCACCTTTCATTTTTGGTCTTTGAGCAAGTGGCCAAGCCACTAGGTTCCCTCCCCTTTTCCTTTCAGTATTCCCCCTCCAAAGGCATTGCTTTCTGATTCTATCAATGTCATGAATCACTCCCTTATGCAGCTTGAAGGTACACATAGCATAGGTCACAGAAGGAGAAATAACTGAATTGATGTACTGAACTCTCCCAGAGTAAGACAGCAGAGAAGAGCAGGCAGTGAGTTTTCTTTCCACTTTGTCCAAGAGGGGAGCAAAGTCTTCAATTTTGGGCTTTGGAGTCCCCAGGGGCAACCCAAGGTAGGTAAAAGGAAGGCCTAGTTCCCTTCGTGCGCTGTATCTCGAGTTCTCGACGTCTCTATGTTGTTGCTCGAAAGAAAATGGAATATCGTTTCAGGACAAACAAAAAGTGTGTGGCCACTGGCCGCCTACCTTGTACCGTGTGATTCTCGAAAAAAAAGGCACATTTGAAGCTCCCATCCGGCATGGAGAAGGACCATATTATGCTATATGCTCTGAGCGTGACCTGATGCCTGAGCTGAGGTAACGACTAGCGAGGACGAACGCGAATGGGAATGTGATGCCCCACTCACTACCATCTTCATCATATGGCCTTCACAACCAGACCAAACGTCTAGCTGCATGCTGCTTGTTCGTTCCCTCATTCCTCGGAGAACGAAGTCGTCAGGGAAATGGAGGCGGCCGGCCCGGATGCTGAGGATCCTCCGAGGTGCCCACCAGCTCCGGCGGCGGCGGCGACCAAGGTGCAGAAGGAGTACCGCAGCTACCGTACCAGGCGGAGGCTCGCCGACTCCGCCGTCGTCGTCGAGGAGCTCTGGTAACAACAACAACGATCGAAACAAGTCGCACAAACCGTTATCTGGAGTTTTGGATTGCAAATTTGGCACGGCTTTGAATACATGCAAACGTTTCGGTTTCTTCTTTTCACTTCACCTCTCCTTTTCACAAGCTTCATGAATTTCTTCTGGTTTGTATTTTTTTTGCAAGTGTTCTTCGACAAATCAATTTTCTACGTTTGTCAACAATTTAAACGAATCTATATAACATCAATAGTGATGACACAAAAATAATATTATTTATTACACAAATAAATACTAATAATATTTACTTAGTTTCATAAATACTAATAATATTTACTATAAATTAGTCAAAAAAATAAAAAAAATAATTTAGAATAACCCTAAAAGTTGATTTATTTAAGGATAAAGGGAGGTACATCCCTATGGCCTATCAACCTACTAATTTGCATAGTCTGTGGTAAGGAGCAGGGACAACAGTTTTCCCCACTTCCCGTGTTCTATACCATGGATGATTGGTTTGAGTAAAAATTGTGTCTTAAATTGCAAGTTATTACGTCCTTTTAGAGATTGGTCTTATTAAACAGCTAATCAACACATAAATAACTTTAGGTTTTTTTTTCTATGACACACACATATATATAAGTATACTCCCTCCGTACTGGTAAAAGAAGTCATTTAGGACAGCGACACGGTCTCCAAAACGCAACTTTGACCTCTTGTTATTATAAAAATATATATGGAAATGTGATATATGTATACTTTTATAAAAGTATTTTTTAAGACAAATCTATTCATTTAATTTTCACATTTACAAACTCAATAACCTAAAGTTATTGATAATTTATATTCCCAATGTTTGACTCAAATCTTGTCTAAAAACGACTTCTTTTACCAATACGGAGAGAGTATAACACAGCATAGTTTAAGTAGAGTGGTACGTACATGCTCATATGTATGATTATTTGCATTCCATGAAAAAAAAAATCTCATTTCTTAACTATTCAGGTGTTCCAAGAAAAACGAATTGATTATTTCTAGTGTTTGATGAACTTTTAATTGACATTGTGGGGTTTATGGCTGGGATGAATTAATCAAGGTGGCACGCACTGGACTTTGCGCGACTTAACTACAACACTATCTCCTTCTTCGACGAACCGAAGCCAAAGACAGCTACCTCACATTGGAATCGAATTAGCCAGAACGCGTTGAAGGTCGTCTAAGTTGCTACCTCCAAAAATCTTGATTGATTATACATTTTAGGATATCTGCTTTTGTTCGGAGTTCTACGTTGCTCTTATATTAATATATAACTTTTTCCATACGTATGTGATTGACACAGGTAGGTCGTGGTCTCTCTAGGGAGGCCAAGTCTCTCAAGTTGGCTTTTGAGCACTGGATTGAGGCTGTGAGTACAATTAGTACAAACCCACTAATACTTTATCCACAATCCATTTTACTTCAACAGTACTCTTAAGATACTGATGTGCTTACATGTGGGTGACTTAAGATACTGATGTGCTTACATGTGGGTGAAAAGAGGTCACTTTCCAATATCACTTGATTTGAAAATTTTACTTAGTGTGCACTAATAATTGGAAGTCCTCATATTGCTCTTAGACGAATTTCTTTGGATCTC
This sequence comes from Themeda triandra, assembly GCA_018135685.1. Classification (NCBI taxonomy): domain Eukaryota; kingdom Viridiplantae; phylum Streptophyta; class Magnoliopsida; order Poales; family Poaceae; genus Themeda; species Themeda triandra. The sequence goes on along the minus strand of JAENPR010000468.1, from coordinate 428,203 downwards.
ACTATAAAATTTTTGTTTGCAACATTTTATAATTAATGGTGGCATTATATCACTATATACATTTGTCATTGTGTAGATTGACTCACGACATCGCTCCGGGCATAACCTGCACTTCTACTATAATTTATGGTGCCAAAGCCAAGCTGGCCAGCCCTTCTTCTATTGGTGAGAACTCGTAATATTTGCATGTTGCATTCGTGGAACATGCAAATAATATATATGTGATGTATACTACATCAGAAAATTGTTTGGCGATATCAACTGCTAGTGTTATTTGCATGGAAATTTCAGCGGGCTCACATGCATGTGCATTTGCAGGCTTGATGTCGGGGATGGAAAAGATGTGGATCTTCCCGAGTGTCCAAGAACTTTGCTGAAGAAGCAATGCATAAGATATCTTGGTCCTGTAAGAAATGTTTATGGATGGCTATCTATCTAGAGTTCATGATACATATTATTACCAAAATATTTCAAGAAAAGAGTTGTATAACTGTATAAGGGCTTGACGAAGTTCATCCACACACCCTGACTTTGGTTCAGATAAGATTTTGTAATTAAATACCACTATCCTCCTTTTCTAAAAAAAAAAAAAATACCACCATCCTTTTAGTATAAACATAAGTGATCATTGAAAAAAATCGTGTGCTCAACAAAGTTTTGTTGGGCTTTCTTGTAATATTGTTATTACTATTATGTTACCTTGTATACAAACTGCAATTTAGATGGCATCAAATCTTGATTGTTGTTACACAATAAACATGAATATAATTGGGCATATCCTAACCTACTTCATATTGCATAATCATTACTTTTTATCATGAATCATGACTTGTATAAAAACACATTGGAGGCCAAAAACAACACAACAACAATAACTGGAAAAGTGAATTCCAAGTCTTCATTTTGTTTCTAGTAAACCTATTAATTAGCATGTGGTTGTAAGTTGATATATTTCATATATGTTTTGCAGAAAGAACGTGAGCTCTATGAATACATTATTAACGATGGAAAGATTATCCATAAGCAATCTGGAGAACCACTTGATACAAGACAAGGTCCTAAAGAGGCTTATTGGATTTTTGTCATGAGCCCAACAAGAAGACTTTATGCTGGCAAGGTGTAGCTTATCAACATTTACAAGGATTTTCATGCACATATTGCTAAGAAACAGTACTTTATATATTATATTTGTTTTAGCTTATGATTTGGATCATTGCCTATCTTCGTAACCTGATTTATTCATCCAGAAAGAGAAAGGCGTATTTCAACACTCTAGCTTTTTAGCTGGAGGTGCCACCATAGCGGCTGGGAAATTCAGTGTAAAAACTGGAGTAATCAAGGTATTATTTTGTGCAATAATGTGCCTTATGAAACCTTCTACTTTACTGTAGTATAATTAATTCTTGGCTAAAATAAACTTTAGCACTATCATATTCTTAATGAACATATTGCTATCCGCCCTCCCTCCCATCTCCTTTTTAGCCAGGAGCACACGCATATTTCATATTTTTCCTTGTTGTGTTTATTTACATGTCCAATTCTTTTTTATTATTATTATCTTGATCAGTCCATCTGGGCCTATAGTGGTCACTACAAACCAAGCACAGAGGATCTCAATAATTTCATGAAATATCTAGAAGAAAATGGAGTTAATCTCAAAGAGATTGAGGTACATCCATGCACCCATAGCTTTTATACTTACCTATACATGTCAGTCTACATGGTTCTGTTATATATGTGGAGCTAATTTTGGCTATTCAGATGCAGCCATTCACCAAAGGAGAATACCATGATGATTCAATGCCTAATGAAGCACAAAACGTTGTTGTTGATACCAATCCTCGACAAGTGATTCTCTCTACAGACACAAAGGAAGATGAAGGCATGGATTCTCCAACAAAACAAGCGAAGCCAACATACCGTAGAAACTTATCAGGTGGTCTACACAATCCCAAAGGCACTGATGTCCCTCAGAAGGCAATTCTTGAGAGGATTAAATCCAAGAGTGAGTCCGGATCTTATCAACTTGGCCTCAAGTTGTCCCTGAAATGGAGCACTGGAGCCGGTGCTAGAATTGGATGTGTGAAGGATTATCCAACAGAGCTTAGAATACAAGCACTTGAAATGGTAGACCTGTTAGCAGGGGCATCAGCAGTACCACATACGCCGTTGCTCACACAAGCTCCAGAATGTCATGACCCGGCTAGCAAGTTAGAAGTCTAGAAGATCCACACACGTACACTACATGGATCTTCAACTAGCTTGAGAACAAGAAACCTGTGCAGTTCATCTGTTTTTTTTTTTGAGAGAACTTCGGGGGGGTGTCAACAGACCTCCACCCGCATTTCCATTCCACAGGTGCAAGGGGAGAACCCCGAGCTGGTGGAAGGCCAAGGCCTTGCCCAGTTTACAACGGTTTACAGAGTGAGGGGGGGAGGACTAGATTACAGCATTAAGAATTAAACTCCAATTTTGTGCTTGTGAGGCACGCCTTCTAGGGATCCGGCAGCTCCAGGTTTTGATCGTGTCCTTGCAAGTGATCACGAGGCGGCTGACGCTCGGTGGTTGATTGTTGAAAACGACCGAGTTCCTGTGCTTCCAGAGTTCCCAGCAGAATAGGATGAGGAGAGGGTGGAAGTTTTGCTTGGACACATGAGGGGGAGGGCGTGACTCCCAGACTCGATCTGCAGAGGCGATGTTGCTTGGATCCCATCCAATTCTGGACCAAAAGCTGATGGCGAACGAGCACTGCGAGATAAGGTGGTCAGCCGTCTCCTCCGCCGCACCGCAGATCGGGCAAGAGGCGTCGTCGATGATGTGCTTGCGTTGGAGGACGTGGCGAGTGTTGATGCGCCGCTTGGTGAGTAACCACGCGAAGACTTTGGCTTTGGGCGGCGCGAAGCTCTTCCAGACGAAGGCGAAGGCAGCGCTGCGCTGATCAGAGCGGGCTGAGGCCTTGTAGATGAGCCCCGTCTGGAGCCGATGTCCATCGGCCTCAAAGAAGCAGGTACGGCGGTCTGGTTCACTGTTGAGCTGGACTCCATTCATCATGAGGGTGAGGGAGTCAAGCTCCTCCCTCGCCTGGCTGGTTAGACGTCGCTGGAACAGCTCCCGCCAGCTCGAGTGCACGACGTCGTGGACGCTCACCGCCCGGGCTGCGTAGTGGCTGTGCAGGGCGGGCATGATCATGGCCAGGGGAGCGTTCTCCATCCAGTAGTCATGCCAGAAGTCCGTGGCGCGCCCGTCCCCAACTTCAACCTTGGAGATGAGCTGGTACACTGGCAGCAGGGCTCGGAGGGCGTCCCAGTGGGTGCCGGCAAGGGGGCCGTCGAGGGACGCCAAGCTCACCTGCTCGGCAACCCACTTGGCCCACACCGAGTCACCGGGATGATGGAGCTTGTGGATCAGCTTCAGAAGCAGACATGCGTTCTGCGTGTCCAAGCGCTTGACGCCGAGGCCGCCCTCCTCTTTCTCGCGGCAGACGTCCTCCCAAGCCACTAGGCACTTGGCACCAGACGCCTTGTCCGAGCCGGCCCAGAGGAACGCGCGACGCCGGGCGTCGATCTTCTTGACGACCCCGGGCGGGAGGAGCATGGCGCCCATGGTGTAGGTTGGAAGGCCGGTGAGAACAGAGTTCACGAGCTCCACCCGACCGGCTGTGTTCAGCAGGGATGCCTGCCAGCTGGCCAGGTACCGGTCCGCCTTGGCGATGAGGGGGTCGAACGCCGACAAGTTGAGCTTGACGTTGGAGAGCGGCAGGCCGAGGTAGGTTTGGGGGAAGCTCCCCTCTCGGCACTGCAGCACGGCGAGGGACGCACGGAGATCGTCCTGCGGGACGTGCATGGGTGTCATAGTGCTCTTCCCGTAGTTGATGACAAGACCCGTGCACGCCGCAAAGCGGTCTAGAGTCTCCCGCAGGCGCTGCACCCCGGCCACCTCCGCTCTGAGCAGGATGATGGTGTCATCCGCGTACTGGAGGACCGGGGCAAGCTGGTCGGCGAGCGGGTGGCGCATGCAGGTGTCCTCCTTGATCAGCAGTTGGAGTACGTCCGCCAAGAGGATGAAGAGGTAGGGCGACAGTGCATCGCCCTAACGCAGCCCCCTACGGCAGGTGATCCACGGCCCCGGCGCGCCGTTGACAAGCACGGCGGACTTGGACGTCACTAGGAGCTGTTTGATCCACCCCAGCCAGGCTTCCGAGAACCCTCGCGCCTCCAGGATGGCGAGGAGGCTCGCCCAGTCCACGGAGTTGAATGCCTTGGCAAAGTCTAGCTTGATCACCAGGGTTGGGGCGCGGCGCTTGTGGCAGCACTGGACGAGCTCAGCAGCAAGGATGAAGTTCTCCGCGATGGAGCGCCCTCGGATGAACACAGTTTGGTCCGGATCGACGAGCTTGGTGATCTGCATCTGGAGCCGGGTGGTTAGGATTTTAGTTAAGATCTTTACCGGGCAATTTTGCAGTGACACCGGACGGAATGCAGCCGGGGTGTTGGCCTGCTCGGTCTTGGGCAAGAGCACGATAACGGTGCGGTTGATCCGCTCCATGTCCACGCTCCCTTGGTGGAACGCCGCTAGGAAGCCCATGATGTCGCACTTCACCGTCTCCCATGCCGCACTGTAGAAAGAGGGGCCGATGCCGTCAGGGCCGGGCGCGCTGTCCGGCTTCATGGCACGGACCGCCGCCTTGGCCTCCGCTTCGGAGAAGGGAGCCGCAAGCGGACCGGCGTCCGCGCGTTCTCGGCCGGCGTACAACGCCACGACGTCGAAGTCCCAGGAGGTAGCGCGCACCCTGCCCAGGATGTCGTTGTAGTGGGCGGTGAGCGCCGCCACCTTGTCGTCGTGATTGGTCAGCCTCACGTCGCCCACGTCGAGGCAGCGGATGGCGTTCCGACGAGCGCGCCCAGAGGCGCGTGCGTGGAAGTACCGTGTGTTGGCGTCGCCCTCTCGAAGCGCCCGGAACTTCGCCATTTGCTTCCAGTAGGCCGCGCGCTGGGCGATGAGCAGCAGCACGCGCTCCTGACAGCGTTCGCGAAGGACCCGTTCTCCTGTAGATAACAGCCGAAGCTCCTCATAGGAGTTGATTAGCGCAACAATGAAAGAGGCGTTGCTCAGCTCCTCCGGGCGAGCGCGGTGTTTCTTGGCCCAGGCCTTTGCGCCGTGACGCGCGGCCTTGATCCTTGCCACCAGCCGCCCGGCGGCATCCAACGGCACGTTTACCCTAGACCAGGCTGGGAGGATAGAGGGGAGGAAGGAGTGGTGCTTGAGCCATGCATTTTCGAAACGGAAGCGGAAGGTTTTGGGAATGAAAGTGGGGATGGAGAGGATGAGGGGAGTGTGGTCGGAGGTGGAGCCGAAGCTAGAGTTGAGGGTGGAGTTGGGGAAGGACAGAGCGAATTCATTGTCCATGAAAGCGCGGTCCAAGCGGGCGAGCGTTGGGACCTCCCGCTTGTTCGTCCAGGTGAACAGGCGATCAAGCAAGGGAAGCTCTAGGAGGGAGAGGGCGTCGATGGCATTGTTGAATTTGTCCGCCAGCCGCTGATCAAAGTTGGCGTTGTTCTTGTCGGACGGGGAGCGGGTGAGATTAAAGTCGCCAAGGACAAGCCACCGCGCGGGCGCGCCGTGTGCCACGGAGGCAAAATCCCCCAGGAAGGCATCGGTTTCACTATGATCTGCAGGGGCGTAGACGTTGGTGAGGAAGAAGGAGTGGCTGGAGGTGGCGGAGGTGAAAGGAAGGGACAGCGTGTAGGGGGTGACCGAGGGGGTGCCAGCGGTGACCACGCCCGTGTTCCAAGCGGTGAGCATGCCTCCCCTGGAGCCATCAGCGGGAGCGAAATGGAAACAGTCAAGATACGAGGGGAGGAAAGATCTGCATTTGATCGAGTCCACGGAGTGGAGCTTCGTCTCTTGTAGACAAACAATGTGCGGGTGAGAGACTGAGATAGAGTCCCGGACAGCTTCACACTTGTCATTCTGGCCAAGACCACGAACGTTCCAAGACAACACAAGGTACGATAACAAACTAGAGTTCTGATTCATTGGGGAACAAGTACAGCTCCAGGTGGTACACATGAGAACAAGCTAAGAAACATAAAAGACCCGGTGGGCGAGACTAAGAGGTGGACACCGTCACGGACGCAGCCGGATTGGGTGAGCAAAATGGCCTGCCGAGGGGCAGGAAGACCACCAGTGTCTGCATGGGGGCCGGCGGTGGAGGAACAAGGGTAGGTGGCCTTGGCTGACAGCAAAAGCCAAGGCCGGTGGGGGCGCGTGAGGTGCCCGATCATGGGGTGACGACGGAGCTCCCCTCAGCCACGGCCGTAGCCGTCGTGTTGCTGCAGTCCACCCCTGCCGCCTTGGCAAGGCGCTTGAGGTCCAGCGCCCCCAGCGGATTCCCGCGCGTGAGGAGCTTACGCCCCTTGACCTGCTTCTTCAGCGCCGAAGAGCATGTTGCCAGGCCATCCTTGAGCGCGCGGAGGCGGGTGGCCTTGGAAGCAGCTGGCACGAACTTGGCCGGCTCCTTCGCGGTGATGCGAGCGCTGGCCCTGGTGGGGGGGCCAGGACGTGGACGACGCCCCCGTGTCCGCGCCGCTGGTGGCCCGTCGCTGACCACTGGCGAGGGCGGCGGGGTAGGAGCAGCCTCCACGATCTCCTTGATGACCGCAGGGGCGGCGGGGAGCGCGCGGCTGGGAGTGTTGCAGCGTCTGTCGTCACCGAGAGAGGAGAGGATAAGAAGGATATCACGCGGGATAGTGAAAGGAAAAGGTGAGAGGGGGATTTCAAACCGCGTGTAGTAGTAGCCGTAGCGCTGGGGGTGGTGCGCGCCACCAAAGGCCCCGGGCGGCCCAACAGGTGCGCCATGCAGCACCGGCCCATACGCCGTTGGCGGCCCAAGCGGCCCACCCGCCACCGGGCCAGCGCCGCTATTGCCGGGTGCCGGAGGACGTGGGAAGAAGGGGCGAAGGTTGCCGCCTTCGTCGAGCTGCTCCTCGCGGAGCCAGGTGCGCAGGACCGTGACGTTGAAGGTGTACCGGGCGGCCCTGCCCGTGGCTCCCTCCCCCGGGTTCTCCACCCGTTCGCGCAGCTTGACGCCGTCCGGGGTAGAGCGCGCAATCACCACGCGGAGCGAGGAGTAGTCCTCGTCCAGGAGGCACTCAGGGTCAATCTCGACGACGTCGCCCAGCCTCCGGAGCCCCGCGCGGATCCCCTGGCGTCCAATGTTCGCCGGGGAAGTCCTTGGACGACAGCGCCACCAGCCAGCGGTGCTCGACCATGACGCGGTTTGGGGTCGCCTCCCCCTGCTCCAGGGTCAGGATCTTGCCCTCGTGCTCGAACGGACTGTGGTTGACCACGAGGTCGCGGTCGTCGACGGAGTCGAACTTGATCATCATGTGACCGCGGGCGGAGGGGATGAGGCGGTAGTGGACGCGAGGTGCCTTGGCGAAGAGCGCGGAGTGGATGAAGGTGGCCACCCCGCCGTCGGCCGCCCCAAGGTCGGCAATGTGGGCGAAAGCCGTCACCCGCACCCTCTCCATGTCGCCCCTGGGCATGTGGAGGGGCTCCTCGTCGTCATCGTCGTCCTCGGAGCTCGGGAGAGCCGCGCGGAACGGCGAGCCGTCTGAGTCCACCTCCTCCTCGGACTCCACGGTCTCGACGGAGTACTCGTCAACCCGGTGCTCCTCCGGCGAGAGGGGGGGCGAGCTGTTCACCGCCGCGGGCTCAGAGCGTGGCCCCTCTGGCTCCGCTGCTGCATCATCGCGGGGAGCCGGCGGAAGGTCGAGCACGTTGAGCACGCAGCGTGGCGAGGTGTAGGGGCGGAAAGCGGACGGCGCCGAGGGGATGGAGGGGGTGGTGGAGGGAGGGGTGAGGGGGATGACGGGGAACTCGAAGAGGCGGGAGCGGGAGGGGTAAGGAGTGGCGGGGCGCGGAGGCCAGGAGGATGAACGGCAAACTTGCTCCATGTGCCCGATCTCACCACAGCGCCGGCAGCGGAGGGGCTCGCGGCAATCTTTGATGTGGTGGTCTCTTGCAAAGCAGCGGAGACAGGAGGAAGGAGAGATTTTGAATGGAGGAGGAGGAGCCCGTCGCTGGGGTTTAAGAAGGCCGGGAGTTAGGAGGGCCTCCTTGAAGGTTTTGGCGCGCCTTTCCATGGCCTCCTCCTCCTGCGTTACCTTGGCGCCCAGGCCGGTGCCATTACTGCCATTAGAGGAGGTAGGCAGGATGCCGATCAAGTCGGTGGCAGAGGAGAGATGAGGAGGGGCGGCGGGGTTTTTAGTGGCATTAGTGGATGGTGATGATGGCGCTGAGATGCCGATCACATCAGGCGCCGCGTCGCCAGCCGAAGTGTGAGGAGGGAAGGGCGTCAGCGGGGGAGTAATGGCGTCGCTAAGCACGAGACCCGTCACGTCGACGGTGCCTGCGGGCGGCGAGGTGGAGGGAGGAGGGGAGTGCAGCAGCGGGGGAAGGGAGGAGAGAGTGGGAGAGGAGATCACCACCATGTAAGCGGATCTCTGGCTGCGGTGCAGAGAGATACGCACCTGCAAGCCATTAAGCGGGGGCAGGCGACGTGGAGGCGCTGCGCCAGCCGGATTGTACTCCAGAGGAACAATTGGGTTGGCAGCGCTGGAACCGGGGGGAGTAATGGCAGGGGCTGCAGTCTGCCGCGCGGTCAGGCTATCCAGCTCAGACGCCGCCTGGACACCGAGTTCTCGGGAGCCGTGAACGACGAGTTTGAACAGGGCCCCGCCGTACGGGCTTCTAACGGCTAGGAAGCCGGCGACGGAGGTGCTCGCGACGCCGGCGGTGAACAAGAAGGAGGAGACTCGCTTGGCACGGACGACGACGGGGGGCGCGGCCAGGTGGTAGGAGAGGGTGTTTCCCACCTGGAAGCGGTTGAGAAGGACCGGGCGATCCGGCGTAACCCAGATACGCGCAGCCGGGGTTCTCCCCGGCGGCGGAGCGGCAACGGAGTAAAAATCACGGAGGAGGAGGTCTTGGAAGAGGATGCCTGGTCTAGGGAGATTGGCCGGAGGACGTACCTGGGGACCGGGGCAAGGGTCAGGGGCGTCGTCACTGGAGCGAGGGCGCTCGACCGCACGTTCCGGTCGCCGGCGGTGGGCGTCGCCCCCTGTAAGGTCCTAGATGGCTAGAGGGGGGTGAATAGCCTATAAAAAATTCTACAAACTCACTAAGCAAACTTCGTTAGATACACAAACGGCGGAAAGCAAGTTTTGCTTAGCCTACTAGATGTTGCAAGCCTCTTATCCAAACAATTCTAGTAGGTGATCACTAGCACAAACAATAGCTACCACTAGTGATCAAGAGTTCTACCCACGGGATTTAATCTACACAAGGAGTGGTTCCCGACCGACCACACAAGCAATTCTACCCACGGGATTTAGTCTACACAAGTTGTGGTTCCCGACCGACCACGCAAGCAATTCTACTTTGCAAGAATGTAATCAAAGTAATACAAGAGAGGGTAGAAGCTTGTTATACCAACGCGTAGAGTCGAGGTTGCCAATCACCAATAAGATGAACAATCAATCACAATCGGCAACACACAAAGGATGATGACCAATCACCCGGAGACAAGATGAACACAATGATTTATCCCCGGATGTTCACTTGGGCACCGCCAAGCTACGTCACCCGTTGTGTCGACCAACACCTAGATGGTTCCTCGGTGTGACCCTCAAGTCACTAGCCCCTCAAGGCTCGCCCGCAAGGCACCGCAAGACACCACTCTCAAGCGAGGTACTCAACGACACGCGCAATCCACTAGGATACTCTTCGTGATCCCCACGAGGTGAGCTCAAACCTCTCACAAATCAACCGGAGGTGGCCAAGAACAATCACCTTCTCTTGCCAACGCCTCCAACAATCTCCAAGCCGGCTAGGAGCGGTACTCTCCAAGAGTAACAAGAAATCCACCGGCTAAACCACCCACAAGTGCCACTAGAATGCTCTCAAGCAATGCAATGCACTAGGTGATCTCTCAATCTCACTTTGGATGAGCAACAAGCAAGAGAGATGAGAGGGAGAGTGTTTCTTCAGCTCAAAGGATGAATGAATGAGTTGGGAGAGCCAAGAGAGAGAGCCAAGCCCGGCCACCCATCTATTTATAGCCCAAACTCTTCAAACTAGCCGTTGCCCCCTCGGGGGCGAATTTTCACTCCAGCCCGCGCGCGCGCCCCAGACGACCGTTGGCGCCGCGGCCAACCGCGTGCCGCCACGTCGGCGTCCGGCGCGGCGTCCGGCGCCCGCGTCCGACAGACCGGCCGAAACTCAAAAGTTTCTGGTCCGCGTCCGCCGGCCGCCGGACGCACGGCCCGGCGTCCGCCGCCTTCAGCTCGCCAGCCAGCACCACGCCAAGACTCAGCATGCGCCGGACGCTGCACAGTGAACACGCCGCGTCCGACGCCCGCGTCCGTCGCGCGTCCGGCGATCAGAAACGCAGAGCCACCAACCTGAGCCAAGCTAACACGCGCCGGACGCGTCCGGCGCCAAAGCCCTGCACGTCCGGCGCTGTCAAAACTTCATTTTTCAGCCCGTCGTGACGCCAACTCCTCCAACATGCTATCCAACAAGTATGCCAACTTGATCAACCGAGATAGCATGATTTCAACCAAATTTTGCATCCGGCGCAGAGAAAATATGCATCCATTTTTCCCGAAAGCGCCGAATCCCGCCTCACGGCTCGGCGGGAGGAAGAGAGGGACCCAAACCCATCTCTACCCCGCAAACCACAATAGCGCCCAAACGCCACCTTTGTAAATGTGCCAACACCACCAAGTGTACATCTCCATGTGCTTGTGTGTTAGCTTTTCACAATCATTTCCCAAAGGTTAGGTTAGCTCACTAGGCCCTACATGCAATGCACTTCATGAATTCACCTAGTGGCACCCGTGCGTCGAATAGCCGATAAGACTTCCCCTCTTAATAGTGCGGCTATCGAACCTAAACCACTCACACCCTCTATGGTGTCTTGAGTGCAAAACAAAATGGCCCTATTGGTTATACCTTTGCCTTGAGCCCATTTTGTTCCTCCAAATGATATGAACACTTCACACCATCATGTGACCGTCTCGATCCATCGACCTCGACTTTACTTGCCCTTCACCGTGCATCGGTCCATCGGCGCCTAGTCTTGCCCGAGCTTCACCATCGCATGGTCCTTCACTCCCAAGCCTCAACTAGCCCTTCACCTTCAACACCGGTCCATGGAGCCAAGCATTGTCTTGATCTTCATCTTTGATCACATGACATGTGTCATGCTTCATATTCAATATGCTCATCATATGGACAACCTTTCTCTAAATCAACCACTTAGATAAACAAGGTTAGTCCTAGGTTTCATCAATTAGCCAAAACCAAACTAGGAACTTTCACCCCCGGCTGGGGGAGCAAGCCCAGGAGTTGCTGCTGGCAGTGGCGGTGGGTCAGCGGATGCTGGCTCACCGGAGGCTGGTGTAGGGGGGTGGGTGGCGGTGGACGCCGGCGCGGGACGCGCCGCCGGGGAAGGCGCAGGGGCGGGAGCGGGGTCAGGAGGGAGCTCCATCGCAGTTCGTCTGTTGGAAAATGTAACTATTTTTTTTTATGTAACTATAAAGCTGCATTATGATTGTGTTGTGTACCGAGAGGATTTCTTTGTTCTTCTTTTGAATTTGCTATATTGAAATCACTAAATGTCACAAGTTATCGAACAAGCTGTAGAAATGTGGGATTTCTTTGTTCTTCTTTTGAATTTTCTATATTGAAAAGTTCACTAAATGTCACAAGTTATCGAACAAGTTGTAGAAATATGTGTTAGAACCTATTTATATCATATGGCCAAAGTTTATCTACTAAACTTTAGACCACTTTAACTCTTGAGACTCCAAACATAACGTCTAAATCTACGTATAAGCTTAGCCAGTCTCACAAAAGTTTTAGATCACATAAGTAATATTTTTATAAATATGTTTAATATTTCTAATGAAAAAAACATGATATTATCATATAATTAAGTGAAATAATAAGTTTTTAATTTTCTAAAATTCAATTTTTTGAGATAAAAAAATTCATCGTGTTGGGTGGGGGAGGAGGGCACATGCCCCTCGTTCTGCCATTGAGTCAGATGCTAGCTGGAACCTGGAAGCCCATCAGGAACGTGGCGGCCGTCATCCACTCACAGGTGGTGTTTGTTTAAAGACCAGCAACGGGAACTGCAACGATAACGGTGGATGTGACGAGCGGACCGATACCGCTTGAAAAGGGCTGAAATGATTTACGATAAGGTTATCCGTTTGCACCGTAAATGTTTCACGGGTTCAAAATGCCGAAACAAACGGCCCCGGGCCCATCTAGATGTGAGGCCATACTCTATGACAGGACTCTATGGTACCCCCTTTTTTTTTTGCTTGCTACTCAAGTGGTACCAACTGCTCCTCACACTTGTCCGTAGCGTCGATGTGGTTCTCCTCAATCTCGTGTCTCTTGCGTTCTTGGATGCACAACCGCCATCATCATGCAAGGCAGTAGGGAGGTTCCCAACAACTAGCTATTTAGCTATCTAGATGTGACGTGGCAAGCAAAAAGTATGAGAGGATGCTCACTAGCTACAAGCAAATAACTTATCTATTTTACGTGGTCCAAGAATATATGAGAAGAGTACGCAGACCCAATAGTATAAAATAGTTTTTTTTCTTACCTCTCACCTTCAAATCAACTGACTATTTAGATAGTACTAGCTATTACGATTGCACACGCCCTAGTGGTATCTCTGATGGTGCAGCTTTTTGAAAAAAAATGATGTTCACCATCGGGTGATTATTCACTACTACGGCCAGGGTTTTTAAGGGTGGATGATTATTCACTACTAATATTAGAGCCGGTGGTGACATGAACTTATCATTGTCGCATGATTTTTGAAGCCGACGATGATTCTAGTTGTAAACCAGCGTGTGATAACCTAGCTAGATTATCACAACGAGCGAGGGAGGAAACAAAAATGAACTGACCATGACAGGACCGCCCAACTCGGTGGTGATGAAAATTAATTCTAGAGCAATGTATGGTTCATGAGCAGAATATCTCACAACATCAAGGAGATGATGAAAGCAAGCCCTGTTGAAACATAATCAAGCATTTGTGTGTTTTTTTCAAAGCCTATTTTTTTCTTTGAGAATCCTTTTTCGAAGCCAATTAAGCATTAAGCATCTGTTAATCGTGGACTTCAAGCGGGTTTGTCATAACCAGGGGCCTGAGTCGTGACGTGGCCCGTCACTGTTCCAGTAGCTGACACGGGCCGAAGTGGTGGCTTCCATGCGGGCTGGTACAAAAGGCAGTAACCACTGAAAAGGCCGGTACATTTCGTTTCGGGCTTAAACCAGGCCAACGAGGATGAAGCCTACACTTGCGTTGCTGTGCTCATTCTTTGGAATCATCCTTTGGGCTCAACCATCGATCCAAGATGCTTCAGTAACTTCATGTTTTTTTTAAAATATATATATATATTAGTACTATCAATTAATCGACACAAAAGGAAAAAGGAATCACTGTTTGGGTCATGTTTAGTTCACTAGTGGGACCGACGCCATGTTGCTCTCATGTTTAATACGTACACACCTGAGATCGATCACCTACAGGGAAGAAGATGCAGTCACTTCGTTTTCACATGTAGTACGCGTACTCTACATCCGGTGGAGTGTATGCTCTTTTTCTTTCTTTTTTGCTTTTTCGGGAGTGAGGGAAGGTGCCTACTTTGGGTTACCGATCCGATCGACTTCCCTCTCCGTCAACGCTAGTACTAGACCAACTTTCATGCATTTCATTTATGTCACGTTACATAACATGATCATTGTAAACTGCAGTTCCTGCACCCTTTTTCCAGCCCTTTACCCCTTTATACACACAGGCGCTGGTGGTATATGCATCTGCTTTTTTGCAGTGTGCTCCAGCTACATACCATCATCTTTACTCCTTTGGTGAATGGTGAACCAATGATCCATTTCAATGTCCTCAACTTTCACCTTTTATATCTACTGTACGTACATCCTGAGTGCCTGAGCAGCACAGCACAGGTAAAGGTACCTCAGCGATCGCCGATCGGCCGGTCGGGGATGCGCCACCGCTGCATTGCATCTGCTGCAGTCTAGAAGTAAGCGCCCACCGGTAGTTTCAGAACGCCGACGCGCACGAGCGCGGCGCGCCGGAATCTCCGGGCCACCATGGCGCGCACCTCATCAGCGCCCACCCCCCCCGGTTGGAGCCCAAAGCGGCAAAGCCTCAGCCCTGGCCCAGTCCATGCCCCGGCCGGACTCATTGCTGCCCCGGCCGGCAGCCCAGCAGTTCGTATCATCAGCATGCCTATGTACTCTGATTCCATCCCCACACAAAAAAGAGGCACTCTGATGCCCATGTACTCTGGTGCCATCCCCACCATTCCGGAGTATCACAATGAACAGCTTGGACCAATGACTTTGTACTAATACATTACTGTATTCCTAGTGTTATATAGCATGTAGTACTAATGATGAACATAATACAACAAGTGACGATTCCAACGTGATACAGATTCTGATCGGGGTCCTGCTTGGAACACATGACGTTCGCCTCTGACATTTCCTGCGTTCCAAGCAGCACCCTAATAACATATACGTACGGAGTATACATAAGAACAAGAACGCTACAAGATCTTCATCTCTGGCAGGCGCCAATGGCACGGCGGTCGCCAGGTTATGCAATGCTGCAACAAGCACGGCATTAAGTTATTGGTAATAAGGCCGGGACACGAGCTCTCTGCTCTCTCGAAGACACGCAGCCGGCAGCCACTTGAGGCGACAGCGCGCCCTGCCTCCTCCATCCGTCCGGGGTCCGGCCGGCAGCCTCGTGAGCGCCATGCGCCATGGTCCATCCCCCACCACGTGCACGCGCCCTGCCCCCGCCGGACTCGGACAAGAGAAGGTGCGCGCCTGATTGGGACCCACCCGCCCCGGCGACGACGGAACCGACCGACCGGCACCGCCGTGGCTTCTTTCTCGGACAGGCACGATCGACTCTTCTCCTTGGCTTCTTCTTCTAGTAGTACTCCACGGGCGTGCCGGGACAACTGTCGTCGTCGGACACGTCGTCGTCGACCACATTTGCGTCGCCTTTGCTCCGGCCACCACCAGAAACCTTGGCAAAGTTGAACGGCGGCGGCACGTACGGCGGGTTGGCGCATCGCAGCAGCGCCCAATTAACCCCACCAAAGAACGGGTGTCTCTTGATCGCCGCGGCGCCGACGGTGGCGCCGAGCCTGCGGGCAGGATCCTTCGCCAGCAGCGCAGTGACAAGGTCCTTCGCCGCCGACGACACGGCGGGCTCCTTGGGGAACTCGAGCGCGCGGGCGACGATGTTGGCGAGCGTCATCTCGTTGTCGTAGCCCTTGAAGGGCGTGACCCCGTACAGGAGCTCGAAGACGAAGACGCCCAGCGTCCACCAGTCCACGGAGCTGCCGTGGCCCTCGCCCGACACGATCTCGGGCGCCAGGTACTCGTGCGTGCCCACGAACGACATGGAACGTAGCTCCACCGGCTCCGCCACGAACTCCAGCTCCATCCCACTGTTGTTACTGTTACTGTTGCCGCCGTTGGATGATGACGGTTTCTTGGTGCGCCAGGGCCGGCGGTGGCGGCGGGTGCCACGGCCGCGGCCGGGAAAGAGCTGGAAGCAGGAGGCGGCGGGGACGATGCAGGAGGAGATGGCGCAGGAGGTGGAGTTGCCACCGGCGGCGCGGCGGGCGGCGAGGGAGAGCGGGTCGGAGATGACGTGCGCCGGCGTCGGGGCTGTAGGGTCGCACTTGAGGGAGAGGTCGAAGTCGGTGAGCATGATGTGGCCGTCGGCGCGGACCAGGACGTTCTCCGGCTTGAGGTCCCGGTATACGATGTCCATCATGTGGATGTACTCCAGCGCCGCCACCACCTCCGCCGCGTAGAACCTGCATCGTGCGTGCAGCACAAATCGTCAGTCAGTCGTCGTCGCGCAGTAATAAAAAGTAAATGACTGAGCCATTTTTAGCCTGTATATAGTGCTTATATCCACCTAGATTTATATCCACAGCGTAATAAACATTTGTCACTTGGCAAAGCCATGATGTAAGGAAGTACGACCTGCTTGCTCTGAATCTATATCAAAGTTTCGTTCCATTTCATTTCATCATGCTGCAAAGCATGCGTACGGGTGGGCTCTTTTACAGAGTTGAGTAAAGCCATTGCCACGCGCACCTCGCTTGCAAGTAGCTTTTCTAGTACAGTAGACAGTACAGCATACACTTTTGTATGTAGTAGTATGCAATTGCAGTTGATGATGCGTTGTCGATGTATAAAAAGCTTGCAATTACCAATGATGGTCGTGCAGAGAGGGCCACGCCGCACCTGTGCAACGACCAACGACAAGGAGGGTGTACTGTGTCTGAATCAAGTGCCAGCATGTTGTTGGATTCGACTGTGCTCTGCTCCAGCTCCATTGCAAAAGTGTGCAACATGCCAGCAGGCGAACGGAGCACCGTCACAGGTAGGTGGGTGGGCAAGCAGAGCAGACGGCGGAAAAGGCACGGGACAGTGCTCGAATTGGCGCATCATGGCTGTTGGAAGTTGCACACGGTGGGGGCTCGGCATCACACACTCTAGTTGGTTGTTTTTTTTACTATTGCAGTTGCAGCAAGGGACCCCATGTGTGCACGCATGGCCGTCCAGTACCCAATTGCCAGTGCCTTCCTCGGGTTAAACTAGCCTAAAATCCTTTTACAAGTGCCTAGCGCATGTGTTCAACAATTGTTAGTTAACTGAATCCCTCGTTGGCTGAGATTAGGAGGAGTAGATTAGTGCCTACAAGAAATGCCCTATAGAACCCAACCTATAGTAGCCAATTACTCTGACAGTCTGACCTAGGCGTACGTGTATGCGTTTCATTCAGAGCTGTCATTCTCGAGGCTCACATGGCACATGGGGGGTTAATAAAGCCCTCCTTGACCAATGCAAACTAAGCAAGCAAGCATCAATGCATCATCACCTATCACCTAGGACATTAAACCGAGCATCAGTAACTACCGTACTGATTGCATTGCATGGGTACTGACGGTGTCACGTTCCTGGCCGGCGCGGCGTGGCACAAGCGCCGCCGTCGCCGCAGCACACGGGGGTGCAGGTGCCGCCGCTCGTGCACGTCGCCGTCGGTCAGCGCTGCCCCGGCCGTCGCACCATGTGCGCGCCATGATGCGCCGATGACTGTTACTGGTCGCGCCCACCAACGCTACGGTTACTGCCCCTGCCGGCTGCCATTACCGGTGGCAGGCAGGCCCGTACTACGTGTCCTTTGAACCGTCGCCGCGTCTCACGGCGCCGGCCATGGATTCGTGACCCGTGCGAACGCGACGGCGACGTCGTACGTAGGTACGCCAGGCCAGTAGGCGCACAACGCTCTTGTTGCGTTGCAGGTGCAGGAGGATCCCTGCACAGGTCGCACGCGTCAACTGCACTGTACTAGCGTGCATTTGAGACTTGAGAGTACGTCCAGCCTTTGGCCAGGGCGTGCCGTGGCGGGGCGAGCACGTACGTAGACATGGACACACGCACGCGCGCCATGATGCCGCAATCGATGGAGCGGCCGTAGAATTCATTCATGCAGCAGCAAGTGCCACTGTTGCAACCAACCAGCCGTAACCACTACAGTCAGTATGCTACAGTGTTGGCGTAGGGAACTAGGTACTCGTACAACTGTACGTGTGTCTTGGGCCTCTTGGCTGGTGCTCTACGTGATAGTATAGTAAAGTCTCTGTCTTGTGCAAGCCAAAGTAAAACCCTGCATCCGTGAATATACGTACTCTGTCTGCTATCGCATATCGTTTGACTATACAGACTGACGAGAATCTGGATCCTGCCTCTACTACCTTTGCAGTTTTGCAATTGCACGACGTGCACGAGCATGTGGCACTCGGAGTCACAGCTTTTACTTCCCCACATGGACTCACAGGGTGGTGTGGACGTGTGCGCTCGTGTGGCTCAGGCCGGGTACAGCATGCACGACAACAAAAGCAATGCAATACACTGTGCAGGATGGAGCCTGTGACAGTGATCTAACTCTAAAGAACAAGTGTCTGCGGCATTTTCTCTGATAAGTGATGCAACAAACGTGGTGGCCTTGGTGGCCAAGTGTTTCCTGATCTGGTGTGGTCTCCAAGCCATCTTCTTCCCCCTCTTCTTTCCATTTGCTTTATTTCTAAATAAAGCCAGGTACAGTACACCTAGTATCATCCAATTTTTTCCTCATCAGCAATCAAAAAGAGAAAAAAGGCCGTGTTGTCCACACGTCACATCACCCCTCCGTACAACGGTTTAGTTCCCTGATGGCTGATGATGAGTGTTACGGATGTGCTCCTGACCATTTCATCCTGGGGGTGGATGGACGGACGGACGTATGCAGAATTGCAAACGCGTCCAAATGGCGAAGCCGCAAGCGGCAGCGATCTGATGCCACGCTGTAGTGTGTGCTGGTCATGATGAAATGAAACGCATTCATCATCAGGGTTTCAGAGGAAACACGAAACCAGGCGGATGCGTGCCCAACCGAAGACACATGGGGCCCCGGCTGCATCTATTGGATCCTTAAACTACGCCAGCAACACGCCCCCAAAGGAAACAAAATCAGGTGGTTGAATATACAGTAGGAAAATTTTAGATTTTTTATGCAAAGGAAACAGAAGCAGACAGAGCGCCGCGGCAATCACTCGCAACCCCGCAGGAAACCTGCCTGATTCTCCTCCTCCTTCCTCCAAAAAAGCCTAGAATCACTAGCTTCCTAGCCACGGATCGTCAATGGAGCCCAAACCACACTAATTTATTTATGTATTTTTTTTTCAAAAAAATGCTCACGCGATCCTGAAATTCAGTAACTACCAGTATGGACGGATCCGAAATGCGCGCACGAAATTCAGTAACTACGAGTACGGAGTGGGGGCGACGAACCTGACGGCGGCCTCGGAGAAGCGGCGGTGCGGCTGGCGCTGGCGGAGGACGTGGAGGTCGCCGCCGGGGCAGAACTCGGTGAGGAGGCAGGACCAGCGGTCGCCCTCGGCCACGCCGTAGAGGCGCGGCAGGAACGGGTGGTCCACGGCCTCCAGGATCTCGCGCTCCGTGCGCGCGCGACCCTCCTTGTTCCGCCCCTCCAGCTCCTTCCGGTCCATCACCTTCGCCGCCACCACCATGGGCGGAGGAAGCGGAGGCGCCGGCGGGGTCTGCTTGTCCCTCTCCTTCTCTTTGTCCTTGTCCGCCTTGGCGGAAGCGGTGGGTGGCCGGACCTCGGCGAGGTAGACGCTGCCGATGTCCCCCGCGCCGAGGCGGCGCAGGAAGCGGATGTCGGAGAGGGCGACGTTGCCGAGGTGTGGGATCTGCGTGGAGACGGCGGTGGCGGTAGCAGCGGAGGTGGGGGTGGTGGGGGCGCGGCGAGAGGGAGGGGCCGGGAGGGAGAGGTGGTGGTGGAGCGGGCCGGAGGACGAGGTGGAGCAGGAGGCGGTGGCGGTGGAGACCGTGGAGGCGGAGCGGGAGCGCGAGCGGTCGGACGTCGTGGACGAGCCGAAGCTCAGGCTCTGCAGCTCGTCCGCCGCGATGTCTGCCGCGCCCGCGCCCGTGACCCCCGCGGCCCCGGCGTCGCCGTCCGGTGGCATCGCTGTTGGCAGTGCTGGTTCGGGGCGGGGGTGGATGGAGGGAGTGGGCGGCAGGCTGCAGGCTGCTGGCTGCTGCTGGAGTCTGGACAGGGGAGGTGGAGGTGGGGGTGGAAGGAGACGAAGAAGAAGCGCAGGGGAGATTAGAGCAGAGAGAGGGCAGAGGATTTTAATTTGAAGGGGACACGAGGGAGGTGGAGGTGGACGTGGGGGTAAGGTGATTGGATGGATGGTGATGGGCCGGGCCGGGAATCCGTGAGACAGACCCGTTTTTTGTGATTTCTAAATTCGAATCGGTTTCTGGTTTCTGCTAGTTTTTTAAAATTTTGTTTATTTAAAATAATATGATAGACTAGTGACTGGAAGTCGAAGTTTGGAGTTCCGGGGAACATGCAGGCCCTGTTCTCCGGGTACAGATCTTGTTTGTTTCCTTCCTTGTGTTGAAGTATGGATGGGTGCAGGGAGGAACATTCCACCGTGATTGCCCATTCCAATTCTATAAAATGGGTCTGATTAGATAGATTCTACTCTAATTAACTTTAAGATCAAGATGGATGCTACTACGCTGCATTCCGTTCCTTAATTTACTTGCGTCAGTGGCCTTTGACCTAATGCCCTGCCTTTCTGCATTGCATTAGCAGTAGCTTACGGCCGGGAAAGCCTATGGTTTTGCTCAAGTTACCACAAAAAAGCCTATGGTTCTGCCGCCGTCCGTCCGTCCGTGCATCAGGGGCCGCTTGCTCCATTTGCCGTTGTCTGTAAATAATCTTGCATGGTCTCTCGATTTCAATATCCCATCTCGTCTCGTGATGCGAAGCGACGACTCTCGTCTCTCATCAACCAACCAGGCCCGCCTAATAACAATAGTAGCAGGGTGGGTGTAGGGTGTTTAACTCCAGGTCGGACGTTTTCGTTTGGCGCCACGCGCACGAACCCCTCGCCCTGTCCATCGACGACGCGGTGGCACGAGACTAGACTCGACTCGAGCCGCGCTACCGCGTGTCTAGCCGTGTAGGAGAGATGAGGACGACGACGACGTACACAGTTGTATAGCATTTGCATTGCACGACGACGACGGTGAGGACGAGACGAATGGCAGAGGAGAGGAGAGCTGCGGGAGGACAGCCCAGATTTTCGAACTGGTGGGCCTCTACGGGCTTGCTGGGCCCAACTATGAGGCGGACCTGATGGGATCTGTCCGGGGCCAAGCGGGACAAGAAGACGCGAGTGGACCGGACCAACCAAACCAACCACAACCGGCCAGCCGGACGCATGGCCGATGGGCCACACTGGGCCAGGCCAGGCCAGCCAACCGCGGGGTTCCCTCCGTAGGCCGGCGTAGGTGAGAGCAGCTTGCTGCTTTGCGTTCCTCTCCGGTGCTCATCTTCCTTCCTCTCTTATCTTCTTCTCAATCTCAATCATCATCATGTCTTCTAAGTTGCTCATTACCATTCGGGTTGCTCTCTCGCGGATACATCGTGTCTCTTAACTGAGTGAAAGCACGCTGTGTGAATGAATACAGTGACGTGAAAATTAAAATAAAAATCCCCGATTGTTTTCACTGATATCATGATGATGGGCGAATTCGCGCGGTGATCCTACATCTATGAGTGCCCACACCGGTTAGAATGGAGTGTTTCGTTTCGATTGCTGGTATATCTTCAACGGAATACGAAAGGGGTCCAGCTGAGGATCGATGGATGTCTCGGCTCTGTCGGGCCTTGCATGGCAGGGATCGGATCGGCTTTAACGAAGACATGTGTACAGTAGTGCTAGTGTATCCAGTTTGCAGGCGATCGATGCTGGCAGGTACGCAGGCAGAACATTCGTTCTTCAAAGGACCCCATATGTTTGTGTTGTGTGTGTACACGATGGCGATTACAGGAACTCACTAGGGGTTTCCCGTTCCCATATATCCAGCTCAGGTCAGACTTTTGAGCAGAGCATAATAACAAGACCCAGACGTGATGAGGTCGCAGATGCATGCTTGCATCCGGGGCAGCATCAGACGCTAGCTACGACATGCTTCCATGTTATGTGCTTTGTCGGCAAGAGTACACACAGCTGCCACGGATCGCTTTCACAAACGTCACTCCAGGTCTCTCTGCCCCCGTGTTCGTGTGCAGCCCAACGATCGTAGCATCAACTAATTGACCAATTCGGCCCACATGGTATGGTGGCATGTGCCTATATGAAAATAGTATTTTATTATATTATACACAAATAATAATGAATGTAGATAAGATAATTCTTATATATTTCAAAATTATATATAATTTTTTGGATGCCAGACACATGATCAGGTTGGCATAAAATCTATATTAGAGCATCTCCAACAGTTTGGCATTTGGGGTTTGCATTCTTGTAATTTGCAAAAATCACAAAATAAGGTATCCAACAGTTTTGCATTTGGGTTTTGCAATTTGGGCAACTTGGCAATTGATAGAGAAAACTTTGCATATTAGCAAAGCCGTGGACCGCTTGGCAAACGCGATCTGGCACTTCTCCCGCGCTACTCCCGTGCATCTAGGACTCTCTTCGTGCCATATATAGTTGGTTGGGTCCACAATTTGGTAAATGCCAAGTCAATTTTGCAAAACTCTTGGAGATGGCTTGTTTTTCTCCTCTCCATTTCCTTTTGGAAGTTGAAAAACTACAACAAATGGCAAAGAAAAAATATCAAACTGTTGGAGATGCTCTTACGGTTCCATATTAATTAGATGACGGCCCGAGGCGGGACAACGGTGGCAACGGCGAGGCGAGGATGTCCTAGCTGCACTTGGCGAGGGTGCGCTCGACGAGACGTAGCGGAGGAAGGGATGTGCGCGCGTATATTCACGCGCTTGGGAGGAATTCTTGCTAAAGTTGAAAAAGATGGGAAACTAAGATGCCAAACTATTGGAGACTCTTTTTATTTATTTCTGTTGTCCATGGACGACGCGATAGTGGCACGAGACTAGACTCGACTCGAGCCGCGCGACCGCGTGTCTAGCCGTGGACTCGAGTGATACAGTTGTATTGCATTTGCACGGCGACGTCGATGGGGACGAGACGTCGAGACGAGTGGCAGCAGAGAACGAGGAGAGGAGAGGGAACTCCGGGGTAAGGCCCAGATTTTCGAACTGGTGGGCCTGCTGTGAGGCGGGTCCAAGCGGAAGAGCCGACACAACAAGAAGCGAGTAGACCAACCGAACCAACAAGGAAAAAGTCCATTTTGCCTCCCTCAATTATCACAAAAGTTTATTTTCCCTCCCTAAACTCTAAAACCAGAAATAGTTCCTCCCTCATCTCTTAAAACCGGACATTTAACCTCCAGAGCTGTTTTCCTAGGTGGTTTTTCCTTTTTCTTGTTGTCGGGCGTCTCTTAATTACTTCTGGCCGCCGCCGCCGCCTAGCGTAATCAGCAGCTGCATCTTGACTCGCTGAACTTTTGCATGTTCTTGACGTACATCTTCATGATCTGCCACTGCATCACGCTCTGCTCTGCCTCCATGTCGGTGTCCATGTCCATGTCCCCGAGCTACGACGCGTGACGTCGGCGTGTCCGGCGAGCGCCGGGACACAGGCACCTTGATGGGCTCGTCGACGTCGTGTGAAGGCAGTGGCAGAGGCGTCTCTGCCCTTTCGACGATCGTAGCGCCATCAGCCGCGGCGACGGCGGGGAGCGGCACGAGCGCGAAGCCGAGGAGCTGGTTGTCGGCCGGGCACGCCCTGGCGCAGCTACGCATCCAGAGTTCGCACTTGATCGAGCACGTCCATGGCGATCCGCACGCACAGCGACGAGTAGATGGCGGCGCGCAGGGAAGAAGCCGGCGGCCATCAGAAAGAAGTTGCGACGGCGACGAGGCGAAAGCGCTCTAACAGGAGATCCGGGCGGCCTCCTCGGTTTGGCGTGGGCTGCCACCGTGGGCAAGCTTCCTCCAGCCTGTGGACGCGGCAGCGCACCGTGCCCATCTCGCGGCGGCAAGGACACGCCGGCGGCGCCGCAGTCCAGCTCGTGGCAGCGCCGGCGAGCTGTCATTGTGGCGGCGGCGGCGTGGCCAGCTCGCGTCGGCGGCACGGCCCGACCGTGGTGGCACGGCTAGCTCGCAGCGAGCGCCTCCCGTGGGCGAGGAGCTCGGCGAGGGAGCTCGTGGCGAGGATCTCCATGCGGCCGCGTGCGGCGAGCACATCCATGAATGACGAACGCAGCGCCCGCGTGCGGCGAGCACCTCCATGGGCGAGCATCTCTCGCGAGGAGATCGTGGCGCATCTCTATCGCTCGCGTGCATGCGAGGAGTAGGACGCGCTCGGGCGTGGCGCATCTAAGTCATTCGCGGCTTCGTGCAGCCATGGCGCGCATGCAGGCCGCGCAAGAGCAGGGGCGGGGAGGTGGTGGTCTTCCTCTTCCGACGACCGACGGGCGAGGTGCACGGAGGGGAGGGGAGAACGACGGTGGTCATGGTGCACGCAAAGAAGAACGGCGGCGACCATGGCTACTCTGCGAGCTCCGGCGCCTCTCGAGCGGTGAAGCGAAGCACGAAAGCCGACGGCGGCATGCGGGGTGGAGTCGAATGGATGGGTAGATGGATAAACCAGGGTTGAAACCGCCCAAGGAGTAAAAACAAACGGTATTAAAATTTGAGGAGGGTTTTTGCACGGTTTTACGGTTAAGGGAGGAAAGTTGGACTTTGTCGATAGTTGAGGGAGCGAAACTGGACTTTTTCCAGCCAACAACAACCAGCCAGCCGGACGGATGGCCGATGGGCCACACTGGGCCAGGCCAGGCCAGCCAAGCGGGTTCCCTCCGTAGCCCGTCGTAGGTGAGAGCAGCTTGCGTTCCCTCCCATCTTTCTTCCTCTGCTGTTATCTTCTTCGCAATCATCCTCATCTTCTCCCGGTCAGTGGTTCATTACCGTTCGGGCTGCTCTCACATGGCTACATCATACTACACGTATATCTTACTTGATTGGAAACACGCTGCGTGAATACATACAGTACAGTGACGTCCCAAAAAAATATCAAAATCCCCGAGTGTGTTGCATTGGGTAATTAGTTAATACCACTACGTGAGCAGGCCTCTGTAGGGGCGGCTGCCCAGCCTCTGTAGGGGCGGTTGGGGCAGCCGCCCCTGTGCGCCCGCGCTTACATAGCCCATTTCAAGGGCGGTGGCTTGTGACGAACCGCCTACAAAGATTTTTACAAAAAATCCGAAAAAAACTCAAAAATAATAGCAAAAAAATTTTTAAACCCGGGAAGGGCCCCCACCAACAACCACCATGCCTCTCTATTCACACCATATTTTTTCGAGCATTTTTCTACTCATGCGTCCCGGATTCGAACCCAAGACTCAAATCTTCGCGCGGTTTCCTTCTACCACCGCACTACACCATCAATGTGTCTCTATATAGTTTTAGTTCCCCACATATTGTACCCAACCAAAAGTAATTTGCTTATTTAATGACCTAAATGATATCAAATCAAAAAGTCGTCAACTACAAACTTTCATATCTTCATATAGAAAGTTTTTCCATCCGACGTCGTTTATAAAATTTGAATTTTAAATTTGAGAAACTAAAACGTAGGTTTCGCATGACTAGATGATGTCAAATAAAAAAGTTGTCAACTACAAAGCTTCATAACTTTTTGAGATGTACAAACTTCATATACAAAGTTTTTCCATCGACATCGTTTACAAAATTTAAAATTTTTTAAACCCGCTTATACACCTGAGACCATTGTAGGGGCGGCTCAATCACCGCCCCTTACGGTATGAAGCATTTAGAAGCTGGCGGTGATTGAGCGCCCTACAAGGATGACTGACCACTTGTAAGGCGGCTCAATCACCAGCCGCCTTACGGTGAAAAGGAAGCTTCCTTAGTCTTTTTCACGTAGTGTACGATGGGCGAATACCGTGACCCTACTACATCTATGAATGCAGTAATGGCCATCTAAAAATCTTAGATTGCATGTACGGACGTTCTTCAAGCCCCAGGGTTTCTCAACCGACGTACATGATGTCATATGGATTATCTATCTAGCAGTACACGAGACAAGTGAGCCGGCTCGTCTCAACCGTGTCGATCGAGCCTTAATTAGCTGGATCCACTCGACTGACAATAGCCAAATAGCTAGCCTGTTTCGGAATGACTGCATACGCGGGTCCAGCGATTAGAATGAATGGAGTGTGTGGGCTTTGGTTTCGTGTGTGGACTGCATACGCGGGTCCAGCGAGCCTTAATTTGCTTCGGTTTCGTGTGTGGGCTTTGGTAACTTCCGTTACCATCCCCGTGTTGTGCTTGTTTCCAAACTCCTCGTCCTTCTTAACGAATAACGCTTCTGGCGTGTTCTAGAAAAAAAGAATGAATGGAGTGTTTCGTTTCGATTGCTGCTGCTGTTTTTCTTCAACGGAATAATCTGAACGGGGTCCAGCTGAGGGTCGATGGGTGTTGTCTCGGCTCTGTCGGGCCTGGCATGGCAGAGTGCCGGTTTTAGCGAAGACATGTACAGTTTCCGTGCGAGTATATCCAGTTTGCAGCGGATGCAAACATGCAGACAGAACATTCGTTCTTCAAAGGACCCCAGATGTTGTGTTCTACACGATGGAGAGGAACCCACCAGGGCTCCCGTTCCCACTCAGGCCAGAGTTTTGAGCGGAGCATAACGAGATCAGGGCTGCGTAGATGCTTGCTAGCATCCGGGTCCGGGCTGCATCTGGCGCTACAACATGATGCTTCTTCCGTATGTTTGTTTGTAGCAGAATCCACGTGCTCTGTCGTCAAGAGTGCACACAGCAGGGACAATCGACTGCGTTTAACGGCCAGGCAGGCCGTGCTGCGAATGCGATGCCTGGCTTGTGTTAGGCACCAAAGGGAGGCCCAGTCCAACGATCGAATAAAAGCTCGAGTGGAACGCCTGGGCCGAATCGTATCGTCAACCAATTGACCAATTCGGCCCATAGAGTACGGTGAAACTGTCATCTTTCACAGTACTAACTTAATATCGTGTTTTAGATAGCAAATCATGTCTGGGGATGTAGCTCAGATGGTAGAGCGCTCGCTTAGCATGCGAGAGTCACGGGGATCGATACCCCGCATCTCCACGATTTGACTTTATTTTTTTGGCCTAAAATCCTGGCTTTTATTTTTTTAATTTTCCTTCTCTTTCTTATGGCTGGCCTAAAATCCTATCCGACCTTTTTCAGTGCACTAAAGGGCGACAACCTGTGATCGAACTGGTTAAACATTTGGTCGCTAACTTTTTGATTCTCGTGTAGCAAAATGGTTGTACAACTTATTATATCTTGTCCTTGAAACATGAATTGAAATTATTTAGGAAGATGGTGATGCTTGTTATGGTTGCAGACTTGCAGTGGAATGCGAGGAACGATGCTAATGCTGGAAAACATGTGCCGATCCAGCGATACCCCGCATCTCCACGATTTGACTTTATTTTTTTTTGCCTAAAATCCTGGCTTTTATTTTTTTAATTTTCCTTCTCTTTCTTATGGCTGGCCTAAAATCCTATCCGACCTTTTTCAGTGCACTAAAGTTGTATACATGGCCATTACTATGCGGTGTGATCGAAGCCACTAGTTCTCCAGAAAAGAGCTCAGCTTGTGTGCGAAATAAAAGAACGGCCGGATACTCCATGCGGAGGATGTGTTGTACATGGCACTTGCTTATTTTAAATAAAACAGGCAAAGAATGGTGCATGGGGGTTTCGTGGTTAGGTCGATCATATCGAAACGCGCCATAGACAGGCATCGAAGACAGGTGCAGGGAATTTTGGATGGTGTACATGATGCCCTTTTGTGCCGAAATTAAACACATGCGTGTTTCAGTGTTTGCAACGTAAGTGGGAGCTCTCTCTCAAAGCTTACCCGAATCAAGGCATGTCGCGTGAGTACTCAGATCGGGACCGACTCTGCAAACTAATCCGGCGCAGGCTATCAAGACATCCCTCATCCACGCCGGTGTCCAAAAGGAAAAATATTCCGTCGAACAAACTAACGCCGTGCACGCTATTATATCACGTACACGCCGCGGGCTGCACCTGCACTGGCCGCACTGCACATCAAGTTGACAAACAAACGCACGCGGCCGCGGCAGCACTAGCAGCAGGCGGCACCGAGGACGCAGGCGGGCTTGAGGCCCCGACCGCCGCAGGGATGGCGCTGGGCGTGTCGCCGAGCATGGCGCTGGCGCTGGCGGGCTTCTGCGTCAGCCTCCTCCTCATCGCCTTCGTCTGCTCCCGCCTCGCCTGCGCGCTCCTCCGCCGCGCCCGGGACGCCGCGCTCCCGCGCTACGCCGCCGACCTCACCTTCGCCGTCGTCCAGGTCCCGCTCCACCACCCCGCCGCCGCCGCCAGCGGGCTTGGTTCCGATGCGGTCGCCGCCCTCCCCACCAAAGCCTTCGCCGCCGCCCGCCCCCGCGGCTCCTCCGGGGCCGCATCCGACGCCGATTCGCAGTAAGTGTACCAATCCTCCTCCTCCTCACCCTTCTCCTCGATTCGGATGCCCTGCACGCGCCGGCGATCCGCGGTTCCAGCAGCCTGCGCGGCCCCGTACGCCACCCCTCCTCGCTCCTGTAGCTGTAGCGTCACCGTCCCGTGCGATCTCGCCTGCGGCCGGGGCGGGTTTGGTCCAGTTGGTTGCGTGCCGCGCGACGCACGGTGGGCGCGTCCGTTCGTTAGTTCGTCCATCCTGTACCGAATCACATTTGGGGCGCTGCTGCTCGTTGTGGTTGCGAGGGCGCCCTCGGGTGGGTGGGGAACGGGATCTTTCTCCCATCTCCCCCCTCCAATTGCAGAAATAATCACATAACATTGGCCGATTGGGAATTCTTAGGTGTTCTGGCGGATACAGTCACAAAAAAAAAAAGGTGTTCTGGCGGAGATCTGTGTCACTGTTAAGACCTTAGTCACTGTCAGGGCTTAGAGAAATGAGATTACATGCTGTCATCGTTGTCTGCTTGTACCGGTATGTTTGTCGGCCATAGATGTAATGTACCGTTGACTGTTCTGGGGACTGTGAAATGGTTGGCTCTGATCCTAGTTGTTGAATTTGAATATGTAGTCTGACCATAGACTGTAGCACTATATAAGTTCACACGAGTTCTACTGAATCCACATGTATATGTTAACACAAGTTCTACTGAATCCACGTCGGTATGTCGAAATGATGTTTTCACTAATGTCAATGACCAAAACAAACTTACAGAAAATAATAAATAAACTTACCTTCTGTTAGTGTTTTTACCGTATTATTAGGTCTTCTCCCAACATTTTGCCAAGCTTGTGCACTGTGTGTCGTCTGTGCTTGCTTAGTGCTGCTGGGAATCATGAAGAGGTGGCCACGATAGGAGACACCCTTCTGGCCCCGAAAGGGTTGTCAGTGAGGATGTTGATTGCGTTTTTAGTAGTACCAAATAAGCTGTCCTTGAGGATGCTGGTGCCTTGCCCTTGAGGGCTTTGGTGCCTAAATACAGTGGCGGCGCATTTCCTTTTAGTGTGAGTGTACTGATTGGTGTGCTTTGCTGGAGATTGACAATGGAATCATGATGTCCCTCAGCTTTGCGTTGTTACTGAACAGCTAAGACCACTTGATCAATCATATGGCATCAAAATGGGTATGGGTGCGCTTAACTGTTCATGAAAAAGGTGGGTCATTACTCGTTAGGCATTGTCATTGAGTAGGTTAACCTCACCTGTGGTGCCTGATGGAAGGAAATAGGGATTGTGTGACAGGTCCTCTGGCTGAACACTGAACTGTGCTTCATTGCTTCAACCTAATTGCGTGGAGCCTTGCCGTCCATGAACATGGACCACGGATTTGAAATTTTTGTCACTGTCAGAACTAGGTTTTCAGCCCAAGAATTCTCAGCTGAGTGCCTGTTTTAGTCGGCACAAGTTGGTTTGTCTCATATTTATGTGCCTTTAGTTTTAGTTTCTATGCTTCACTGAGTTCCTGTTTTAGTCTGCACAAGCATGGAGGGAAAACAGTTTCGGTCTGAGGCATAGAGCGTTCCTTTCTTAAACAAAAAGAGTAACCTGCCTGGCATCCTATTCTTGCATCAAAGTGAAAATTGCTGATTTCCGTTCCTGTTTCCTGTTGATACTATTCTTTAGCAACCATCTTTGATGGCACTAGTCACTGAACTGTTCACATCGTTTTTTGGCAGGTGCGTCATTTGTCTAGCAGAATATGAAGAGGGGGATGTGTTACGCGTTCTTCCTCACTGTGGCCATGATTTCCACATGGCCTGTATAGATTTATGGCTGGAGCAGAACTCGACCTGCCCCGTCTGTAGGGTCTCATTGCTCGATAACCCCGACAACGAGTGCACTGCCCCTCCTCCGCTGCTACCCAGTGTGGTAGTGATCAGCCCTCCAAGCTCCCCTGAACCATCAGCATCAGATCCATGCAGCTGCCTGTTTGCCGGCACCGGGCACTCATCAAGGGCATATGAGCCTGACCAGGAGAATCAGGTGGCATCTAGGTCATCGGTGGACGGGGGTGCTAACAGTAACAGCATGCCGCTGTCCGAAGTTAACCCCACTCCTGAGAATAACAGCCAAGCAGTAAGGAAGCAGCAGCTAGGGACCTGCAAATAGCAATAGCAGCTGCCTGGAGTCGGCGAGTCGCTGTCCTGCAGTCTGCAGGGTGAGTAAGCACCACCTGTACAGTGGCGGATGGCTGGCTGGCCGCTGTAGGATGGAATTTGATGAGGGTTTGGTGTAAATATGAGAAATCATTCAGGTTTGTTGTTGATAAGGAAACACACTTCATCTGTTCAGTATTCATGCTGACACACAGCAAACCGTGGTACAAGGATACCATCGGGAGATTAAAGCATTGGTGATTTGGTCAAAGGCTACTTGTTATTATTGTTATTATTCGCTGTTGGCATCAGCAAATAGGATGCTCTTGACTGGTAACATTTCAGGAGAGCATTTAAAACTAGAAGGGTTCTCTGCAACAGAGATTAAAATGAACATGTTTTTTGGTTGGGTTGGGGTGGGTGGTATTTTATTTAACTCATGTAGCTGTCTCACTCAAGTTAGACGTGTAAATATCATTTGTTATCATTATTATTATTATTATTATCGATCAGCACTTTAGTAGGATAAGGCTAGATGAAAAACTCGAAGCTTGTTAGCTCGCTTGGCTTGGCTCGACTCGGCTTGTTAGGATAAAGAGCTGAGCCGAGCCATATATGTTTTTGGATCACCTCGATGAGATGAATGTAATGGTGTAATCTCTAATTCCATTTGAGGAAGTTGGAAAATCCAGCCTGGCCGATGAGATGAATGTAATGGTGTAATCTCTAATTCCATTTGAGGAAGTTGGAAAATCCAGCCTGGCCGGTTTTGGGACCGTTTAAGCTGGGTTCAATTGTAAGTTGTTTTTTTCCGTCTGGGCTCGAAATGAGATGGTCTGACTGTCTCGATGATCGAAATATAATGACAGTCCATTACATTGGATGAAGTTGCTTGTAACACCACAATGATGTGGGATAGTAAAATCATAACTAGAAATTGTGTATGTGCATTTGAATCCGAATACATATCGATGTACAGTGTACTGAAGTAATTGATAGGTGATGCTTCAATATTGAAGGGGCGATACAGCGTTCTCATATATTCTCTGGAATCCAGCAGCCGTGGAAGCCGAGTGGTAGGCCATAGGGGAGCCTTACTCGAGCAATTTCTTCAAAAGTCGCGGCGTCCAGCAGTAGCGCATACCCATCACCTTCCATGGTGCTTACGATGGATATCACAACCCCTACAAGCATTCGATCTTATGGTCAAATGTATCACAAATCATCTTTTTTTTTTTTTGTGACGTATGTATCACAAATCATCATGCATCATGAAGAAACTATATATTTCGGCAATAATATATACTCACCGTCATCTTCATCAGTTCCCCCTGGCCTCGCCACAAAAAAGGGCTCTGATGCAACAGAGCCCAACTCATGCCAGTTCTTGGCCTCTTTCTCCACAAGGTCGATCTTGGTGAGGGAGTTCAAGAAATTGCATGGCCGTTCCGCCCCGCAGGCATAAACATAACGGTAGTCCTTTCCGTGGTAAGCCGGATTGATGGAAGGCATCTCCAGTCCCCGGCCATGCACCTCAGGGTTCAGCACAGTCTCCAACTCGCCCAAGGGGGTTCCATCAAGTGGTATACTGAATCGGCCAACCCTGCACATGCATATCGTACTGGATATAAAAAGGGTGTTGCTGGCACTGTCCTATGCACAGAATGCCTGTGCGCGACCCACCAAACCCATCGCATGTCCTCTTCCCAGGCACCCCCCCCCCCCCCCCTAGAAAAAGAAAAGTAATCCTCCGCTACCTGCCCCCACGGGTCCGCCCACACCTCCAACTTGTCGGCCTGCGCCCTCCATCAGTTCGGCCCACAACAACACCCAACCTTGTCGTCCTCCGCCCTCCACTAGCTCAAAATCCCCAGTTGCAATGACTCAAAAACAATATTTGAAAATCACAAAATCGGCTACTGCAACAACCTAAAAGTGAGTATTGCACATATAGAAACACATGTTTCAACAAATCAAAAACAACAGTTTCAACAACTTAAAATCCCCAATTGCAACAACTCAAAAACGATAGTTGAACATCACAAAATAGGCTACTGCAACAACCTAAAAATGAGTATTGCACAAACAGAAACACAAGTTGCAACAACTCAAAATCCTCAATCGCAACAACTCAAAAATGACAGTTCAACAACACAAAATGGGCTAATGCAACAACTTAAAATTGCCTATTGCAGAAAGCACATGTTTCAATAGTTTAACAACGATAGTTCAACATCATAAATCGCCATTGCAACAACTTTAAATCACCTATTGCAACAACATAAAATCCACTGCGGAAAAGCGAGGGGAGGGGGAATAGGAGAGACACATGGGTTGGGTCGTCGTCGTGGTGTGCAGATCTAGCCACCTTCCATGGTTGTCGTTGCCCTGCTGGGTGGATGAGCACACCACTGGATCTATGTGGTGTTACACGGATCCACCACAGGGCGCGTAGCATCACCACCAGCGCCTCGTTGAGGTCACTACGGGGGAGGCCACTAGAGCCACCAACGATCTTGGGGAGGCGCGCAAGGGTGGAGGAGGCACGTCGGGCTCGAACTCCGTCAGGGTGGATGGACGCCACCGTCATCATGAGGAAGAAGCCGCCTAGGTGGAGGCGGAGGAGGGGGCGCCGAGTGCGTGAGGCCATCGACAACAATAGGGAGCAGCCCTAGCGTGCTTAGATCCAGCGGCGACGGGGTTGGAGAGGAGCCGAGTAGGAGAGGGAGAGAGAGAGAGAGAGAGAGAGAGAGAGAGAGAAGCACGGGGAGGAGGAGGTTTTGGCCTGGTGCATGAGGCCGATGGCGGAGCACGATGTGGAGGCAGCCATGGCTGTGCTTCAAATCTAGATGCGATGGAGTGGAAACGGAGGAGCCGAAGTTGGGGAGAGAGAGGAGCACAGGGAGTGGGCTGGGGGGTGCGGGAGGATAAGAATGAGTGGGGTAGGAGGTCCACTAGGCGTCGCCCACGTCCTTCGGTGGGAATCTGATGCGCGTCCGATGATTAGGACGCACTAACCAAAGCACTACCGATATAAAAATTACTTTTTAAACTCAATAATAACTTCTCATAGCCCAGGTTGCACATGCATACCTAGAATCAGGCCATGCATCCTTCCTCTTGGGAGATCTTAGTCTATGCAGTGCAAATGCCTTGATGACAAAAGGATCAGCATAGTACTCGCAGCAATCAGCAATGATCGCATCTCCTTGTTCGTATGCATTAATGAAGTGTAATACCATGAACGGAGGAACCTCCACGCTCGCCACCTACGAGTACGTACATATAAACACCAAGAACATCATGCATCCATCAAATTTACCTTATTCCGTTCCAAATTATAAGTTGATTTAACTTTTTTAGTACATTCATTTTATTATGCATCTAGATATAGTAGTCTAGATATATAAATAGTAAAAAAAAGATGAACCAAAAAAGTCAAAATGACTGCTTGTAATTTAATTTGGAATGAAGGTGATGTTAATAGAATAGTAGTGCTTACAGTCTTTCCAGTGAACTTGCATACGACGTGCATGTAGCTCCCAGACTCCGGTAGCCAGTCGAAGATATACCAAGGTGTCGGCTGAGACTTGAGAACGCCGGCGATGGAGTATCGGAGGGGCATCTCCGGCACGACGATGTAGTTCTCCGTGACGGCGAACGAATGCACCCATCCCGGTGCGTGCCCTCCCCGGCAGTGCACTCTCCCGATCACTTTCCTCTCGTTGCTCCCGGCTGCCATCCTCACCACACGGTGGCCACGCCGGAACATGTCCGGGAGCAGCGTCAACAGCTCGTCGTCGGTCCCTCTCACAACCGGGTGCGAGGACTGCAACAAGCCCCATAAGCTATCCGCGTACCGAAACTTGCCGATTGTGTCAAGAGTCTCCAGGTCAATCAGGACGGAGCCCTTGGTGGACTCCGTGAGGCAAACCACCCGGCCATCCCCTAGAGGCAGCACGGAGATGTTGGCGTTATCGCTGAGCAAAGTGCTAGCTGCGATGCCGACGATGTTGCGCACACGGTCCAACAGGCTCATCCCGGGCTCGGAGGGACGACACAGTTGGGAGAACTCCCGGTGGAGAGGCCGGCCGTGCGCTATGGCAGCCTTGTACGCGTCTGACTCGACTTGACGATGAGCGCCGGTGGCGCGTCCTCGCCTGAAGGAGACGCGCACCAGTGTGGCGTACCCGTCGAATAGGTGGTGGCACGAGTGATCGCCGACGTCCCAGACACCTGGCCCGTTCCTTAGGTACGTGCCATTCTGTACAAGAAGCGCAAGAAGTTACAAGACATGTGATGATCGATGTTATAGATGCATCTTCTGCTGATGGAAAAGTAGCAGGTCGATCGTACGTTACCAGCCAAGTAGGAAGATGTCCTTCCACGGCCAAATCACCCTCCCACCGTTCTTGCCGGACATTGCTCCATGCAGGATGCTTCGTCCAGCAATCTCTGGCAGCCTTCACACAGCTGATGACAAGCCTACGACGACTTTCCGTGCCTAAGCCAACATTGAGGAAGGTCTGATTGGAGAGAGAGTTGGACAAGGAGAATGGTCTAGGAGCAGCGCGTAGCGTGGAGGGGTAGGTGGTCATTCTTGTGTTGTGAGGGATAGACGAAGCTCGCTCGAGACTGGATATATATACATAGTCGCAGTGCTTTGCATGTAGGCAACAACATTATTATAATGCAATTAATTATTTTCTAGTTGAAATTGTTCATAGATTTTTTGTCTAATTATGCAGCAAATATAGTACAGATTACGAGTTGTACAGTATGCCAGCCCAAACATGTGTATTTTAGTATCATGCAGCACTTAGATGGAAAATAATTAAAAATATTTATTTTAGTTTGTTGTAAAAAAATTATTTTAGTTTATTTTATAAGACACACATTGTAATAGAACATGTGTATGTTGTGGGTGCATACTATCATGGAGGAACAAGAGTATGGTTGTTGCCGGCTATTGCGAGGAGGAACATGATTGAAGAATCATTAGTTCAAACCTTGAGCCACTTGGGCGGTGTTTGTAATTCAATTGTAAGCTAATAAAGGGCGGCTTTTCTAAAAAAAATTAGTTCAAACCTTGATTAAACTAACAGATATTTATATGTCAGCATATCTACACATGTAATTGCAGCACTCAACACTTTTGCAATACAATTATTTTTTGCAAGTGGTCTATATTTGACCAAAACTATAGTAGAAACATCAACTTTTTTGGACACCAATTACTATGAAATAGTTTTTTTTTTCACAATGTACTTATTTGATACCGTAGATGTTAACTATTTCTCTAGAAATTTGGTCACATTTAAAGTAATCTGACTCCAAATAAATCCAAAAGGCGGTTTATTATTTTGGTAGGAATGGATACTACTGTTACTACCTCATGAGAACTCAGGTGGCAATGTGTCATGTACTAGTACTGACAATGATTTAATCATTTAAATGCGACATGTCACTAGTATTTATGGAACAACTTGGTGCTATAGGTGTCATGAAATTGACATGATCATCATGTGCCAAGAGAGCGATTTTTGTCCTTTTAGTTAATATAAAGACGTGGTCATTGAGTAGATCATACATCATTGTCCATCTCTATGGAAGATGCTGTCACAATGGCGGGTGGTTAGGTTCATTCGTGCTCATAGCAGCCACTGCACCTCAACCTAAATATATATGGCGTCAAACGGTGGGTTGTTGTAAGCCGTTTTAACGTCTTATGGTCCAACGTTATAAACTTGACAAATATATCAGCCATTGATAGTGGCATGGTTGTCTCGTTATGATTACAAGTAAGCACATACAAAAACCAATTAAAAAATAAGAAAAAAAGGCTTGAGCCTGCCTGTATTCTGGATGGAAGCCTGCCTGTGACTGAGCCTGTTCTTGGGACAAGGCCCAGCTAGAATTCCAGAGACAGACTAAGAGATACTGATGTGTAATCAGATGCATTTTTGCCTAGTATACGTAGCAGGTGTAGTACATAGGTCCTATTTTTTTAACAAAAAAATTGTATTATATAATAACTGGGTACATCAACATGTTACAAGCACTGATTACAAAATAATACACAAGCTGTGAATAGCACAACTTAAAACCTACGCCCTGTTCGTTTGCTCTTATCAGCGCTTCTAGCCAGCAATTCAACAGTGTTTTTCTCTCATAACAAATCAGCATTAGCCAGAATCAGCCAACCAGAAACGACCAAACGAACATGGTGCTAACATGTTAGAAGCTTTGCAGTGCGGATGACCGTAAAGGCAAACACTCGACAAATAGCCTGCGAACAAATGCCCAATGAACGATGAACATTCATGAACATCTTTTTTTTCCGGTGTCTTCCTTCTTCTTTCTGCCACCGAAGAATGAAGAAGGCTGATATGAGAAAAATATTCTATGGCGGAGATCACAACAAAACAAAGAAGAGACCGAAGAAAATTATTTCATGGTGGTGACATCATCTCCACCTGGATGTCGCCGTCCGAAAATAAAAGTCTCAATGTCGTCATGCCGATGAAGATGCTGACGCCGAAGTTGTCGCCCTCATTTTCAACGGAGCCACCATGGAGAATACGATTCCAACCTGTCGACGATATCTAGTCGATAGCCTACCACAGAGCTACCCGTGGTAGTAATTTGTGGAGAGAGGTGCGGGAAGATGTACGAGCTAGATGTGAGCAAGAACGAGACACATGTTTTACCCAGGTTCAGGCCACTATGAAGCGTAATACCCTAGTCCTGCTCTTGCTGCCTTGATTGATTATGGGGTTACAATCGTGTTTGAGAGGGGGCCCCTGCCCACCTTATATAGCCTGGGGGGCAGGGTTACAGATCGAGAGATCTAGATCGGGTCGGTTACAGTAGATTGTATTCCCGTGGGATACGGTAAACATCCTAACCGACTAAGCTTCTTGGACGCCAAGTTGCTTGAGGTGATCCTTCTGAGGTCCGACCACGCCTAGAGGCCTGATCGGGATCGATCTTTGTGGGCCGAGTCATCCAGTCCAGCCGGCCCAAGGTCTAGCCGTGAGGGTATAGGGGTTAATGCCCCCACACAACCTTCCCCTCCACCGCCACCAGAGAGCAGAAGAACGAGAAGAACTCCACTACCAAGAATTTTGGTATGCAAAACCCTAAAGACTTGATCTAATAGAAAAACTTATTAAAAACAATGGATCCCCACTCTCTTTGACCCCTGGCAAGATGCCGGAAGGGAAGGAAGGGAGACTAGCGGAGGGGAACAGCGAGTGACGGTGGCGGCGGCGCTAGGGCAGAGCCAAGTCTTTCTGACTCTTTCATGCAATATATTAGCTTTACTCAAGCAGGATATGTTTTTTACCCTTTCTTCTCAAAATAAATCGAGTCAATGAAGTCGCCTCAATAACTCCAACTACACTGTGCTGTAGTAAGGAGCCAGATCAAGATAAGCCATGTCAAATACAATAGGCAGGAAGAGGACACAAACAAAGAAGTGGTGATTTTGTCCTGGTGTGTCAACATGGATGCTTGGCAAATAGATAACTAAAGATATGATGATGTTCACATGATATGTGACATCGCCATCAGTCTCTTTCTGACTGCTACTTATTGCCAATTTGGCGTGGAGCATCATATAAACTCCAGAGAAGAAAACAAGCCAAAAGCACAAAAGCACGCAGCAGAATCTGATTAGCCAAGCTCTCACGAGTCACGAGAGTGGTGGGAGAAGCAATGAAGCAATAGCCTGCACTCGTCACATCCTCAACTTATTATTTTTGTTTTGTATGCTGGGTCCTTATTTTTGTTTTGTATGCTGGTTCCTTATTTTTTGTTTTGTATGCTGGGTCAGCTTGGGACGAACCAACACCAGTGGCATGCATCATATCTTTCCATTGACACCCCCTACCTGCTCTGTATTTGTAAACAGAGGGAGACAGCCTTGCCGACAGAGCACATGGATTCTGCTACGAACAAACATATGGAAGCATCCCGTAGCGCCTGAATGCAGCCCCCGGATGCTAGCCTCAAAAGACTGACCTGAGCCAACGGGAAACCTGGGTTCCTCTCCATCGTGTACACACACGCGCACACAGCACAATATATGGGGTCCTTTGAAGAACAGAATGTTCTGCTTGCCTGCAACCCCTGCAAACTGGATATACTAGCACCACCCCCTATGCCATGCCAGAACAGCCGACACATCGATCCTCACTTCCTCAGCTGACGAAACACTCCATTCTAAACGGTTGAGCCGCATAGCGTAGTCATCCCGAAACACATGGCTAGCTATTTGGTTGAGCTGCAGCATGAGGTGACATCATGCAGATGCAGCAACAGGGCGGACGCGGATCAGCGTTCGAGGATCGAGGCCATCATGCACATGTGACGTGCCGAACACCGCCCGC
This sequence comes from Themeda triandra, assembly GCA_018135685.1. Lineage (NCBI taxonomy): Eukaryota > Viridiplantae > Streptophyta > Magnoliopsida > Poales > Poaceae > Themeda > Themeda triandra. Next base: position 389,552 of record JAENPR010000468.1, on the reverse strand, counting down.
ACGCCACCGGCGCTTGCGGCACCGGCACTAGGCAAACGCGCCAGTAACCGGCGAGATCGAGTACCAGAATATCGTCGATGCTTGTTAGGATCCGGATGGATCTCTAACCATAACAGAAAGGAATTGGAGGATTAGAGGGGAATTCGGGGTAGGTTTAGCACGAATTGGAGGATTTGGAAGTAGCACGAACAGCAACTTTTGGGTTCTGGAGGACAGAGGACGAGTATATTCAAACGAAGGATTCAGTTACAGATTTCTTGATGCCTTTTCCTCTACGGAAACTCTCTCTTATACTCATGCTTACAAGCCTATTGTCGGTTCCGCAACAATCAACACGCGCAACTCGCTCTTCTTCAATGCCCGCCCATCAGTACTCAGGTTACTGACAATTGCCCCTCCTTGAAAGCCAGCTTGACCCCAAGCTGGGTGTTCAGGGAAGCGACGGTGCATATGCAACTTCTCTTCCCAAGTGGTCATCGAGTTAGGCAAACCAGATCATTGGACCTGTACTTGCATGAGTGTAGCACAGTGTCGGTGTTTCGTACCCCGGGGGTATCACACCAACAAGTAAATTTCTAAGCGTGCTCCCTAATCCGGATGGTGATGCAAGAAGAACACAAGGATTTTATCCTGGTTCGGGCAAAAGGAGGCCCTACGTCCAGCGGGGGGAGGAGACTTGTATTATCTTGCACCTAGGTGCTCGTACAGGGGTGAGTACAAGGCGGTCCTGAGACTTTGCGAGCGAGAGCGTGGGTGTGAGTGTGTGCGTGAACTTAGGAACGTGCGAGTTTGTAGGTATGAAAAGCGTGCCCTGAACTAAGCCCTGGCATCCCCTTTTATAGGCCAAGGAGAGGCTCAGGGGTACAAGAGTTGGTAGGGCAATCGTACGCATGACGTCGAGGGATGGGCGCCGGGTCAAATAGCTGGAACTGTGGATGCCCCTCTCGGTCCGGTTCGATCCCGTAGATCCCTGCTTTTATCCGGGTCGAGCCTGTAGCAGTATGGCTGGTGATGGCCTGCTCGTCCTCGCCTGACGCGGGCTGGCGAAATGGAGGAGTGGGCCATGATGGCCTGCCCGGGAACCCCGGCGAATGGCCGTTGAGGTGGGATGGACGGGTCACTGCGCGTTCCGTACGCCAGTCACGTCTGTCATCATTTCTCGAGGGGTCGGGGTATGCCTCGAGAGGTCGTCGACCCGAGCGATGGGACGGCGCGACGTGTTTGACGGTACGGGGGGTTGACTATGGCGTTTAAAGGGGGTGCCGCACGTGGCACAGTGCGCGGCATGGCACCACAGTGGCACCTGCCATCCTCGAATCCGGGGCATGGGCATCGTAATAGTGGAAGTGACCGCTGTACGATCCACTATTACGAGCCCTGTGGCCATGGAGTTAGGCAGGGTTGGTGTACCGCGGCACTGTTCCGAGCCCTGTAGCCACGTGCGCGCCCTGGGAAAGCAATCATGGAGGGCGGGCTCGAGCGGTCGCTCGCTCGAGCGGTCTCCGCCTCCGTCTCGAGCAGTCGCTCGCTCGAGCGGTTCCTGTTACCGTCTCGAGCGGTCGTCCGCTCGAGCGGCTTCCGTTACTTTTCCTCGAGCGGGCGAGCGTCTGCTTCTCGAGGTGGCGGGTTCCGTGGTTTCGTGGGCCTGATCGCGGGCCGGCCCAGTACGAGGTGAATTGGGGATTTCCCTAGGTTAGCTTTTGGGATTTAGTGAGGGGTGAAGCTGGTATGCTTATCTTTAATCCACCTAGTTTAGGGCCCCCTAATCTAGGTACCGACAGTAGCCCCGAGCCCTTGTTTGATTGTGAAAAACTTCAGGCAAGGGATCATGAAGTGGAGTTGAAGTACCTAGACTTAGGGTCGTGTCGTTTCGAGGAGTTATTTCCTCCTTTCTCCGTGGGGGGCGCGCGAGCGTCCCCCGCGGGGGTAGCCCCCGAGGCCCCGGAGGAATGAGGCATTCCTCTGGGGGCTTTGAGACGAGCGGTTTTGAGTAGGAGCGTTATTAACTGGAGTTGTAGCAGCTCGAGGCAGGGGGGTTTTGACCATTCCTCGAGCCCCCGAGCACCTCCTGCTCCTCCCGTGTCGAGGGAGGTTGTTTATGTGACTCGAGCCCCCGAGCCTCGAATTGCTGGGCCGTAGTCGTGATCTAGGTCATCGCTAGATCTCTTGGATCTGATCCAAGTGGCGGGAGGACTGATGCTGCCCGCGGTTGAGCGAGCACCAAGTCTCCCTGTGAGCTGGTAGCGGGGAATCCAAGTGAGAGTCTGCCTCCTTTCGAAGGGAGACGGCATCGGGGCCCGGGGGCACTCTCATTAGAGCTGGGCGCATAGCTTTTAGAGGACCGGCCCCGTTCGAGGGGACCGGCGGCTCGAGTGCCTCCCGTCGACGGGATCTTGTGGAAGCTCAGCGCTCTACCTTGGACGCGCCTTTGGGTTTTGAGAGTCTGTTCTCGAGCGGATCCTTTCGAGGGATCCTTCCCAGGGGCACCCCTAACTCGGGTGCTCGAGGGCGGCTGTTCGAACCCGTTCGTGGGTCAGCCTCCGCTCCCTCGAGTCTTACAGGTGGGACCAGAATCCCAGGTTTCCTTACCGTGTAAGGGACCATCTGTCGAGACGTCCCGTCGCTGCACCAGTCGAGGAGAATCCGTCCGTTGCTGGTGGCGCGCCTTTTTAGGCGGAAACCGGCGCGTCATGATGATCGTGGCCTGGCGACGGTTCCGCTTCGTCTCGCGACGCGTGTGCCCTGTGAGTGGAGGTAGGTGGCGGTTTGTCAGGGGCAGTAAATGCGGTTACCGTTTTTGGCCGAGTCCGCCGGGGGCGCGCAGCCGTTGGATGGCGTGATCTGGGCCGTCGGATGCAAGTGACGCGGATCAGTTCGGGCTCTACAAATACGGGGGAGTGGACTCCTGGTTCCCCTCCTTTGCATTCTCGCCTTCCCTCCACTGCCATTGCCGGTTGCGCTCCTGCCCCCAGATCTAAACGCCGCCGCTCCCGCTTGCAACCGCCGCCGCCGCCGTATTCGCTTGCGACCGCTGCCGCTTCCGCGCTTCATGCCACCGTTCCTCGTACCGCCGCTCTTTCCCGCTTCGTCGCTCCGCCGCCGTTCTCCCGCCGACGCCATGGTGTCAAGCAGGAGGGTCAACAAGAAGGCGGGCCAGGGCTCCGGCCAGGGCGCCGGGGGCAGCAAGGCCGGCGGCAAGGGCGCCGCCGGCAAGGAGCCCGCCAAGCCCCCCACGCCGGTGGTGATGCTCGACGCGCTGCCGTGGCCTCGGTCCACGGTGACTGAAGCGATGTTGATGGGCCTCGTCGAGGGTGGATTGCTCCTCCCCAACCCGGTGGAGGGGCCGCCGGAGTGGATCGTGCCGGAGGACGACCACCTCGAGCCCATCGTGCCGGAGGGATTTGTTCTGAGTTTCGTCAAGTTCCACAAGCGGGGACTTGGCGCGCGGCCGAGCCGCTTCATGCGGGCGCTCCCCCACCATTTTGGGGTAGAGCTCCAGCACTTCAACCCCAACTCGTTCTCGCACGCCGCCAGCTTCGCCGCCGTGTGCGAGGGGTACCTGGGGATGGCGCCGCAGTGGGACCTGTTCGTCCACGTCTTCAAGGCGACGCTATTTACCCTGGCGGTGAGCAGCGACGGTAACGATGCCGACGGCGACGACGAGGAAGAGGAGGGGAAGGAGAAGGAGAAGGTGAACACCCGCCGCTACGTTCGAGCGGGTTCCTGCTCGATCGGGCTGAAGAGGCGGGAGCACTGGCTACCCGGTTCGTGGTCATCGAACAACGCCGGATGGGCCGCGGAATGGTTCTACCTCCGGAATGAGGGGAACTACTTCCCAAAGTACACCGGCGCCGTGTTGACCGCGCCCAAGTTCAACTGGGGCTACGGTCAACCAAGCAAGCTCCAGCCCCGCATCGACCCCCTGACCGACGCCCTGGATAGGCTCCGCCGTCGGAGGGCCGGGAACATCACCCTCAACCTGGCCCATGTCGTCGCCGGGTTCCACTCCCGCCGGGTGATCCCGCTCGTAGACCGTCCACTGCGGCTGGACCAGATGACGGAGAACGCCGACCCCCAAGCGCTCGAGGCCAGCAGGATGTCAGATGTTCCCCACTTGCCCGCCACGATCGTGGCTCGAGTGCGCGAGGCGATCGACGGTGGCAGGAATTTTGGAGAGGACCAAGTCGGCCTCTTTCCCATGCGCCCGGAAGCCGACCTGCTCGGTTACGTAAGTTCCTTCGAGGCCCCTCTCGTTGTTGACTTCGTTTCTCTTTTAATTTGCGCCCATCTTATCGAGGCGTGTCCTTTCAGGATGTCAATGACCACGCGGACTCGGTGCCCCCGGTGAAGGAGGACGTGCCCAACCGCGAGGTAGGACACCTCAAAAATAATCGAGAACACGCGGTAGCCCTCTCGAGGAAGGAGAAGAAAGCGCAGAAGGCCCTCGAGCTGGAGGAGAGGGAGAAGCGTAAGGCCAGGCGCCGCCGGGCACGGATGATGCGTGTTGACGGTCGTTAAGTGCCAATTTTTACCGTCAACTAGACATGAAAAAGGACCTAAACATAATTACCTTCTAGATATAGGGCTTACACTAATGGAATTCCACGAGTTTTGGTAAATGTCCTTTTGCGGGACTAAACTAGAAAAGTACCAGAATCATCAAATGGAAGTATGTCAAATGATGGAATAAAGTGCACCATTGCATAGAGCTCATCGAGACACATGAAATAGAGTTTTGGTTCACCCAAATCGAGTCCGACGACAAAGTTACGCCATCCGGAAGATTGCAATTGTGCTCCAAGAGCAGTCCGGAGTAAAACGGGCATATCTCCCTCATACGAACTCCGATTTAGGTGATCCACGCGGCGAATCGAAGCTAACGAAGAGATCCATCAGCCCACAAAATATGAGCCCATTTGGGCCCAGCCAAGGGTCGGCCGACTCCCACCCTTGGTCGGCCGACCCGTCATCTCGACCAATCAGAACGAGTCTCGCGGATCCCTGTTCCACCGCCTTTGAGGATGAATAATAATCGTCCGTTTAGGTCGGTTTGATACGAGGGCTGTGGTGCATCCTAGAGGGCTATATAAACAGGCCCCCTGGCCCCTGGAGGAGGCATCCCTTAAACCCTAATTCATTATCTCCCGGGGATCGAGTTGTAGAGGCGTCCCTTGAATGGATGACTTCTCTTCTCTAGAGAATTAGAGCTAGACACTCCAATGTAGTAGATTAGATCTAGATGAGAGTTAGGGAGAGCGGAGCTATGCTCCGGTTCGAGAAGTCTTCGGAGATTTGGTATGTCTTTGTATCTACTCTTGTAAGATTTATGCTTCAATATATTTATCTTCTCTATCTACTTTATTCCTTTCATATGTATGCTTAGTATAGTTGTTACATTCTAGCATGGGATCTTCGCTCGTATTGAGTGCTCTAGTTATCTTAAGTGATTAGAGTAGTAATCGATAGTGTAGGCATGGTGTCTAGACTATAGGTTACCTGAGGTTGCGCCCAATCCCACGGATAGTTGTGGTAGCCCCGAGGTGACAAACACAAGCCTTCGTATTCCACCACGTTCGGGTTGGTGTTTCGTAGAGCTTTCGGCAGCCTTCTCCCAACTACTCTTTACCCAGTCTTCTTCGAGAGTTGGAAAGGACCTGCTGCTCCAAAGTGCTATTGTGTGATCGCTATATCTAACAATTCCCTGTTATCCTAGAACCAAAGTATTAGAGAAGTAGTTAGGAACCTTGATCTCTCCCGTTGTCCTCTCACTCTAGCTAGCTACTCATTTATCATAGAATTCTCATGTGTGCTTTATTATTTATATTACCTTTTATATATATAAATCATTTACCCCTGCTTTAGTCTAGTTGGTTTACTAAGTTAGTAGATACATGATGGTGAATTATCAGATTCTTTAACCCTTGCTTCCCCGTGGTAAAATATAAATAACGATACCTGGTTTACTCCCGGTAAAATGCTACAATGGTATGTTCTGGCGCTTGCGGAATTCTTCTTATTTTAGTTGCACTTAGCAAATACCAACAAGCATTTTTGGCGCCGTTGCCGGGAAGCAATCGGTGTTAAGTTTTTGATAATGATCTTGATGTCTCCTAGTTTAGTGTACCACTAGCTTTAGTAGGATTACCCCTTGTTCTCATTAAGTGTGGAATAGACAGGACAAAAGAAGCCGTTTTGACCTTCCGGCAAGTTTCCACAAGAAAAGAAGAGACATTGAAGAGCCCAGGGTCCCCCAACATTCAACATACATCAACATTGGAACCCCGCCACCTCACGTAATGTACAAAAGGTCGTCGTCACAAGAATTTCAAATCACTTCACAAGTGACGAACATAGATGTTGCACCACTCACAAATTTCATTATGTGAGTCATGGTAAGTATGATCAAGAATGGTGAGATAGTCTTGCTCATGGACTTTAAAATTATGAGTAGTTATCATTTAAATTCTTGCACCCCACTACATGTTTACTTTTAACAATTCATGCATCCACTACCGTTTAGCTTGTTTATGTTCGCTTATCCATTGCATGTTTGGTTTCTTAGATTCATCCATGTGTTTTGCATCTAAAAAAAAAAATCCCTCACCAATGATCATGCTTTTTCATCTCCATTTGAGTAAATCTCTATAGTGCTTTCATGTCACCTTTGTTTGCTATAGTATGCTTTGGTTTGGAAGTGTTGCACATACCTCCAAAAGTTTTTAAATTAAGCGTGGTGCTTAGGTTAAATACCTTCCTTAATTAAATTAGACATGGAGTCTAGTTTGGTTATTGAACTAAAATGTGCTTTAGTAGATATTGGTTATTTTGTTGGACTAACCCCCGCAGAAAACTCTCAAATCCAATTTGGGTAAGTCAAGAGATGAACACACTTCGAGATGAAGCAAGGCGTACGATGAACTCCAACAACTTCGCACAAAAGACACAACTCATTCATCGTCCAAGGAAGAATTGTAAGTAACAAATATCATTCACATTGTCTTTTGTTGCAACTTACCTTTGCCTTGAACCATGTTAACGTGCCATAAAAAGAGCTGTTAGAAAACATGATAAATAAAGTCTATGCTAAAGTAACTCAAAAACCATCTCTTTATTAGCATAGATGAAATTCTAAAATAGATAGTGGATAATAGCCCATAGTTTGAAATTGTTGCAATCCTTCGGGTATGTGTCCCCTAACATTTTGCAGAAAGAACTTATGATCTCGCCTATTCGTGGATTGGCATCATCTCGCGAATTTGCCACTTCGCAATGGAACAAAGAGAAAGACAAGAGTGCCACAAGAAGCATCAACATCTTGAACTCACTCAAAGAAGTGGATTAAGGCGACAAGCTATGAGCAACTCCGAAGACACCATCTTGCATGTCGGGCAAAGAAGGACAAGGATGGAATGGCATGCATCCTTGTGTCAACCAATCATCATCAAGGGTTGACCACCGACCAAGCCTTGAAGGACCATGACTATGGTTGCAAGATGATGTCCCTAAGCCATTGGAGATGAAGCCTCGCATATACAAATACTAAAGAAGCTCCTTCCTTGATCATCAAGACGGATGGCGTACAACTCTTCGCCATGCCGCTAGAAGACAAAGACCATCAAGGAAGAACTCGAGTCTACATCTCCAACGAACATCAATGCGTCAACCAAGACTCAATGAAAATCAAGAATGGTTGACGAAAGAAGATCATGCAACCGTCTCGTACGCTCATCCCGGATTGGACAAGATAAACAAAGGCAGGATGCAAGGGAGAGATCTTTGCTCAATGGACCTATAATCAAAAATCCCTCTCGACAAATGAAGGCTTAAGAACGAGGACAAACAAGTGTCTAAGGACATAGGAGTACAACACACTCGAGGATAACTCAACACTCATATTTGGTTTCATGTGGCGAGCGACAACAAGGTCAAGCTTGGGAGAGGAAGGCCGATGACTCTTCAAACAATGATCCAAAGAATGCTCTTCCTCTTTTCAAGCCTCCGTCGCTCTGGCACGTTGAGAAGAAACAATGAGTGGAGCACAAGGTCTATGCATAAAAAAAAAAAAAAAGAGGAAGAAAAAAAAAAAGAGGGAGTGAAATTTTAGAAGACAAGATGCTCAAGGAGAGAGGTCAATCAAGCAAGGCAAACTCCAAGAAGAAGTAAAGGACCACTAGAAGCATCTACTCTTCATCACAAGGTATTCCAAGATAAAGACTCGCTGGACAAGAAAGAACATGGGTGACTCCTTTCCTAGAGTTACCATCTCAAGAGGTGCGCTTCTCAAGGTCTCTACCTTTGGGATCAAATGATGCACCAAGAAGTGAACATGACAAGAAGTCCTGTTCGGAGGACTTAAATCACCGAACCCTCGCCAAGGAGGTAACTTGGTATTTATCAAGATTTCCTTTCACAAAGATTGCATTTTTCTTTAAGCATATTTATTTTCCCTACATGCATCTTAATTGCATCTTCGCTTTACTATCTCTCGCACTAGAAAAAAGAAAATAAAGATTTCTGCATTTTGCATCCAAAAAAACTACTAAGCCCCATGTGAATAATCATTCATTGTGGTGGCATAAAAATAATTTTTCAAGATATTTATTTTCTCTCGTTTGCATCCTTTATTATAAAAAGATAAAAATATTTCTTGTGATCCCGTTAGAAGACATTTGAGTTAAGACAGCTTCTAGACAGACAAGGCTTAGAGGTTTTATCACTAACACTTAATCGCCCACAAGCTTTGTTGTCTATTTGAGCTTCACAGTAACATAAAGGATCAAGAAGAGCTAATGCATAAGGATGTCCAAATCTTCCTGTCAAGTGCTGCCCTCAACAGCTTGAACGCCGTCTCCAACAAGAACTATCCACGAAACTCCAGGAAGACTAGAACTCCTTCACCGCCCGTCGCAATATCCACAGACTATGTCAACATCCAGCCTTGGGGGAGAGCATCCCCGTGTATCAAGCTAAGTGTTCCAACTTGTCTATTTATTTATAGAGCTTGCTAAACAACTAAAAAAAGATGCATAACCTTAGAAACCCGTAAAGATTTCCTTATTTATCTTTTCTACTTTTGGAGAGCTCTTATTAACTGTCTTTAAGTAATCCCTGGAATAAACTCTACATGGAGATGATGAATAGTTGCTCTACCGTAATTCCTTTCAAGTACCTAGTTTTCAACCTTGCACTCTCCCAAGTTTTAGACACAACTGTTTAGATTTGAGATTTGCTCTGAACCTGAAACTTGTGGGTAGCGAATGCTTGATCTAAGTCTAGGTAGTTGGTGGATATGATATGGGAAGGTTTTGAGCAGTCCATCTTGTTCCTAGAGATACTAGAGTTCGAGAATTTATCTTTGAAAATATTAAATTCCTGCATGATGAGTTCCTTTATGATGAGAGTTTAAATTCCTACCACAAACCATATATTCATACTTACTAGATCGAAAAACCCATCTATTTATATAGATCATTTTTGTAGGCATTGAGTGTAGTCTTTATAGGCATTGAGTGTGGTTATGCTGTGGACCCATAAGGAATCAAATGCGCTTAAAGTCAATACTATGTGCTCTCCATCCATTGATCTATGCTACTTCGTCCTCGAAGCACGCACCCATTTTATAAATACTACATTCATTCCGTGCTACTTCGTCCCTAGAAGTACCACCTACATATAGATCCATATCCACCATATATTGTGCTATCTCTACCCTGGAGATACGCACCTATGCTGCTCCTACCCTGGGAGTACGCATTCCCCCACATATTGTGCTGTCTCTACCCTGGAGATACGCACTTATGCTGCTCCTACCCTGGGAGTACGCATCCATCCATCCATCCATCCACATACACATTCTCCATTTATTCATAAATTGTTCTACTCCTACACTGGGAGTGAACACTCAAAAATATTCATGGCCATCCTACACTGGGAGTGAACACTCAAAAATATTCATGGCCATCCTATCCTGGGAGTGAACATCTAGAAATAATCATCACCGTTCCAATTGCCTACATAAAAGCTCCAGTCATTATCATTTCAAGTTATACACTCCCCGTTGTTAAAGTTTCGTTTCCGAGGATTGGTTGCTCTATCAAAAAAAAAAAAAAAAAAAAAAAAAAAAAAAAAAAAGAAAAGAAAAAAAAAGAAGAAAAAGAGTAGCCAAGTCTTTCCTTCAAGAAGTTTCAAGTTTCCGAATAAAGGGAGTCATGTTATCCCCAAAGGAGCAAGTGTAGAAGTAGATGTTCACCAAGTGATCACCCTCATAATCATTTCCTTATCATCACCATCTTATCATCCATCCCATTTCCTCATTCACATGCACATATGACTTTATTATTATTTTAGTTCCTATTGGATCCATGGTTTAACCGTGCAATATATGCAAGTGAGTTTGAGTGTCTCCCCACCTATGAGCTCCACATAAGCCTATTAGAAAGTAGGGTGAGAGAGAGAAGGCACTTTCCACTATGCCTTAGTTCCACAAATACCACATATTTTGAGAGAAGAGAAGGCATACACTACTCATGCCTTGGAGAGGATCCAAAAATACCACAAATGAGAGATCCGAAAGGTTCATACAAGGAACTCGAGTTTTTATTTGAAAATCTTGCAAAAACTCCAGAATAATAGTTGATCAAAGAGCGAGAAACATAGCGCTTGACTTGACCGTTCTGTCTTTCAACCGCTCAAGACCCAAGTGACGGTTACAAGCCCCATGGTGAAAGGTAATATGAGTAAGTTTTGAGTCGAATAGTTCACTCTAATCCGGAGGAGAGTTCTTGTTTGAACGCATGTGTACTTTTGAGGCGTGAAAGCATTGTAGCAACTCCCGATCCACACTGAGTTTATCTTTGCTCGGACGAGCAAAAGGAAAGCTTGGGGGAGTTGTTGACGGTCGTTAAGTGCCAATTTTTACCGTCAACTAGACATGAAAAAGGACCTAAACATAATTACCTTCTAGATATAGGGCTTACACTAATGGAATTCCACGAGTTTTGGTAAATGTCTGCTTTGGCAGGACTAAACGAGAAAAGTACCAGAATCATCAAATGGAAGTATGTCAAATGATGGAATAAAGTGCACCATTGCATAGAGCTCATCGAGACACATGAAATAGAGTTTTGGTTCACCCAAATCGAGTCCGACGACAAAGTTACGCCATCCGAAAGATTGCAATTGTGCTCCAAGAGCTGTCGGAGTAAAACGGGCATATCTCCCTCATACGAACTCCGATTTAGGTGATCCACGCGGCGAATCGAAGCTAACGAAGAGATCCATCAGCCCACAAAATATGAGCCCATTTGGGCCCAGCCAAGGGTCGGCCGACTCCCACCCTTGGTCGGCCGACCCGTCATCTCGACCAATCGTAACGAGTCTCGCGGATCCCCGTTCCACCGCCTTTGAGGATGAATAATAATCGTCCGTTTAGGTCGGTTTGATCCGAGGGCTGTGGTGCATCCTAGAGGGCTATATAAACAGGCCCCCGGCCCCCGGAGGAGGCATCCCTTAAACCCTAATTCATTATCTCCTAGCGGGATCGAGTTGTAGAGGCGTCCCTTGAATGGATGACTTCTCTTCTCTAGAGAATTAGAGCTAGACACTCCAATGTAGTAGATTAGATCTAGATGAGAGTTAGGAGTGCGGAGCTATGCTCCGGTTCCGAGAAGTCTTCGTGAGATTTGGTATGTCTTTGTATCTACTCTTGTAAGATTTATGCTTCAATATATATTTCTTCTCTATCTACTTTATTCCTTTCATATGTATGCTTAGTATAGTTGTTACATTCTAGCATGGGATCTTCGCTCGTATTGAGTGCTCTAGTTATCTTAAGTGATTAGAGTAGTAATCGATAGTGTAGGCATGGTGTCTAGACTATAGGTTACCCGAGGTTGCGCCAATCCCACGGATAGTTGTGGTAGCCCCGCAGGTGACAGCCCTGTCAGCCTTCGTATTCCACCACGTTCGGGTTGGTGTTTCGTAGAGCTTTCGCAGCCTTCTCCCAACTACTCTTTACCCAGCTTCTTTCGAGAGTTGGAAAGGACCCGCTGCTCCAAAGTGCTATTGTGTGATCGCTATATCTAACAATTCCCCGTTATCCTAGAACCAAAGTATTAGAGAAGTAGTTAGGAACCTTGATCTCTCCCGTTGTCCTCTCACTCTAGCTAGCTACTCATTTATCATAGAATTCTCATGTGTGCTTTATTATTTATATTACCTTTTATATATATAAATCATTTACCCCCGCTTTAGTCTAGTTGGTTTACTAAGTTAGTAGATACATGATGGTGAATTATCGATTCTTTAACCCTTGCTTCCCTGTGGTAAAATATAAATAACGATACCTGGTTTACTCCCGGTAAAATGCTACAATGGTATGTTCTGTGCGCTTGCGGAATTCTTCTTATTTTAGTTGCACTTAGCAAATACCAACAATGCGCCTGGACGCAAATCCGTGCGACTGGAGCCCCAGCCTTGACTCGACCGATGAGGACGAGGAGGAGGAGGACGAGGAGGATGACGAGGCGACTGATAGCGACGGCGCCACCGCCGCTCGAGCGCTGACGCCCCCTCGTTCTAGCGTGCAGGAGGTGCCCCTGGCGCCACCCCGTCTCCAGTTACGCGGCGACTCGTCGTTGGCTCAAGCGGGCCAGCAAGAGGGGTCGTCTCGCCGCCCCAGTCACGGCGCTCGCACGCCGTCACCGACCCGAGCGGGGCGGCGGGAGGAGCCGTCCCCCGTTCCAGCCAAGGCGCGCGGGCGCCATCTCCTACGCGGCGGGACTCTTCCTCCCGTCGCCAACCTTCTTCAACGGGAGCGCACGCCCAGCAGCACAAGGCTGCAGATGTGCGCAGATCGTCATCAGCCCAGCCCGGCGAGCGCCCGTCGAGCGCCGGGCTCCTTCCAGCGGTCGCCGGGCTGAGCGGACCTCGACCCGCCAGGCTCAGGATCCCCGGAGAGACCCCACGCCGGACCCGGCCAAGGAGTTGGCGGGAGCAGGGGAGGCCACCAAAGCCGCGGAGCCCCCGAGCGCCTCGAGTCGGGTTGCCGGCGCGCAGGAGCCCCCGAGCGGTACGAGCGGTGGGCTCGAGGCTCAGAAGTCCTCGAGCGATTCGAGGGGACCAGCCACGGCTCGGAAGCCCCCGAGCGACTCGAGCGTGCCAGGTGGCTCGAGCAGCACTACTTCGATCACAGGGCAAGTTTTTTGACCAGATCTCCTTTTATCTTCTTCCCGTTTAACTTGTGATTTTCTTATCATAGTCGTTTTTTGTTTTTCTCTTTCTTTCAGGACCAAGCGTCCCCTGCAGTCCTTGCGGTCCCTTTCTCCCATCCTGCCTTCAAAGAAGTTGAAGGTCTCAGGGGGGTCGAGCGGCACCCCGCCTATTTCAGGTGGAGTGACTCTTCCTCCTTCTACTCTGATTTGGTTAGCGCGGGCCAAGGACGCGATCAAGCGCGGCAAGCTGATGGCGGCTGCATCTCGTGCAGGTGCCGGGGCCACGACCACTGTGGCAGGGAAGAAGACGACCTCCACCACCATGACCTCGACCGCCTCCCCGCTCGAGGCGTCATCGTCACCAGTTGTGCCGGGTGGCGCAGCGGCTGGCGGTGAGACGGCGGCCACCGCTCCGGCGGCGGGGGCCGGGTCGGAGCAGCACCCGATCACGCTCGAGGACGAGAGCCCGGGCTCGGGCTCCAAGACCTCTTGGCCGATTGGCCTGCGCCAGCTCGAGGAGGAGCGCAAGGAGAAGGAGGAGGAGCAGGAGGAGACGCCGGCGGCCACCGATCGGCCGGTGGATGACGTGGTGATGCAGGAGGCGGGCCAAGTGCCCGAGCCTCAGCCAGGCCGGGCTCCTTCCCCCCCTCGTGATCCTGGGACCGGCCTTCCCGTCGATCAGCGAGTCGAGGTGCCCCAAGTGCACCCGGTCGAGCAAGGGGAGGCTCGAGTCACGGCGCAAGAAGGGGCGCCGGAGGAGCATCCCGCCACTGCGCAGGCGGAGGAGCACCCTGCCGTTGAGCAGGAGGAGGAGCGGGCAGAGCAGCTTGCCGCCACGCAGGAGAAAGAGGAGAAGCAGGTGGAAGAGCCTACCGCTGCAGAGGGCGAGGAGCAGCAGGGCGGCGTACAGGGGGAGGAGCAACTCAAGGAGCTCCGCCTGGTGCCGTATCAGACGCCGCTGCCACTGCAACAGTTGAGGGAGGTCATGGTGCCCCACCTCGTACCCGACTCGACGACGGGTGAGGTGGGGTTCACCAGCATGTCCGAGGCCGACCACTGGGAGGAGGCCCAGAGGAAGCAGACGGCGTCCGCCATCGTCGACAGCCATATGCGGGCGGTCGGCTTCGGACCCACCGAGCCCACCGACTCGTCCATCGAGGAGAGGAGGCGGATCGAAGTGCGGGTGCTTGCCCAAGAGGCGTCGTCCTCCTGGAGTCAGCCTCAGCGCCCGCCTACCTTGGCCGAGCGGGTGGTGACGGCGGACGTCGACTCGGAAGCGGTGAGGAGGCTCCACACCACCGTCGACAAGGACATGCGGGAGGCGTTCCCCCTATGGGAAAGGCCACCGCTGGTGCTTCCCGATCCCCTCAACCACGAGGCTCCCGCGGTCGTGATGAACGATCAGAAGGAGCTCGTGGCTCACATGGAGGCCGAGGAGCGTCGGCAGTGGCTCGAGAACACCCGGAAGGTCGCCCTGTTGCTCGTAACCGAGGACATGCCTCGGCTCTCTTCCGTGAGTATTCTCGAGCATAATCACCTTTCTTTTTTGACTTATCGTAGTCCGTGTTCTAATCTTTGCTTTCGTGATTCAGACGGTGCAAAGCTGCTCCTATGCCAAGTCCGTTCACGTCCACGCCCTTCGTGAAAGCGAGGACGAGATCCGGCGATATGTGCGTATGGGGCAGGATGCCGAGGTGGAGCTGCACCGATTTGCTCGGCTCCTTCGAGAGGCTAATGCCGCCCTGGACGCCGCCAAGGGTGACGCCAAAAGGGCCCAGGACGAGCTTGCTCGAGTGGCGCAAGAGGCAGAGGCGGCTCAGCAGGAGGCCCGTGACAAGCTCGCCCAAACCGCACGGGAGGCGGAGACCGCTCGGCAAGAGCACGAGCGGCTGCAAGGGGTCTTCGAGCAGCTCAAGAGGGACGCGGCCATAGCGGTAAAAAGCTACAAGGCCAAGTGCCAGCAGGCGGAGTAGCTCGAGAAAGACAAGGCCGCCGTCGAGACGTACTCGAAGGACCTGCAGGCGGCGGTCACCCGAGTAACCGCCGAGAAGGAGGCCCTCTCGAACGCGCTCGAGGTGGAGAAGAAGCGGGCGGGCGACTTTCAAACGGAGGCGACCAACCTCCGTCAATCGGTGACGGAGAAAGATCTCGCCGTCCAAGCCGCCGGCCGAACTCTCGAAGGGGTACAAGTGGAGAAGGCCGACCTCAGCCGTGCGCTTAAGGGGAAGCAGGCCGAGCTCACGAGCGCGCTCGAGCGTGAGCAAGGGTTGTCGACCCGCTGCACAGGTAAATGCCCGAGCCGCTCTTGACCGAGTCCTCGGACGTGCTTGAGGCGTTCTTGTCGTTTGCCGACTCGGGTTCTTTCATTCGTTGACTTGGGTTTTTCCTTTCAGCACTTGAGGCTGATTTGGCCGCATCGTGCACGGCTCTCCAGCTCGCCCAGGCTGATCTCTCCTCGACACGCACAGCTCTTCAGGCCGCCGAGAGGGCGTTGGACGTCGAGGTGGGTGCCAGAACTCGGATCTGCGGCGCCATCGACACCCTTAGCGAGCGCTGGGGATTTGAGCCCGTGGTGGACGTCGAGGGGCCTGACGCTGGACGTGGCTATGCCGCTTGCGTCTTTGCCTTTGGCCTCTCCCTGCGGGACCGAGTTCGGAACGCCTTCGTCTTCGCCGCGCGCCGGAGCCTCGCCATCTTCTACTCCGGGTTCGCCCTTTCGAGGGAGGATGCTCGGAGCGGGATGGAGGCCGTTGCTGGTGGCTTCACCTATGCTGAGGGCGAGCAGGAGGGAGCCGTGATCCCGAGGCATGAGCAACTCCTTGCCGATGCCGAGGGGCCTGGAGAACAATTGGGCCAAAGCTTCGAGGCGTTCGTCCTTCCTCCCGCCATGCAGTAGTTTTCAACCGGCCTGCGAGCCGAGATCTGGGCAGCAAGGCCCCTGTAAGAAAACAAATATTCTGGTCATGGAATGGCCCGAGTGGCCTTTAAACGTAATGTTTATGACTCGTGCTGTTGTGCTCTAGTTTTTTCTCTGTGCTCCAAGTTGTCTTTCATTCCTTGCCTTTATCTCTCTTTTTTAACTAAGTGGTAGCGCTGTGCTCTAACCGTTTTGAGGGGAGATGAGTTAGGGTGCCGTAGCTCAGAAGCGTGGGTGGCCTTGTGCTCGATCGTCCCAACTCGAAAGGCTCGAGGTGACGCTCATACTTAGTTTTTATGAGAAAGCTCAAGGCGAGGAAGGAAGAGAGCGCGTGGAGCGTTTTTGAAAAAACTAGGCACGTTTTTTCGAGGACTTCAGGGGGGTCCCCTCCCCTGGTCTAGCCCCCGAGGGGGGCTTGACTCTGTGGAGACAGAGTCGAGCCCACCTTGCATATGAACGAAAAGTAAGAAACTGACTTGCAGGTCTTTATTCATTCACACTAGTGGTATATTAAACGGAAAATGTACAAGGCATCGAGGCCTAGGGGAAAAAGCGACGTAGCTGTTCGATGTTCCATGCGTTGGTGAGGATCGAGCCGTCCTCGTCGGCTAACTTGTAGGTCCCTGGCTTCAGCACTTCGACCACGATGAACGGGCCTTCCCAGGGAGGAGTGAGCTTGTGGTGCCCCTTGTTATCCTGTCGTCGTCGGAGCACGAGATCGCCGACCTCGAAATCCCTTTTGCGCACGTTTTTCTCATGGTATTGCCGCAGCTTCAGCTGGTAGCGCGCAGAGTGTAGGAGCACCATGTCTCGAGTTTCCTCGACCTGGTCGACAGCGTTAGCTAGCCTTTCCTCGTTAGTCTGCTCATTGTAGGCCTTGAGTCGAGGGGACCCATACTCGAGGTCAGTGGGGAGGACGGCCTCAGACCCGTAGACCAAGAAGAACGGGGTGAACCCAGTGGCTCGACTCTCAGTTGTTCGTAGACTCCATAGGACTGACGGGAGCTCGGCCGCCCACTTCTTGCCATGCTTGTTGAGGCGGTCGAAGATCCTCGGCTTTAGTCCCTGTAAAATCATGGCGTTGGCACGCTCGACTTGGCCATTAGTTCGAGGATGGGCAACTGCAGACCAGTTCACACGGATGTGGTGCCGATCGCAGAAATCCAGGAACTTTTTGCCTGTGAACTGGGTGCCATTGTCTGTGATAATGACATTAGGGACTCCAAAGCGGTGGATGATGTCGGTGAAGAACTCGACCGCCCGCTCTGAGCGGATGTTGGTGATTGGCTTGGCCTCGATCCACTTGGTGAACTTGTCGATGGCAACGAGCAAGTGGGTGTAGCCCCCCGTCGTCTTTTTGAGGGGCCCGACCAGATCGAGCCCCCAGACCGCAAACGGCCATGTGAGGGGGATCATTTGGAGCGCATGCGCCGGGAGGTGAGTTTGCTTGGCGTAGAACTGGCACCCTTCACACGCTCGAACGAGCTTGATGGCGTCAGCGGTAGCCGTGGGCCAGTAGAAGCCTCGACGGAAAGCGTTCCCGACAAGGGTCCTTGGTGCAGCGTGATGGCCACAAGCCCCCGAGTGCATATCTCTGAGCAACCTCCTTCCCTCCTCGATCGAAATGCATCGTTGGAGTATGCCTGTGGGGCTGCGGCGGTAGAGCTCTTTGTTGTCCCCGTAGAGGACGTACGTCTTGACTCGTCGAGCCAGGCGTCTTGCTTCTGTCCGATCCTCTAGCAATTCTCCTCGAATAAGGTATTCAAGGAAAGGCGCGCGCCAATCCGTGGGTGGGCTCGAGGACCCGTCGATCTCCATGACTTCAGCCCCCGTCGAAGGGGGTGCGGTCGGGGGAGCGGGCTCGACGGGCGACTCGAGGCCAGCCCCCGAGTCCCATCTTACGGACGGCTCGTGTAGATCTTTTGAAAAGACGCCTGGGGGAACGGTTGCCCGAGTTGACGCGATCTTGGCCAGCTCATCCGCAGCTTCATTGAAGCGTCGAGGGACGTGGTTGAACTCGAGGCCGTGAAAGTTGGCTTCCAATTTCCGCACCTCGTTGTAGTACGCTTCCATCTTTTCGTTGTGACAGCTCGAGGCTTTCATTACCTGGTCGATGACAAGCTACGAGTCACCTCGAGCGTCGAGGCGTCGGACCCCGAGCTCGATAGCGATACGCAACCCGGTAATGAGCGCCTCATACTCTGCCATATTGTTCGAGGCCACGAAGTGGATTCGTACTACGTAGCGCATGTGTACTCCACTGGGCGAAATAAAGAGTAGGCCCGTGCCTGCCCCTGTTTTCATGAGCGACCCGTCGAAGTACATGGTCCACAGCTCGGCTTGGATCTGTGCTGGGGGGAGCTGGACGTCGGTCCACTCAGCGACGAAATCGGCCAGTACTTGGGATTTGATAGCCTTTCGTGGGGCATAGGTGATGGTCTCGCCCAAGAGCTCGACCGACCACTTAGCGATCCGGCCCACTACTTCCCGGTTCTGGATGATCTCTCCGAGCGGAAACGACGAGACCACAGTCACCAGGTGGCTAAGAAAGTAGTGCTGGAGTTTTCGACGGGTGAGCACGATTGCGTAGAGCAGCTTCTGGATTTGGGGGTACCGAGTCTTGGCATCCGAGAGCACCTCACTAACAAAGTAAACTGGCCGTTGGACAGGGAGCACGTGCCCCTCTTCCTGCCTCTCGACCACTATAACCGCGCTGACCACTTGTGTGGTTGCGGCAATGTAGAGGAAGAGTGGCTCGGCGGGTTTGTCTGGTGTAGCTGGTCGAGGTGGCACGAGCACGGGAGGGGAGGTGAGCATGCTCTTCAGCCTCGAGAGGGCTTCCTCCGCCTCGGGTGTCCATGCGAAATGCTCGGATTTTTTGAGGAGTCGATACAGAGGCAAAGCTTTTTCTCCCAAGCGTGCGATGAATCGGCTAAGGGCAGCCAAGCACCCCGTGATTTTCTGCACCCCCTTCAGGTCTCGAATCGGCCCCATCCGCATGATGGCCGTGACCTTCTCGGGGTTGGCCTCAATCCCGCGCTGGGAGACGATGTAGCCTAGCAGCATGCCTCGAGGCACTCCAAAGACACATTTCTCAGGGTTCAATTTGATGTTCTTAGCCTTGAGGCATCCGAACGTCAACTTGAGGTCGTCGACAAGGTTTTCGACCTTACGTGTCTTGACAACGATGTCATCCACGTACGCCTCAACTATTTCTTCTATATGTTTGCCAAAAACATGAAGCATGCAGCGCTGATATGTTGCCCCAGCGTTTCGAAGGCCGAAAGGCATCGTGACATAACAGTACATGCCCATGGGTGTGATGAATGAAGTCGCGAGCTGGTCGGACTCCTTCATCTTGATTTGGTGATAGCCAGAGTAGGCGTCGAGAAAGGAAAGTACTTCACAACCCGCAGTGGAATCAACAATTTGATCTATTCGAGGTAAAGGAAACGGAACTTTGGGGCATGCCTTATTTAAACTAGTATAGTCTACGCACATCCTCATCTTTCCATTCTTTTTCTCTACTAATACAGGATTAGCTAACCACTCGGGATGATGTACCTCCTTGATGAATCTGGCCTTCTCGAGCTTCTCGACCTCCTCGTGGATGATCCTGCGCGTCTCCTCGTCGAAGCGGCGCAGGCGTTGCTTGACAGGTCTCGAACTGGGACGGATCTCCAAGGCGTGCTCGGCGACATCCCTCGGTATGCCAGGCATGTCCGAGGGACTCCACGCAAACATATCAGCGTTTGCGCGGAGAAAGTCGACGAGCACTGCTTCCTATGCGATGTCGAGGGAGGCACTGATGATCAGCGTCTTCTCGTCTGAGGAGCTCGGATCGAGCGGGATTTTCTTGGTGCCCTCGGCGGGCTCGAAGTTGCCTGCTTGTCGTTTTGGCGCCGGCGCGGCGGCCTCGGGCCGCTAGGCGCGAGTGTCTTAGCCAGCTCTTTGGATGCGATCAAGGATTCCCCATACTCAACACATTCCACGTCGCAGCAGTACGCGTGCTCGTACGTGGAGTCGACGGTGATGATCCCCTTGGGCCCCGGCATCTTGAGCTTGAGGTATGCATAGTTGGGGATTGCCATGAACTGGGCGTAGCATGGACGCCCCAGGATCGCATGGTAGGTCCCCTCGAAGCCGGGCACGTCGAAAGTGAGGACCTCTCGACGGAAATTCGAGCGTGTGCCGAAGTAGACGGGGAGGTCGATGCGGCCGATCGTGAGCGCCTTTTTGCCGGGGACGACACCGTGGAAGCCCCCAGCGCTCGGCTTGAGCTGTGCCCTCGTGATGCCGAGCAGCGCGAGCGTTTCCATGTAGATGATGTTGAGACTGCTGCCTCCGTCCATGAGGACCTTGGTGAAGCGGGCGTTGAGGATGACCGGGTTGACGACGAGAGGATACGCGCCGGGGTTGGTGACGTGCTCAGGATGGTCATCACGGTCGAACGTGATGGGAGCATCCGACCAGTCGAGAAATCGAGGCGTGGCGGGCTTCACAGAGAAGATCTCTCAGCGCTCGTTCTTCCTTTCCCGACGTGACATCTGAGTTGTAGGGCCGCCGTATATCATATAGCAATCGGCAATGGGCGGGAACTCGTTGTCGTTGTTGTTGTTGCCCTGGTCATTGCCAGTTTTATGCTTCTTGTCATCGTCCTTGTCAATACCGAACTTTTTAAAGTAGCCTCGAAGCATACGGCAGTCCTCGAGATTATGCTTGACCGGCTCTTTATGGTACGGGCATGGCTGCTTCAGCATCTTGTCGAAAACGGCCCCATCTGGAGGGTGTCGAGGCTTCTTGCGGTCAGCTGCGGCCACCTCTTCTTCCGCAACCACGCGCTTGCCTTGCTGGTTACCCTTTTTCTTCTTCCCGTTCTTCTTCTGGGCCTTGCTCGAGCCCTCACCGCCTCCCGGGGGCGGTGCGGGCTTGTTCCCAGCACCACCAAAGAAGGCCCCCACGGCCTCGTCACCGGCAGCGTAGTCGGCGACGACGTCCATGAGCTCGTCCACCGTCTTTGGGCGATTGCGCCCGAGCTCCCGCACGAGCTCTTTGCACGTGGTGCCCGAGACGAACGCCAGGATGACGTCGTGATCTGGAATGTGCGGCAGCTCGGTGCGCAGCTTGGAGAAACGCCGAGCAAAGTCCCGGAGAGACTCCGTGGTATTTTGCTTGCGCTTCGGAGATCCCACGAGTTGCCTGGTCGGATATAGGTGCCCTTGAAGTTCCCCTCGAAAATCCGGACCAGATCGGTCCAGTCGTAGATCTGATTTGGGGGAAGTTCCTCGAGCCACCGGCGAGCGGTGTCAGAGAGGAACAGGGGGAGTTGGCATATGATTGCCTTATCCTCTCGAGCTCCTCCCAGCTGGCAGGAGAGCCAGAAATCAGCGAGCCAGAGCCCTGGCTTGGTTTCCCCGTTGTATTTAGCCAAACTCGTGGGAGGTTGAAACGGGTTGGGCAACGGCGTGCTCCGGATAGCTCGACTGAAGACTCGAGGGCCCGGCGGCTCAGGAGCCTGCCGGTCCTCATCGCTGTCGTAGCGCCCTCCTCGATGGGCATTGTAGACACGGTCCTCAGCCCCCGCGGCCTTGCGCCGTCGATTGTCGTTGATGTCGTGACGCGCGTCTTGAGGCTCACGGTTGTCGAGGATGCGATCACGGGCGGGGGCCCTACCACCTCGAGGGGGTGCCTCTTGGTGGACCGAGCCCTCTCGCTCATGCCGTGGCTGCTCTGGGTCTACCTCACGTTGTCTTGAGGCCGAGCTCTCGGCCTGTTGAACGGCCGCGACTTGGAGAAGCCCTTGGACCTCATCCCTTATCCGCAGCGCGTGCGGATTCGAGGGCGCAGGCATGTCCCGTAGCAGCATAGCTGCCGCCAGGACATTCTGGCTTGCTCGAGGGAAATGGGCTGGCTCAATTGGCGCTTCTGGCCGTCCGTCGTTGACGATGCAGTCGAAGACACCCCGCGCCTTCCCTCGAGCACCAAGAGCTCGAGGCGGGGGTTGGTTCTGCTCAAGGGTTCGCTTGAGCAACTCCAAGTTCGCGCGCTCGGCGTCCATCTTAGCCTCGATCTCCCGGATCTGAGCCCATTGTGCGGCCCGGGCGTCCTCTTCAGGTCGTCGGTTGGCGTGTCCTTGTGGTCGTTCCTCGTGGGGAGGAATTACCTGCAAGGCTCCAGCCGCTGGTGTCCCGAGGACCGGCGTTCCGACGGGGCGGTTGGCCGCGGCGGCGGCTGCCGCAGCGCCGTCTCCAGTCTCATCGTCGGACGGACCGTCGTTCTCGAGGCGGAAACACTCACGAGCCGGGTCGTAGCACCCTGAATCCGAGTCATCGGAGTCGGGGTCGGCGTCGGACGGCGTCCAGGGCCTTCCCGTGCTCTCCTCCTCGATCCAGCGGCGCATGTTCCCGACTGTGGCGCTGCGTTGGGAGCCAGGCGCCCTATCAAACCCACGGTCCACCGATGCTGGCCACACGATTTCCAGACTCATAGCAGCGCGCAAGAGGGGGCCGGGGCTCTCCTCCTGCGGCCCCATCGCTGACTGAATCTCGCGGGCATACGTGGCGGCGGAGTTGGTGAGCCCAAACGGGAGCCTGCGACGGGCTCGATAGAGCCCGTGCGGCAACAAGTTGGGTGACGTTGGCCGTGCGCTTGCTCGAGGTGCCACGCCGGGCTCTCTCAGCGAACGCATGGCGAATGTGAAGCCAGGGTCCTCGTCGAGAGTTCCCTGCCCACGTGCCACTCCCTGCCGCGCGCTCGGTACCCCTGCTGGGTACGTCGCGGCATCCGGCTGGGAGGGCACACGAGCTGGGTGCTCAAGGCCCTGTGTTTGCTGGCGATGACGTTGGTGCTGGTGGCGTCGGCGCCGTGGCGGCGAGCCGTGGTGGCGCGGTCGGCGCTCGGCTCCACTAGCGCGTGGGGGTGACAAGCGCCCCCCTCCTGGTTCACTGATCGAGAGCAGAGCCATGTCGTAGCCCGTACCGAGCGACACAAACTCTGAGCTCCCAAACCAGATCACCGTAGCGAACAGAAGCGAGGAAGTGGGTGATGCCATCCGGACAAATGGCAGGAATCGAGCGAAACACGCAGTACCCCTACCTGGCGCGCCAACTGTCGGTGTTTCGTACCCCGGGGGTATCACACCAACAAGTAAATTTCTAAGCGTGCTCCCTAATCCGGATGGTGATGCAAGAAGAACACAAGGATTTTATCCTGGTTCGGGCAAAAGGAGGCCCTACGTCCAGCGGGGGGAGGAGACTTGTATTATCTTGCACCTAGGTGCTCGTACAGGGGTGAGTACAAGGCGGTCCTGAGACTTTGCAAGCGAGAGCGTGGGTGTGAGTGTGTGCGTGAACTTAGGAACGTGCGAGTTTGTAGGTCTGAAAAGCGTGCCCTGAACTAAGCCCTGGCATCCCCTTTTATAGGCCAAGGAGAGGCTCAGGGGTACAAGAGTTGGTAG
Source organism: Themeda triandra (assembly GCA_018135685.1). Lineage (NCBI taxonomy): Eukaryota > Viridiplantae > Streptophyta > Magnoliopsida > Poales > Poaceae > Themeda > Themeda triandra. Next base: position 365,968 of record JAENPR010000468.1, on the reverse strand, counting down.
GGCAATCGTACGCATGACGTCGAGGGATGGGTGCCGGGTCAAATAGCTGGAACTGTGGATGCCCCTCTCGGTCTGGTTCGATCCCGTAGATCCTTTTTATCCGGCCGAGCCCGTAGCGCATGGCTGGTGATGGCCTGCTCGTCCTCGCCTGACGCGGGCTGGCGAAATGGAGGAGTGGGCCATGATGGCCTGCCCGGGAACCCCGGCGAATGGCCGTCGAGGTGGGATGGACGGGTCACTGCGCGTCCCGTACGCCGCCCCATCCGCGTCCCATCATTTCTCGAGGGGTCGGGGTATGCCTCGAGAGGTCGTCGACCCGCGCGATGGGACGGCGCGACGTGTTTGACGGTACGGGGGGTTGACTATGGCGTTTAAAGGGGGTGCCACACGTGGCACAGTGCGTGGCATGGCACCACAGTGGCACCTGCCATCCTTGAATCCGGGGCATGGGCATCGTAATAGTGGAAGCGACCGCTGTACGATCCACTATTACGAGCCCTGTGGCCATGGTGTTAGGTAGGGTTGGTGTACCGCGGCACTGTTTCGAGCCCTGCAGCCACGTGCGCGCCCCGGGAAAGCAATCATGGAAGGCGGGCTCGAGCGGTCGCCCGTTCGAGCGGTCTCCGCCACCGTCTCGAGCGGTCGCTCGCTCGAGCGGTTCCTGTTACAGTCTCGAGCGGTCGTCCGCTTGAGCGGCTTCCGTTACTTTTCCTCGAGCGGGCGAGCGGCTGCTTCTCGAGGTGGCGGGTTCCGTGGTTTCGTGGGCCTGATCGCGGGCCGGCCCAGTACGAGGTGAATTGGGGATTTCCCTTGGTTAGCTTTTGGGATTTAGTGAGGGGTGAAGCTGGTATGCTTATCTTTAATCCACCTAGTTTAGGGCCCCCTAATCTAGGTACCGACACACAGCCTTTGGTTTACTGACGACAGCCTAGAATTTGAACTGGTTGCACAACAGTGTCATGTTCTATTGGCAGAGAACTCAACTCGTCATCAGATTGAACCACTGGTGGTGTGTGTTTCTTCAATTGTGACACATGAACCACTAGGTGGATTCGAGCATCAGCAGAAAGAGCCAATTTGTAAGCTACCTTCCCAATTCTGGCCAGAACCTTATAAGGCCCATAGAAATGAAAACTGAGCTTGTTGTTACCTCGAGCAGCTACTGAAGTCTGAATGAAAGGCTGGAGTTTTAGGTAAACTGAATCTCCCACTTGAAATTCCTTCTCCAATCTGCCTTTGTCAGCCTGTATCTTTATCCTCTGCTGAGCCCTGTGTAACTGATGATACAGGACATCATTCAGCAGGTTCTTTTCCAACAGCCACTGCTCCAGATCAGGACAGTGATCTTAGCAGGATCAGGAATTCCAAACATTCTTGGTGCATATCCATAGAGGGCCTCAAATGGATATAAACCCAATGCTGAGTGAAAGCTAGTGTTATACCAATGTTCAACCATAGTTAGCCATTTACTTCAATGCTTTGGGCATGAATGTACACTGCATCTCAAAAATGTCTCTAGGCATTGGTTCAACCTTTCTGTTTGACCATCAGTTTGTGGATGATATGAACTACTCATCAGCAACTGAGTGTCAGACAGTGTAAACAATTGTTGCCAAAAAGTACTGGTGAAGATTCTATCCCTCTCAGACACTATCCCCAAGGGCATACCATGCAGTTTGTAAATGTTGTCATAGAAAGCCTGAGCCACCTGTTCTGCAGTAAAGGGATGAGCCAATGCAATGAAGTGGCCATACTTAGTAAATTTATCAATCACCACCAGGACAATCTGTTTGCTTTTGGGAGCCCTTCAACGAAGTCCAAGCAGGCAATCTGCCAAGCTTGATTAGGAATAGGCAAGGGTTGTAACAGCCCAGGTAACTTGGTGTGATCAACCTTTGCCTGCTGGCAAATTTCATAGGATTTAATGAAGTCCTTGATGTTTTGTTTCATATTAGGCCAAGTGAACAGTTGCTTAATCCTGTGATAGGTTGGTAGGAATCTAGAATGCCCCCTACTCCACTCTGATGGACAGCCTGAAGAATATGCTGTTTTGCCAATTCATTAGTGCCTAGACAAAGATTTCCATTGAGCCTTCCTGTAGACAAAAGCCATTACTAGCAAAATCCCCTTCCTTCAGTTCATTCAACAGCTGTTGAGCCTTTGTCATCATCTGAATAGCCCAGCTTAATCTTCTCCAACAAGTAGGATACAGTGTGGATAATACATAGACTGAATGAACCTGAGGGAATCTGGACAGAGCATCAGCAGCTTGGTTAAGTGCTTGAAAGCTCTAGTTTGATTTTGGTAATTAATGACACTCGATGTTGCTAATGATTTGCTCTAAGTGTGACTAGACACATAGCAACAAGGTGGAGATGCCTGGGACTCCGTGATGGACTTGGACATGGTTATGATCAAGCTCCGAGGTTCAAGGCAAAGGTATCAAGTGATAGGGTTTTCCCTTTTCGGTGATCGAGACACTATAGAGAGTGTGATCACATTTAGGATCGATAACCAACTATCAAGAGGGGAATCCATGGTTGACTCGCGGTCCAAAGTGCCTCTAGATTCGACTTTGCATGATGTATGAGAGGCTAGCTTGAGAGCTAACCCTTGCCGATGTTTTCATGAGATGAAATGCTAACTCTTGTGCTTGAGAAGAGACCAACACTGCTGGAGTTGGCACCTAAGGCAAGTGGTTGGACTTGGATCGAAGACAGCGTGAAGTTTCGATGAAGAACAAGGCTTCTGTGTGCGCTAGACGCGGCCAGCGCGGGGCGTCGGACACGGCAGTGCAGCGCCGTATGCTACACAGAACACTCTGCAGAGGAGATCTTCGGCGGACGCTGCGCCGGACGCGTGGCCAGGCGGGCCAGATGCGTCCAACGCGTGTTGGAGCGGCGCTGGCGATTGGCACGGGCCGAGCACTGGCCGGACGCTGTGCCGGACGCGGGGCGTGCGCGTCCGGCGAGTGCCGGATGCTACCCAGAGAGGGTCTCGGCGCCGCGCGACCGCCGGACGCGGGCGCCGGACGCCCGCTGGGATCACCGGACGCTGACGTGGCCCGGTTTGAATCGCCAACGGTCGGCTGCCAGAGCGCACCGGACACGTCCGGCGGTGGGCATCTGGCACGTCCGGCGTGTGTTGAGCAGCAGCCCGAGGAGGATAACGGTTGGATTTTGTTCCTAGGCTATAAATAGATAGTAGCCGGCCATGGGAGGTCTCTCCTCGCCATTTCCACATCCTTGAGCATACTTTGAGCTAGAGACTCTCTCTCCCACTCATCTCTTGACTTAGTGATCATTCTTGAGCGAGATTGAGTAAGGATTCAAGTGCGTTGCATTGAGAGTTGCATCTAGAGGCACTTGTTCTTCGAGTGGGCTGCGGATTCTTGTTACTCTTCGGTGATTCCCGTCACCGTAGACGGTTTGGAGCAGCGTGTGATTGTGAGCTCGACCCGGAGATTGTTCGAGGCCACACCGGTGGATTGTGAGGGGTTCTTGGTCCTTCCCCGTGGGAGAGTCACAAAAGGATACTCTAGTGGATTGCACGTGGCTTGGAGGATCCTAGTCTTGTGTTGGTGGTGCGGCTCCTGGCTGCAGTATTTGGCGTTGAGTGCCAATTGAGCATGCACACCACCAAGCTAGTGCATCGCCACAACGAAGCTTGTCGGGAAGTAAGTGAACCTCGATAAAAAATCTTTGTGTCAATTTGTGATTGCCGAGGTTTCACCTCTTGTGATTGATTGCAGGTGTTTGGGATTCTTCATTGATGATTGGTCATCTTCATCCCTACACGGCAGTATAATCGTCCAATCCCCTCTCTTGCATCTACTTTACTAGAATTGCTTGTGGTTCGTCGAGAGCCTTAATTGCGTAGCACTATCTCAGCTTGTAAAGTAGAATTGCTAGACTTGTGTAGTTCTAGTTGCTCTTGCTAGTCTTGTGGTTTGTCGAGAGCCTTAATTGTGTAGCGCTATCTCGGCATTGTTGTTGCTTGTGTGGTAGTTGAAGTAGCCTCTTGCTAGACTTGTTGGTAAAGGCTTGCATAGAGTAGTCAAAGCTTTAGCTTTGCATACGCCGCCTTGTTGTCTAACAAATTGTCTAGTGAACTTTGCAAGAATTTTTATTAGGCTATTCACCCCTCCTCTAGCCATTTAGACCTTACACATGGTATCAAAGCCTGGTTCTATTTATTTGAGTGGCTTAACATCCTACGGTGAAGCAATGGCTTTGGTTTTGCATATCAACAACACCAAGAGGGCACCTACCTTTGATGGCAATGATTATGCCAAGTGGAAGCTTAAGATGAAGAGTCATCTCAAGTCAATCAATAGAGAGGTATGGAATGTGACCGAGACAAAGTTTGAGGTTGCCAATGCGGAGGCACCCACACTGCCCGAAGAGAAGAAGCAACAAGCAAATGATGTTACCGTGAGTGCTTTCCATGAGGCTCTTGATGACAAGGCTTTTGAGCTCATCAAGAACATTGAGGTGGCTCATGACATTTGGTCCAAGCTAGAAGAAGCTTATGAGGGCATCGAGAGTGTGAAGACCGCAAGAGCCTACATGTTGCAAGAGAAGTTTGCAAGCTTCTCGATGAAGGAGGATGAGAGTGTGCCGGAGATGTTTCATAGGCTCCAAGTGATTGTCAATGAGCTCAAGGCACTTGGGGAAGAAGTCAAGGATCTATAATTCTCAACCAAATTCATGAGATGCTTGCCCAAGAGATTTGACATGTTGAAGACCGTCATGGTAAAGACAACTATGAAGGACAAGCCAACTCCAAATCAAGTCCTTCAAGAAGTCATGGCCGATGATGAGTTTAGAGAGGACAATGAGAAGGAAGAGTTGATTAAGAAGAAGAAGAAGGAAAGTGAGAAGAAGGATGATGACAACAAGAAGAGTGTGGCATTCAAGGCCACATCATCCAAGAGCAAGGGCAAGAAGAAGAAGCAAGAGTCATCAAGTGATGATGAGCCATGCTCAAGCTCAAGTGAAGAAGAAGACATGAATGATCAAATGGCTCTTCTTGTAAAGAAGATGGGCAAGCTCATGAAGAAGAAGGGGTACCGGTCAAGAAAGAGAAACTCTTCCAAGACAAGTGAACATTCAATGAAGTGCTTCCGGTGCCATAGCAAGGAGCATTTCATCGTCAAGTGTCCCTATGATAGTGATGATGAAGATGCCGTGAAGAAGGAGAAGAAGAAGCAAAAGAAGAAGGAGGAGAAGAATGACTCCTCCAACAAGAAGAAGAAGGGTGAATCACATGTGGCAACATGGGAGAGTGACTCCTCTTCCTTAAGTGATGAAGATGAGGATGACTCCAAGAGCAAGAAGAAGAAGGGGCATGCAAGCATCGCCATTCAAGAGAAGATCTCTCTATTTGGTGCTCCGTTGACTTGCTTCATGGCCAAGGCCACTAAGGTACAACCTCCCGATAGTGATGATGAGAGTGATGATGATGAACCTACTAAAGATGAACTCATCACTATGCTTGAGGATTGCAAAGATGGTTTCAAGCTATCTAGGAAGGAATGTAGGGGCTTGCGCAAGGACAAAGAAAGCCTTGAGCAAGAACTTATGGAGTTGAGGGCATCTTATGAGAGTCTAAAAGTAGACCATAAGAAGCTAGAGATTGCTCACTCCAAGCTTGAAAAAGCTCATTCCTCTCTAGTAGAGAAGCAAGAGAAGGAGCAATCCCAAGTGGTGGTTGTTGAGAAGAAAGATGTGGGTTCTTCATGTGATTTACTTGATGAATCAATTATTATTGCATCACCTAACCCTTCTTGTAGCACTTCCACTCCTAGCTCTTCTAGTAGTGTTGATCACACTTGTGATTCCACGCTAATAGTTGAGAATGAGTCTCTTAAAAAGGAGGTTAAGGAGCTCAATCACACCTTAGCTAAGGCTTATGGTGGTGAGGACCGCTTTCTTATGTGCTTGGGTAGCCAAAGAGCTTCTCTCTACAAAGAGGGATTGGGCTATACCCCCAAGAAAGGTAAGGCCGCCTTTGCTCCTCATAAGACTAGTTTTGTGAAGAACAATGGTAGCTATTGCAAGAGTTGCAAGCAAGTGGGTCATATAGGGCAAAGATGCATGAACAAGAACACTAATGCCAATGTATCCTCCTATAAGCTAGATTCTTTCTATGTGCTTGCTAGGGGTACAAATGGTGTTCATGCTAAGTTCATTGGTGCACCATGGATGGGCTCAAAGAAGAAAGCCATTTGGGTACCAAAGAATTTGGTAACTAACCTTCAAGGACCCAAGCAAAAGTGGGTACCTAAAACTTGATCTTCTCTTGTAGGTCAATTACAAAGCCGGAGGGAGGCATTGGGTGCTTGATAGTGGGTGCTCAAATCATATGACCGGGGAAGATAGTATGTTCAAGTCACTTGACAAGAATGACAATGGTGGATTTGATTCTATCACATTTGGTGACAACAATAGAGGTGATGTCATAGAGCTTGGGAAGATTGCTATTTCCAATGACAAGAGTTTATCAAATGTGTTGCTAGTTGATACATTGAACTTCAATCTTTTGTCGGTGGCTCAATTGTGTGATCTTGGCTACAAGTGCATATTTGACAAGGATCATGTTGAGGTGGTGAGCAAAGATCAATCCAATCTCATCTTCAAGGGGTTTTAGCATGATAGCTTGTACTTGGTGGATTTCAATGCTAGTGAGTCTCAACTCTCATCTTGTTTGATTGGCAAGTCTAGCAAGGGATGGCTATGGCATAGAAGACTTGGTCATGTTGGCATAAAGCAATTGAACAAATTGGTGAAGCATGATTTGGTTAGATGCTTGAATGATGTCACTTTTGAGAAGGATAGACCTTGTAGTGCATGTCAAGCTGACAAGCAACATGGGAAGCCACATCCAAAGAAGAATGAGATTTCAACTTCAAAGGCATTTGAGTTGTTGCACATGGATTTGTTTGGCCCAACAACATACACATCAATTGGGGGCAACAAGTATGGTTTTGTGATAATGGATGACTACACTAGATACAATTGGGTGTTCTTTCTCTATGACAAGAGTGAAGTCTATGATCTATTCAAATCATTTGTCAAGAGGGTGCAAAATAAGTTTGAGACTACCATCAAGAAGATAAGAAGTGACAATGGTAGTGAGTTCAAGAACACAAGAGTTGAGGAGTTGTGTGATGAGCTTGGCATTGGACATCAATTTTCTCTAACATACACTCCTCAATCCAATGGTGTAGTTGAGAGAAAGAATAGAACCTTGATTGAGATGGCAAGAACAATGCTTTGTGAATACAATGTTAGCCAAAAGTTTTGGAGCGATGCAATCAACACGGCTTGCTACTATAGCAACTGCCTCTATTGCCATGGGAAGTTAGAGAAGACACCTTATGAGATCTTGAATGGAAGAAAGCCCAACATTGCTTACTTTGGGGTCTTTGGTTGCAAGTGCTACATTCTCAAGAAGGGGCAAAAACTTGGCAAGTTTGACAAGAGATGTGATGAAGGTTTCCTACTCAGCTATTCTACTTCAAGCAAGGCATATAGAGTGTGAAACTTGGCTAGTGGCTTGGTTGAAGAGGTTCATGATGTTGAATTTGATGAACCCAAGGCTCTCAAAGTGAAGACCAAAATCATGAAGATATGGGTGGAGATCAATTAAACAATGCAATGAGGCACATGGGCATTGGTGATATTCGGCCAAGGCAAGTTGATGATGATGATGAGGTGCAAATGACAAATCAAGTGGTGACTTTGGATTTAAATGAGGCAAGCACTAGTGGAACTCAACATGAAGATCAAGATCAAGGGTGAAGCAAGCAATCCAAATCAACAAGTGCTTCAACCTTCAAGCATTGCAAGAGATCATCCTCTAGATCATATCATTGGTGACATTCAAAGAGGTGTGCAAACAAGATCAAGATTGGCTAGCATATGTGAGCACTATTCTTTTGTGTCATTCCTAGAGCCAACTGTTGATACTAGATACGCACACGAAAGAATCAAAGAGAAATAATCCGCAAGCGCACGGATATCGGTGAGCACTTCACCCGTGAGATATTCCAGAGTATCGTTATTTATTTATCCGCTAGGAGAAAACGTGCATCTGACTAACCCAAGTCTATACTTAACCCCTGAGCTACAGACAAGGTAATGAGCGATATAGAGAGGATTACTACCACAGCCTCCTTCCAACCTATGGCAAGCTTTGCAACGACTACTCTATGGGAGCACCTAAGAAAAGACACCACGAGGATGCTTAACCTAGCACTTTTGGACCTACCTTACCTACCGACGGGAAGTGGATTACAAAGGTAACAAAGGGACTGTCATCTCCCCCGATACTACCATGGTTACGGCGCGGATAGGGAGCATCTACGAGTGAACCTAGCCCAAGCACCACGCCTACGCTATGAACGATTACTCTATTCCCAACCGGAAGCGAATAAAGTAAACTCGTAAACCAAAGAGCAATAATAACAAGAACTTACTAGTATTAGAAGTTGAATTGCGAATGATCCTAGAACCAAGCCTCGGGTTAGGAGACTTGATCCCGCAGGTACAACCGGAGAGGAGACACCGACATGCCGGGCTTCCTCCAACTCTACCTCCACCCTATACTCTCTCTATCTATCTTGAATGCTAGGCTCTAGGGCGGAGATCCATTCAAGGGACCTCTCTCACCGATCCTCTCGGAAATAATGAATTAGGGTTTCATGGGATGCCTCCTCCGGGGGCCGGGGGCCCCGCTTATATAGCCCCTTAGGATGCACCGCAGCCCTCGGATCAAACCGACCTAAACGGACGATTATTATTCATCCTCAAAGGCGGTGGAACAGGGATCCGTGAGGCCGACGCCGATTGGCACCGAAGTGGGCGGTCGGCCGCCCAAGGTGGGGAGTCGGCCGACTCTCCACCGAGCCCGTTCGGGCTCCCGTTTGGTCCAGCCTTCTCGAACCTTCCGACATGAATTTTCACCGGTTCCCGATTATCTCTATGTAAACCCGACATGTGGGCCTTCCTTGGGTATTTTCAGTGACACCCCGCAAAACGACATTCACCAAAACTCGTGGAATTCTATTAGTGTAAGCCCTATATCTAGATGGTAATTATATTTAGGTCCTTTTTCATGTCTAGTTGACGGTTAAAAATAGGAGTTATCTACCGTCAACAACTCCCCCAAGCTTACCCTTTGCTCGTCTCTGAGCAAAGATAAACTCAGTGTGGATCAGGAGTTGCTACAATGCTTTCACACCTCAAAAGTACACATGTGTTCAAACAAGAACTCTCCTCCGGATTAGAGTGAACTATTCTGACTCAAAACTTACTCATATTACCTTTCATCATGGGGCTTGTAGCCGTCACTTGGGTCTTGAGCAGTTGAAAGACAGAACGGTCAAGTCAAGCACTATGTTTCTCGCTCTTTGATCAACTATCATTCTGGAGTTTTTGCAAGATTTTCAAATAAAACTCAGAGTTCCTTGTATGAACATTTCAGGTCTCTCATTTATGGTATTTTTGGATCCTCTCCAAGGCATGAGTAGTGTATGCCTTCTCTCTTCTCTCAGAATATGTGGTATTTGTGGAACTAAGGCATAGTGAAAAGAGCCTTCTCTCTCTCACCCTACTTTCTAATAGGCTTATGTGGAGCTCATAGGTGGGGAGACACTCAAACTCACTTGCATATATTGCACAGTTAAACCATGGATCCAACAGGAACTAAAATAATAATAAAGTCATATGTGCATGTGAAGGAGGAAATGGGATGAATGATAAGATGATGATGATAAGGAAATGATTATGAGGGGTGATCACTTGGCGAACATCTACTTCTACACTTGCTCCTTTGGGGATAACATGACTCCCTTTATTCGGAAACCTTGAAACTTCTTGAAAGGAAGGACTTGGCTACTCTTTCTTTCTTTCTTTTTTTTTCTTTCTCTTTTTTTTTCCTCTCTCTCTTTTTCTTTTTTTTTTGGAGCAACCAATCCTCTGAAAACGAAACTTTAGCAATGGGGAGTGTATAACTTGAAATGATAATGACTGGAGCTTTTATGTAGGCAAATGGAACGGCGATGATTATTTCTAGATGTTCACTCCCGTGATAGGAGTAGAACCTTTTCTCGGATGAAGTGAAATGAGTGGCGTATATATTTTGTGGATGGATGGATGGATGGATGCGTACTCCTAGGGTAGAAGCAAAGATAAGCGCGTATCTCTAGGGTAGAGACAAAGACAATATGTGGGGGAATGCGTACTCCCAAGGTAGGAGCAGCATAGGTGCGTATCTCCGTGGTAGAGGTAGCACAATATGTGGTGGATGTGGATCTATATGTAGGTGGTACTTCTAGGGACAGAAGTAGCACAAAATGAATATAGTATTTATAAAATGGGTGCATGCTTCGAGGACGTAAGTAGCATAGATCAATGGATGGAGAGCACATAGTATTGACTTTAACCGCATGACTCGGTTCCTTATGGGTCCACAAAGATAACCACACTCAATGCCTATAAAGACTACACTCAAGCCTACAATATGATCTATACAAATAGATGGGTTTTCCTAATCTAGTAAGCATGAATGTATGGCTATGGTAGGAATTTTGAACTCTCGTCATACGTAAACTCATCATGCAGAAATTTTAAGATTTTAAAAGATAAACTCTCCGAAACTCTAGCATCTCTAGGAACAAGATGGACAAAGACTCAAAACTTTCCCATATCATATCCGTCAACTACCTAGACTTTGATCAAGCATTCGCTACCCACAAGTTTCGGTTCGAGTAAATCTCAAATCTAAACAAGGTTGTGTCCAAAACTCGGGAGAGTGCAAGGTTGAAAACTAGGTACTTGAAAGAAATTACGACAGAGCAACTATTCATCATTTCCATATAAGAGCTTATTCTCGTAGGGTTCATTTTAGCAAAGTGAGACTTTTCACATACTCTCCTATATTTTATTTTGAAAACTTAAATAGATAGATAGATAAGCTAGTGATACTTAGCTGGATACAAGGGGGTGCTCTCCCCAAGCTGAATGTTGACGTAGTCTCGTTGGTGTTGCCGACGCGGTGAAGGCGTCTTGCCCCCTCCCGGAGTGTCGGGGATAATGGTCAGAGAGACAAGATCGCGATCGTTGAAGACAAAGACTCGACAAGGGACAGGACGTCCTTCGCTCGTTAGCTCTTCTTGATCCTTTAAGTTCTGTCGCTCAAATAGACAACAAAGCTTGTGGAACTGATTTAAGTGTTAGTGATAAACCTCTAAGCCTTGGATGTCTAGAACTTCCTTAACTCATAAAATCTTTTTAGTAGGATCTTAATATTTTTACAATTTTATATTTATGGTATGTAGACAGAAAAAAATGCAACTAAGATGAAAACTTATTTTTATGCCACCACAGTGGATATCTTTGTGGGCTGTCGCACCACAAAATTATTCACATGGGGCTTAGCATTTTCTAGACGGAATACAAGATAAAACTATTTTCTTTTCTAATGCGATATAGCAAAGCAAAAATGCAACAAGAATTGATTATGCAAAAAGTAAATATGCTAAAGGAAAAACTTATGCAATGGGAAATATGGATAACTACCAAGTTACCTCCTTGGCGAGGTTCGGTGTTTTAAGTCCTCTCGAACAGACTTCTTGTCATGTTCAATCCTTCGGTGCTTCATTTGATCTCAAAGGTAGAGACCTTGAGAACTGCACCTCTTGAGTTGGTAATTCTTGAGGAAAGTGTCACCATGTTCTTTCCTTGTCCAAAGGGTCTCAAAGTGAACCTTTAATTGTGATGTTGGCAGCATCTTGTTTAGTGTGCATGTTGCCGGTTCGAACTATCACCTGGAGCACCCCGGGATGAAGAGTAGATGCTTCTAGTGGGCCTCTCCCTCGACCTAGTGTTCCATTTATTGTTTCTTCTCTCGTAGAGGATTAATGGACAAAACATACCCGAAGGAATATAATAACAAGGGTAGATTTGTCATAGAGCTAAGATCATATTCTATGCTACAAAAAAGTTGGGTTGAAAATTTTAATTAGCATAGAACATTTGCTCAACACTACTTCTTCTCTTAAGGATTGATTTTAGTTTATCTTAAGTTTGATGTGTATGACATATATAGAAAACAATCAAACTTATAAAGGAGAAGTAATTGTGAGTGGAGGGATTGCAAACCAAATAAGTGCCGGAGCGACGAGGACTTGAGAAGATGAAGAGCATTGTTGGATCATCATTAGAGGAGTCGGCCTTCCTCCCCCAAGCTTGTTGTTGCTCGTCACCGGAAGCCAAGTGTGTGTGTTGAATCATCCCTCAAAGTGTGTTGTAATAACTCCATGTTCTTAGACATTGTCTCGTCCTCTCCGTTCTTAAGTCCGTTGGAGAGGGATCTCGATTCTAGAGCAAAGATCTCTCCTTGGCATTCTTCTTTTCTTTGGACTATCCAATCTAGGACGGACAGTTGTATGATCTTCTTTTGTCAACCATTCTTGATTTTTGCTGAGCCTTGGTCGACTAATTGATGTTCATTGGAGATGTAGACTCGAGTTCTTCCTTGATGGTCAGCATGGCGAAGAGTTGTGGTTAATGATACTGCCTTGATGATCAAGGAAGGGACTTCATTAATATTTGTATGCAGGCTTCATCTCCAAATGACCTAGGGACATCATCTTGCAAATGTAGTTGTTCATGGCCTTCTTGGGCTTGGTCGGTAGTCAATCCCTTGATGGTGATTGGTTGAAACAAGGATGCATGCTTATCATGCCATGCTTGTTTTTGCTACCGACGTGCAAGATGGTGTCTTTAAGAACACAAGAGTAGGTCTTTGAATGGCCAAAATGAGGCGAGTTTTTCCCAGCTTCTCATTGGTGTCCTAGCTCGAGTTTTGGGCTCAATGCTATGATGTCCTCAATGTTGCTCATAGCTTGTCGCCTTGTTCATCCACTTCCTTTGGGTGAGTGCTATTCATGTAGATCCTTCTTATGGCACTCTTATCTCCTTCTTTGTTCCATCACTGAAGTGGTGATTTGGCAGGTTCACCATGAACAGGCATGCCATATATTCTTGGATGATGAATGAACTATGTCTTCTGTGCGAAGTTGTTCGAGTTCATCATATGCCTTGCTTCATCTCTAATGTGAGTTCATCTCGGGACTTTCCCAATTTGGATTTGGGAGTTTTTCTCGCAGGGGTTAGTCCAACAAAATATACCAATGTCTACCGGCGCTTTTTAGTTCAATAACCAAACTAGACTCCATGCCTAATCGGATTAAGGAAGGCTATTTAACCTAAGCACCACGCTTAATTTAAAAGCCAATAGAAGCATGTCCAAGTACTTCTAAACCAACACTTACTATGGTAGATAAAGGTAACATGAAAGCACTACGTAGATTTACTCAAACAAAGTGATGGCGAGCATGATTGATGTTTAGCAATTTGAGCATGCCAAAGGTAGGGACAACCAAGATAATGTAGCAACATGGCAAAAGATGTATCTATGGAAGTATATTCCCCAAGCTTGACATTGGCAGAGATCAAGATTGGATGAATGCAATTCAATGTTGCATAATGATTGGTTGGACATACCTTGCATTTGTTATTCCTTCAATCTTTTTGCTTCGAACCTGGAAAGGTTAGTGACACGAATACCCGAAGGAATATTTTTGCAATTATAATTCTATGCTCATTTAACAGGGCAGCGCAGTGGAAAGGTGTACACTCATGTCATGGTCTGAACAGTGCTTGTTTTAGGACACTAAGCTTGTCCTTGGGAAACCTTCAAGATGTGAATTGGTGAAATGGTTCCCCCTCCAACACCAATCTATGTGTACTATCTCAAGATTCAACATAACGAGATCTGCAATGTTTATGGAAAACATATGCATCTACAACCACCCTTTCAATATCTCTAGAAACAAGGAGCATGAGGGGGTTGAAGATCTTGTGTGTGGTAATGTTGGAGAGACTAAGTGAATCAGGAGATTTTTCATATGAGCAAGGTCTTGATGGGGTGTTTAAGAAGTAACTACTTTGCTCATTAAAGCCTCCATCATCTTCCACTTCCAAGGGTGACTCGACATAAATGTCCAAAATTCCCCTTGGATCGTCTCTCGAAATGATCTCATCTAAGGCCTTATCCATCCATTCAATGGCAATAGCACATAGGTTTTTAATGCTCTCTAGCCATGGATGTTGCTCTTCAAGATCCTCTATATGGTTTTGATGATTCCTATGCGTGGGATAAGTAGATAGATTTCTAGGATCATCGGGAGGTTCAGGACAAAGAGCATAGAATGAGTCATAGGGATCAAGGATGGGTTTAAAGATGGGTTCGTATTCTATATTTGATGTGGGCACAAAAGGAGAGAAGACAAAGGTGGTTTCTAGATGGCTACGCTCTCCTTCCATGGCATCACTTGATATGCCATCCTTGAGTCTTTCTAAGCGTCCTTCAAAGGAATTGGATTTGAGATGCCTTCTAAGAGATCTCTTAAGAAAATTTATAATGCATGTACTAAAAGATCTCTTATGAAGCGGGAAGTTTAAACTCCTCCCAAACTCGCCATCAAAAAGAATTTCTAAGGATAGAATTACTTCTTTCCTTAGAGAATTTTGGATTACTACGGTTTGGGATGGATAGCCAAATCATGGGATTGGAATGTTTGCAAAGTGGCTATGGAAACTTCCTCTTCTAGTTTGGGAGATGATTCCTTCTCTACCTCTAGGATGTTATCATGAAGTCTAGTGCAAGGAGTGTGTCCATTAATAATAAGGACAAATCTCACTTCACTAAAGGGTAAAGAAAGGAAAACTCCTCCAAAGGTGATATTATCAAGACCCATATACGATGTTGAAGAAGAACATGGTCTTGTAAGGCTAGGTCTAAACCTAAGTTTATAGGAAAATTAGAAGATTCCCTAAGTGTAGCAAAAAGTTCATTACCTACTTGATCGAAGATAGGACTTTGGGTTCATTACCTTCTCCATGGTTAGAAGATAGGACCTTGGGTACATTACCCTCTTGATTAGAAGATAGGACTCTAGCTGTAGAAAAGGGTTGGCGTTGACCTATTGCAACCACAGATTGGTGTAGCTCATAGCTAGATGTGAAAATCATGGGTTTTAGAGGCTCTAAGCATGTGCTCATGGGTGCAAGATATTGGTGGATAGGCGTGGAATTTGGTTTATCCATAAGGATATAAAATAAAAGGCAAAAGAAAAATACAAAAAGATAAAAGTATAATACAAGGCTAAGCATGACTTAAGGTTATCTCAAGAGACCGTCTTTCTCCCCGACAACGGCGCGTAAAATGCTTGTTGATACTAGATACGCACACGAAAGAATCAAAGAGAAATAATCCGCAAGCGCACGGATATCGGTGAGCACTTCACCCGGAGATATTCCGAGTATCGTTATTTATTTATCCGCTAGGAGAAAACGTGCATCCGACTAACCCAAGTCTATAATTAACCCCTAAGCTACGTACAAGGTAATGAGCGATATAGAGAGGATTACTACCACAGTCTCCTTCCAACCTATGGCAAGCTTTGCAACGACTACTCTATGGGAGCACCTAAGAAAAGACACCACAGAGGATGCTTAACCTAGCACTTTTGGACCTACCTTACCTACTTGACGGGAAGTGGATTACAAAGGTAACAAAGGGACCGTCATCTCCCCGATACTACCACGGTTCCGGCCAGGATAGGGAGCATCTATGAGTGAACCTAGCCCAAGCACCACGCCTATGCTATGAACGATTACTCTATTCCCAACCGGAAGCGAATAAAGTAAACTCGTAAACCAAAGAGCAATAATAACAAGAACTTACTAGTATTAGAAGTTGAATTGCGAATGATCCTAGAACCAAGCCTCTCGGGTTAGGAGACTTGATCCCGCAGTACAACCGGAGAGGAGACACCGACATGCCGGGCTTCCTCCAACTCTACCTCCACCCTATACTCTCTCTATCTATCTTGAATGCTAGGCTCTAGGGAGGAGATCCATTCAAGGGACCTCTCTCACCTGATCCTCTCTGGAAATAATGAATTAGGGTTTCATGGGATGCCTCCTCCAGGGGCCAGGGGCCCTGCTTATATAGCCCCTTAGGATGCACCGCAGCCCTCGGATCAAACCGACCTAAACGGACGATTATTATTCATCCTCAAAGGCGGTGGAACAGGGATCCGCGAGGCTGACGCTGATTGGCTGAAGTGGGCAGTCGGCCGCCCAAGGTGGGGAGTCGGCCGACTCTCCACCGAGCCCGTTCGGGCTCCCGTTTGGTCCAGAGCCTTCTCGAACCTTCCAGATTACAGAATTTTCACCGGTTCCCGATTATCTCTATGTAAACCTGACATGTGGGCCTTCCTTGGGTATTTTCAGCTGACGCCCTGCAGAAACAGACATTCACCAAAACTCGTGGAATTCTATTAGTGTAAGCCCTATATCTAGATGGTAATTATATTTAGGTCCTTTTTCATGTCTAGTTGACGGTTAAAAATAGGAGTTATCTACCGTCAACACCAACCAAGATTAAAGAAGCATTGAAGGATCCGGATTGGATAAATGCTATGCATGATGAATTGAACAACTTCACTAGAAATGAAGTTTGGGAGCTTGTTGAGAGACCAAAGAAGCACAATGTGATTGGCACCAAGTGGATCTTCAAGAACAAGCAAGATCAAGATGGGTTGGTTGTGAGGAACAAAGCAAGACTAGTGGCACAAGGTTACACTCAAGTTGAGGGTCTTGACTTTAGAGAAACTTATGCACCGGTGGCAGGATTGGAGGCAATTAGAATCTTATTAGCTTATGCTTGTGCTCACAACATCAAGCTCTATCAAATAGATGTGAAGAGTGCATTTCTCAATGGATTCATCAATGAAGAAATCTATGTTGAGCAACCTTCCGGATTTGAAGATGACAAAAAGCCCAACCATGTCTACAAGCTCAAGAAGGCATTATATGGATTGAAGCAAGCACTAAGAGCATGGTATGAGAGATTGAGAGACTTTTTCTCCTCTCTAAAGGCTTCAAGTTGGGAAAAGTGGACACCACTTTCTTCACCAAGAAGATTGGAGATGACTTGTTTATGTTGCAAATCTATGTGGATGATATCATCTTTGGTTCAACCAATCAAGACTTTTGTGAAGAGTTTGCCAAGATGATGGCTAGTGAGTTTGAAATGTCTATGCTTGGAGAGCTAAGTTACTTCCTTGGACTTCAAATCAAGCAAATGAAGAATGGCACCATTGTGAGTCAAGGCAAGTACATCATGGACATGATCAAGAAGTTTGGATTGCAAGATGCTAAGGCAATTAGCACACCAATGGGTACCAATGGCGGCTTGGATATTGATGATAGTGGCAAGATGGTTGAGCAAAAGCTATATAGATCAATGATTAGAAGCTTGCTATATGTGACCGCTTCAAGGCCGGATGTCATGTTTAGTGTGTGCATGTGTGCAAGATATCAAGCATCACCTAGAGAGAGTTACTTGACGGCAGCTAAGAGACTGTTGAGATACTTGAAGGGCACTCAAGATGTTGGTTTATGGTATCCCAAGGGGTCAAGCTTTGAGTTGATTGGCTACTCCAACTCTGACTATGCCAGTTGCAAGATTGACAGAAAGAGTACAAGTGGAACATGCCAAGTGCTAGGAAGGTCTCTAGTTTCATGGTCCTCAAAGAAGCAAAATAGTGTGGCACTTTCCACCGCCGAAGCCGAATACATTAGTGCGGGGAATTGTTGTGCACAATTGCTATGGATGAAAGCCACCTTGAAGGACTATGGAATCAAATTCAAGCATGTGCCTTTGTTTTATGACGATGAAAGTGCAATCAAGATGACCAACAATCCGGTTCAACATTCAAGAACCAAGCACATTGATGTGAGGCACCATTTCATTAGAGATCATCAACAAAAGGGTGACATTAGCATTGAAAAAATTAGCACTGAAGATCAACTAGCCGACATATTCACCAAGCCTCTTGATGAAAGAAGATATTGCAAGTTGAGGAATGAGTTGAACATACTTAGCTTCTCCAACATGAGTTGATGCACCCCACATATATGACATGCCACACCTCCAACATAGCAAGGTAAAGTTGGTTGTTGCATTCCATGCATCCTTTGCTAGTTGTGGTAGACATGTACACATGTGCATCTTATAAGGCTCATTCATTGAAAATCAAATGAATTTGATGTATGTATGGCACCACTATTGTTTCTATGCTTGATTTGATCTAGTGGTGGCATACGACATGTTTGTGAGCTTGTGAACCTAGTGTTGAATCTATAGCATTTGCTCATAATGTGTATTTCAACATGGTCAAGATAACCCTTATACTTTATGAGGTGTGAAGAAACTTTCTCTTGGTTCAAACCGAAATACATATTCTAGGCATGTGATCTAGATTTGGCCATAAGTTTGATTGACTTGTTTCTCTCATCTTATGCACCCTTGTTGGTGATTATTGACAAAAGGGAAGAAATAAGTCACAAAGATCAATGGAAGGGGATCAATTTTTATGATATGACCCAACCTTGAGCATACAAATAGGGGGAGCAAGCTCATAGACTATTTGTTGTATTTGTATGTGCATAACATGATGATATGGAGCATTGCAAGCTAAATTCAATATTCATGCTTGTTTGATGTATTGCTAGTATAGAACTTGATTGATGATATGAAGTACTAGCATGCATAGGTGTTTTCTAGACGTAGTGGTTTCTTTGATTCAAAGTATCTCTCATTTAATGTTGATCTCATGAGGTATTTTGAGTTTTGATGAATGTCTAGATTCCCATGGTGCTAAGGAAGGTTTATTATCGCACTCCGATTGGTATCATGTCAAAGGTCAATTTTATAAATCTTAGTACCATTTTGGTTGTGATATCTCTCCCACAAGTTTTATCTATGCATATGTGCTTGAAAATCGACCAAACATTAGATGCACATATGTAGGGGGAGCTACCACTACCAAAACCAGAATTGAAATGCTTGTCCAACCAAGATTCATGATCAAAATGTCTTGGACAAGCAATTCAATTTCATATTGAATTCAATTTCCATATCTTTGTGAGTGTTTGTGAAGGGTTATCATCAATTACCAAAAAGGGGGAGATTGAAAGCCCGGTTTGGTTTTGATAATTAATGACACTTGATGTTGCTAATGATTTGCTCTAAGTGTGACTAGACACATAGCAACAAGGTGGAGATGCCTAGGACTCAGTGATGGACTTGGACATGGTGATGATCAAGCTCCGAGGTTCAAGGCAAAGGTATCAAGTAATAGGGTTTTCCCTTTCCGGTGATCGAGACACTATAGAGAGTGTGATCACGTTTAGGATCGATAACCGACTATCAAGAGGGGAATCCACGGTTGACTCGCGGTCCAAAGTGCCTCTAGATTCGACTTTGCACAGGCCCGGCCCTTAGGGGGGCAAGAGGGACGGTTGTTCCAGGTCCATGAATGGGATGGGCCCCCAAGGTATACGTATACCAGTATATATACTACTTTTTTAGGCAGTATATATATACTACTAGTATGTACGTAAGTAATTGGACAGGAAATACAGATGCCAAGGGATCATGATTAGCGCGAGGCGGCATTTCACTTTCCTTCGTAGGGGCGCTCCACGCGTGAGGGGACCTGACGGCGTCGACGCATTCTAGCAGCACAAAAGCGAGAAGCCGCGCCAGCTGCAGCAAGGGCCTTGACGTGATTCTTGGATCCTGATCGGCTGATCCCTAATTCCAATTTTCATCAGATCATCATCCCTGTTTGACTTCGTCGGCTTCGGCAGTTCAGTGAGGCGCCAGGTAGGAATTGCAAATTTTAATTACTAAGAGCATCTCCAACAGTTAGGCATTTAGGTTTTGCATTCTTGTTTTTTGCTAAAAATCTCAAAAACACACATCCAACAGTTTGGCATTTTGGGTTTGCATTTTGGGCAAGTTGGCAATTTTCTAGTCAAGCCGCGCATATATGCGAGCCCGCGGAGCACCTGGTCATTCCGCTTCAAATATTTGTACAACTGCAGCAACGAACCTACGTAGGCTCTCAAGTGCAGTGCTTTCGCCAATGCGAATATACTCATCTGTAGCATCAGTAGATACCCCATATGTGAGCATACGAAGAGCGGCAGTGACTTTTTGGAAGCAACTCAATCCAAGAACACCTGCACAATTCCTTTTTGGCTCAAAGTAATCATCGTGTGCTTCAACAGCATTCATGATGCGTAGAAAAAGATTCTTGCTCATCCTGAATCTGAAGAAAAGAAACAAAAAGTTCAACACCTCGTATAAAAATTAAACAAATACTATGAACTAATCTGAGGTGGAAGAACAACAACCTCCGACGGAATAAATCTGGGCCATACGTCGGATTGTCCGCCAAATAATCTTGAAACATCCTCCGGTGGCCGCCTTCTCTATCACGATAAATGACAACATGGCCAGGAACCGAACCACCAGGTCTACGTTTTTTCTTCAAAAACATGTGCACAATTCAAGCAGCCGTGAACATGAAGAAATCATTGTCGTCTGAAGAATCATCATCTAATTGTTTCCGGAGACGTCGTCTGGACGCCCTCATCTGCCGTGCACTACGGCGGCTTGATGGACGCCCTGTTCGTTTGGTTGAATCAGCGCTTTCAGCCAGCCATTCAACAGTGTTTCTCTCTCACAATAAATCAGCATCAGCCAAAAACAACCAGCCAAAAACGACCAAACGAACAGGACGGGAGTCACCTATGACCTGGAATCCATGGGAGGTATATACGACTGCAAATGACATATGTGCAGCTGAGAACATCAAACATAACGAACAGTATCTGAGACGCAGGTTATTGACATGATATAATACGCAAGAACAAATATTTAGGTACAGAAGATAAGGAAATCATAAATTCCTTTTAGCCTCTCAAGGTGAACAATCCTATTCATATACTACTAATCGACATGATAAAAAAAAATGGGAGATCGATGAGCTGCAGTGGACGAACCTTGGAGATTTGCGATCTGCAGTCCACGGCGGCAGAAAGGAACGGCGGCAGGGACCTGGAATCGTTGGTGTGCAGCAGCGCCCTTGCCGATAGGGACTTGCAGCAGCGATCGTGGAGACCGATCAGTATTATGCCAGGTCCATGTGGCGTCGATGGTGGACACAATCAGTAGGCTGCGACGATCAGCAGGGCACCGGCAACGATCAGCAGGGCACCGGCAACGATCACAGCAGGGAACCGGCGACGATGGTGGAGACCGATCGGGGCACCATAGACTGGCGGCGCATTTCCTCCGCGCGCGAAGAAGAGGCGCGAACAGAAGCCCGCGACCGGAAGGAGACGAGCGCTGAAAAATTTTCGCGGCGGGTTAAGGGTCCGGTAAATGCAAGTCAAATTTACAAAACTCTTGGGTTTTTCTTCTCCCCATTTTATTTTAGGAGTTGGTAAACTACAATAAATGGCAAAGAAAAAATGTCAAACTGTTGGAGATGCTCTAATTAGCTAATTGTTTCTCACGTGATCCCTACTTTATGAAATTGTATTCAGTAATTTTTCTCTAAATCTTTTAACAGTATCATATCATCAATATAAAATTGTTAAAAAACTATTTAGGATCTACAATGTCATAAGAGAGATTGAATGGATTGACCACATTATGCATTGAGAATTGTTCGATGAGATTGATATTGAAACCATCATTGATGACTTCACATCAAGTAATGTTAGAAGAATTTTTTGAGGTAATTTAATATGTATATAAATTATATTATATGAATATTGTTTTTCATTCAGTTAAGTGCTTATTAATAACATTGTATATATTTGTGTATATGTACTACCAGTGTGCACTACTAATAGTATTATCATGCTCATATAAAAGGGTCCAAAATTTTAGCTCCGTTCCAGGTCTAGAAATACTTAGGACCGGTCCTGACTTTGCATGATATATGAGAGGCTAACTTGAGAGCTAACCCTTGCCGACATTTTCATGAGATAAAATGCTAACTCCTGTGCTTGAGAAGAGATCAACACTGCTGGAGTTGGCACCTAAGGCAAGTGATTGGACTTGGATCAAAGACGGCGTGAAGTTTCGACGAAGAACAAGGCTTCTGTGTGCGCCGGACGCGGCCGGCACGAGGCATCGGACGTGGCAGTGCAGCGCCGGATGCGACACAGAACACTCTGCAGAGGGAAACTTCGGCGGACGCTGCGCTGGACGCGCGGCCAGGCAGGCCAGACGCGTCCGGCGCATGTTGGAGCGGCGCTGGCGATTGGCACGGGCCGAGCACTGGCCGGATGCTGTGCCGGACGCGGGGAGTGAGCGTCCGGCGCTACCCAGAGAGGGTCTCGGCGCCGGACGCTCGGCCGGACGCTGACGTGGCCCGGTTTGAATCGCCAACGGTCGGCTGCCAGAGCGCGCCGGACACGTCCGGTGGTGGGCATCTGGTGCGTCCGGCGCGTGTTGAGCAGCAGCCGAGGAGGATAACGGTTGGATTTTGTTCCTCGGCTATAAATAGATGGTGGCTGGCCATATGAGGTCTCTCCTCGCCATTTCCACATCCTTGAGCATACTTTGAGCTAGAGACTCCCTCTCCCACTCATCTCTTGACTTAGTGATCATTTTGAGCGAGATTGAGTGAGGATTCAAGTGTGTTGCATTGAGAGTTGCATCTAGAGGCACTTGTTCTTCGAATGGGCTGCGGATTCTTGTTACTCTTCGGTGATTTCCGTCACCGTAGACGGTTTGGAGCAACATGTGGTTGTGAGCTCGACCCGAAGATGGTTCGAGGCCACACCGGTGGATTATGAGGGGTTCTTGGTCCTTCCCCGCGGGAGAGTCGCGAAAGGATACTCTAGTGGATTGCGCGTGGCTGGGAGGATCCTAGTCTTGTGTTGGTGGTGCAACTCCCGGTTGCGGTATTTGGCGTTGAGTGCCAATTGAGCGTGCACACCACCAAGCTAGTGCATCGCCACAACGAGGACTAGCTTGCCGGGAAGCAAGTGAACCTCGGTAAAAAATCTTTATGTTGATTTGTGATTGCCGAGGTTTCGCCTCTTGTGATTGATTGCAGGTGTTTGGGATTCTTCATTGGTGATTGGCCATCTTCATCCCTATACGGCGGTATAATCGTCCAATCCCCTCTCTTGCATCTACTTTACTAGAATTGCTTGTGGTTCGTCAAGAGCCTTAATTGTGTAGCGCTATCTCGCCTTGTAAAGTAGAATTGCTAGACTTGTGTAGTTCTAGTTGCTCTTGCTAGTCTTGTGGTTCGCCGAGAGCCTTAATTGTGTAGCGCTATCTCGGCATTGTTGTTGCTTGTGTGGTAGTTGAAGTAGCCTCTTGCTAGGCTTGTTGGTAAAGGCTTGCATAGAGTAGTCGAAACTTTAGCTTTGCTTACGCCGCCTTGTTGTCTAATAAATTGTTTAGTGAACTTTGCAAGAATTTTTATTAGGCTATTCACCCCCTCTAGCCATTTAGACCTTACAGTGCTCCTTGCTTGTAAAGTTCCTTATATTGCAGATCCATAAGCTTGAGAATAGCTTTGAGTTGGAGCTTAGTGGCTACTCTCTGATCAGCTAAATGTGCTAAACTTCTATGATCTGTCTTTATCAAGAACTCCTGATGCAGCAAATATGCTCTCCATTTATCTACTGCCAATAAAATAGCCAGACACTCTTTCTCATAAGTTGAGAGGGCCTGGTTCTTCTTGGACACTGCTTTGCTAAGGTAAGCAATGGGATGACCCTCCTGCATTAAGACTGCCCCAAAGTCAATGTCACTTGCATCAGTTTCTATAGTGAATGGTTTGGAATAATCTGGCAGTGCTAGAACAGGAGCCGTGATCAAAGCTTGCTTCAATTGTTGAAAGGCTTGTTCAGTTACTTCAGTCCAATGGGGATCCTTTCTTCAACAAATCCGATAAGGGCCTACTGAGTAACCCATAATGCTTAACAAACCTCCTGTAATATCCTGTGAGCCCCAAAAATCCCCTGAGTTTCTTGACATTTTTAGGCCGAGGCCAAGATTTGACAGCCTGAATCTTGGACTCCTCAATTGACACTCCATCAGCACTAGTGACATGTCCTAGGTACTCAATTTTCTGTTGAGCAAATGAACACTTGGACATTTTGACAAAAAATTGATGTGTCCTTAGGATGTCAAATACTTGCTGCAATAACACATGCTCTTCCAGAGTCTTGGAATAGATCATAATATCATCCATAAACACCAAAATCCCTTTTCTCAACAATGGTGCAAAAATGAGGTTCATGATGCTCTGAAAAGTTGCCTCGTGAGTTTTAAATGCAGTTTTATGAGTATCAGGTTTTATGAGTATAGCAGGGTTTACACAGATTTGATGATATCCTGCTCCCAAATCCAGTTTAGTGAACCAAGTAGTGAACAAAAAAATGCTTATTAAATCATGGAGATGCGGGGTATCGATCCCCGTGCCTCTCGCATGCTAAGCGAGCGCTCTACCATTTGAGCTACACCCCCTGATGGTGATTAGTTTCTAATAAATCTTGTACTAAATGATACTGTCACCATATCATATATGGGCTTAATTGACCAATTAGCTGATGCTGCTATTTGGCCCAGCATGGAATCCACTCGAGTTTTTATTACATCGTTGGGCTGGGCCTCCCTTCGTACCTAAAAATACAAACTGCACAAATATTGGTGATCTTTCCGGAAGGGAATTTGTACCACGGTAATTTCACCCACTTTTCGACGATTACTGATTTTCTTTTATTACCGGTAGATCCTGGCAACAAAGTGGCAAATAGTGACATGCAATCGTTAGAGTTTATATATAGACTAGACCATGTAAATTTATGTTTAGAAATTCTAATAAATATGTGTACTAATTAGATAATGGCCCTGTAATGTATGCTTTCGCAATCGTCATTCATAAAATTCAGGAGTAATCGCATACCTCAGCAACAGACAGAGAGATCACGTACAATCTATGCGTATCATGGGTGATGATATACATCTAGCCAGTAAGATTAGCTACTTGTAGAATTGGAATAGACCCCAGCAAGAATGAGCAGAGACTAAAAACAGAGCAATCAGTTGGAAAACTCTCCTTCCACCTGTGAAGAATCACTTACTGGTAGTCACAATCATTATCCATATAAATCGGGAGGTTCACCAGACTTGCAAGCCTCAACGTTACATACATAGTTCCGAATTTTCCAGACGTGCTGCAGTGGAGAAACTGATGATTGGCATGCTATTTGAACTTGAAGGCAGCAGTCATACCTGAAATAGTGTGAAGTACTCCATTGGCAGCAACTCAGCACATTCAGATTGCAGACAGACCAGCAGGTCGGTCGCCATTCAGCATTCATCAGTATGTATAGGCTGCGTAGCTGGGGGGGGGTGTTAATCGATCTCCACCTACTTTTCGTTCCACAGATGCCGGTGAACTGGTGGGTGGAAGGCGGAGCCTTGCGTTTACAATTAAGGTTACAACCAAAGCGCGGTGTGGCGCCGAAGAAATAAGAAGATTACATAGGGAAGGAGTTTCTCCAGTTTCTCGCTAAGTCTTCTTTCCTGGAGGGGATGCGGCAACTCCAGTCTCGAACTGCTTCCTTGCAGAGGGCTCGTGCAACACTGCATTTGTTGGCCAACCCCAACTCCAAACCAGGCCATACAGCTCGATCACAAACCACGGGGAAGTAAGCTAGCCGCCAGATTCCATGGCCGCCGACTTGTCGTGCCGAGAACTGTCGTCCCTTGATTCTGGACTACTGGAGCTTGCTTGAGCCTCTTCTCGGGGACACTGATGTGTAATCTGATGCAAGTTTGTCTTACCCAAGTAGGATGGTGGCAAACTATGTAGATATACTCAAGCACTATATGTGAACTCTTTTCTCAAAAATATCTTTTAACTTCAACAACTCTATGCCGTAACAAGGAGCCACAAACTCTATGCCGTAACAAGGAACCACAAAGCCATGTCAAACAGACCTACAATAAGGAAGAGGATACAAACAAATAAGTGGTGGTTTTGTCCTGGTGCAGAAACATGGTTGCTTGGCAAATGGAGTAACAAGATATGATGATGCTCACATGATATGTGACAGCGCCATCAGTCTCTTTCGGCTGCTACTCTATCCCTATTGCTAATTTGGCGTGGAGCATCAGATAAAACTTCAGAGAAGAAAACAAAGCCAAAGCACAAGAGCACGCAGCAGAATCTGGGAAGCCAAGCTCTCACGAGAGTGGAACTGGGGAAGAAGAAGCAATTGCCTGCACTCCTCGTCATCCTCAACTCTCTTTTTGTTTTGTATGCCGGGTCAGCTTGGGACCAACCAACACCAAGTGCAAGCATCATTTCCTTCAATTGACACCCCCTCTCATACTGTGTTTATTGTAAACAAAGGGAGATAGTCATGTGGCCATAAATTATGAGAGGGACATCACTGTGTACCTGCAGAAATTACATGATCAAATAACAACATTCTGGAACCAAATGGTCTTGACATGGGAAGTGACTGCAAACATCAGTAAACATTTAGTGGATCTCTGGAATAGTGGAATCGGTACAATATATTTGGTGGAAATGGTGGAGGAATCCATTGAGGCATACAGTAGGTTGGCACTGTGCTGCTGTACTAGGAATGGTGATAGAATCACTAGCATCACTGTTACTGAAACATTCCATATAAACAGTGAAGAGCAATAAGATACAGATACGGAGGTAAATTTCTGCTAGTGTACTCCAAAGCAACCAGCGACCTGTACAGTGTACACCATGAATTCATTTCATGGTTAATCACGTCGCATAGCAATGCTGAATGAAGACACACTTTATGATGAAGCTGTATAATCCTTTGTTAACTGTACGAGCACACAGAGCTAAGATAATCCGTAAAAATAAGAAGGGAGTAAAAGGCCAAAATGGGACCAGCGACAACGATAGTGAGATCGCGTACAATCTATGCATATCATGGACGATGATATGAATTCTTGCAACGGTAGACAGGCACATCTGGCCAGGAAGATTAGCTACTTGTAGATTTGGAACAGACCCAAGCAACAATGCGCAGAGACTAAAAACAGAGCGATCAGATGGAAGACTGAACTCGTCGCCTTCAGCTTCTGAAGGATCACCAGTAGTCACATTCACAATCCCTATAAACAGGGAGGTTCACCAGACTTGCAAGGCTCACCTTACAAACATAGTTCCGAATTTTCCAGACGTGCTGCAGTGGAGAAACTGATGACAGGCGGCTTGCTATTTTTGAACTTGAAGGCAGCAGTCATACCTGAAATAGTGTGACGATTGGCAGCAACTCAGCACATCATTATACACATCGTAGTCATCTACAGACTGCAGAGTACAGACAGACCAGCAGGTCGGTCGCCATTCAGCATTCATGAGTCTATATTCGTGCATAGCTTGAAAGCAATGTGTCATGAATCGTGAAAGCAACACTGCATTTGGTTGGCTAACCCCCAACTCCAAACCAAGGCCGTATTACAGCTCAGAAACCACGATGAAGTTGGCCAGATTCCATGGCCGCCGACGTGCCGTGCCGAGCCCGAGAACCCTCGTCCATGGATTCTGGATTGGCGCCTGCTCTTGGTGATAAGGCCCGGCTAAAATCCAGAGACAGATTATGAGATACTGATGTGTAATCAGATGCATGTTTGCCTAGTATACGTAGCAGGTGTAGTACATAGGTCCCATCTGGTGAAGCTCCCATTGACTGAAAGCTCAAACCGTGCAACATATGTTTTTACCTTTTTCCTCAAAACAAATCGAGTCAATGAAGTCACTATTTTTAGCCTCAACAACTCCAACTGCACTAAGGAGGCAGAGCAAGATAAGCCATGTCAGATAGACTACAATAAGGCAGAGGACACAAACAAAGAAGAGGTGATTTTGTCCTGGTGTGGTGTGTCAACATGGTTGCTTGGCAAATATCATAACAAGATATGATGATGCTCACATGATCGGTGACAGCGCCATCAGTCTCTTTCTGGCTGCTACTCTACTCATCCCTAGTGCCAATTTGGCGTGGAGCATCAGATAAACTCCAGAGAAGAGAACAAAGGCCAAAGCAGAAAGCACGCAGCAGAATCTGGGAGGAAGCCAAGGTCTCACGAGGGTGGAAATGGAACTGGGGATCAGAAGCAATTGCCTGCACTCCTCATCATCCAAAACTTGGTTTTGTTTGTATATATATGCCGGGTCAGCTTGGGACCAACCAACGCCAAGTGCATGCATCAGTTCCTTCCATTGACACTCCCCTGTAGTTTTATTTGTAAGCAGAGGGAGACAGTCATGTGCCCATAAATCATGACAGGGACATCACTGTGTACCTGCAGAAATTACATGATCAAATAACAAGATGCTTTGGAAGAATGCATGTGAATGATATGATAGGCTCCAAACATCGGTAAACATGTAGGGGATCTCTGGAATAGTGGGATCAGTACAAGATATTTGGTGGAGATGGTGCAGGAATCCATCAAAGCACAGGTTGTTGCCCTGTGCTGCTGTACTAGGAACATTGCTAGAATCATCTGTGTCACTGTTACTGCAGCATTATACAGATACGGAGGTACGGAGTAAGCATCAATTCTTTCTAGTGTACTATACTCCAAAGCAGGAAGCAACCTGCACACCATGATTTGGTTTCATGGCTAATGACAGCAATGCTGAATGAAGACACACTCTATGATGATACTGTATAATCCTTTGTTAACTGTACCAGCACACAGAGCTAAGATTAAATCAGAAGAAGCAAACTGAAAAGAAAAGAAAAGAAAAGAAAGAAGACCCAAGAGCACAAATCAATCTCTCCTCTTTGTATACCATCTTCCCAAACTCATTCGACACACCGGAATCTACAAACATCTAGATTGTCAACGCAGCCATTTCCAGGTTGGATTTGGTTTGGTTTGCTAAATACCACCAAATTCCAAGGCAGAGGAAATATGAACCAGCAGGCAGCAGGCAGGCAGTGAGCAACAGAGCATTCGATTGACCCCATCATCAATCATCAGGATTCAGGACGAGCTCCGAAGCCATGGCATGGCATCACCTTCACCAAGATGAGATCAGGATCAAGGCGGCGTCTTGAAGGCCTGCACGGTGAGCGCGAACCCGGGCGCCCTGGCCTCCTCCTCGAGCCAGAGCCGGCTCTCGAGCGCGCTCCTGGCGCGGAGCATGACGACGGCGCATCCCGGCGGGTCCCGGAACCACCAGCCGTGGAGGTCCCAGAGCACGTCGACGGGCGCGCCGTCGACGAACACCGTCTGGTTGCCCCGGAAGTTCCAGCGCAGGCGCCGCGCGTGCACCGCGCGCTTGCCGTCCACGCTGACCCACAGCTCCTCCTCGCCGGGCCTGCCGGCGGACGCGCGGCAGCAGCCCACCGCCACCTCGTGCTCCGGCGCGCCCTCCGCGAACCGCACCCGCGCCGTGTGCACCGCGGCGGCGCCCGGCGTCTGCGACGCCGCCGGTGTCGAGACGACGACGCGGTCGGTCCGGGAGACCGGGAGGATGGAGCGCGCCCGCGGGATCTGGCCCTCGAACTTGGCCT
The DNA here is from genome assembly GCA_018135685.1 of Themeda triandra. Classification (NCBI taxonomy): domain Eukaryota; kingdom Viridiplantae; phylum Streptophyta; class Magnoliopsida; order Poales; family Poaceae; genus Themeda; species Themeda triandra. Next base: position 336,410 of record JAENPR010000468.1, on the reverse strand, counting down.
TGACGAACTCCGCCGCCAGGTCGCCCACGGCGAGCACCACCTCGGCGCCGGCGACCGCGACGACGTAGAACCCGGACGCCGGCTCCGGGGACGGGCACGAGGATCCCGACGCCGCGCCGCCGTTCACGTACCGGGCCGCGGTGAGGTCCCAGAACAGCGCGAGCGGGGGACTGCCGTGACTGTTCGCGGACGAGGGGAGGCAGCAGGTGCCCTTGCGGCGGCGGAGGGCGACGGCGGGGGACGACGCGGCGGGGCCCGCGAACGAGAGCGTCGACGGGTGCGCCCCGTGCGGGGAGTGGGACCAGGTGAGGCGTAAGACGAGCGGCGGCGACGTCGGCGCCTGCGGGGTCGCGCGGTAGGTGACGGCGACGGAGAGCGTGGCCGGCGTGGACGAGGAGGCGGACGTGGAGGTCCTGGAGGCCGAGGAGGAGACGGTGAGGGTCGAGGACGGCGTGGTGCAGGCCACGCGGACGGCGCCGTCGGAGACGCAGGACGCCAGGTCCCGCACGGCCGACGGGAGGAGCAGGCTCGACGCGCTCACCATTCCTCCGCCGCTCCGACTCCGATCTGCGCGCGCGGTGCGGCGGCGTGGGCGGTGTGTGAGAGCTGAGAAGAGGTGGTGGGAGTGGAGTGGAGTGCGGGGGGTGGCGGGCGTTATGGATGGGCGAACGGACCGACCGGCCGGCCGGCGTCAGGTGGTGGGCGCGGCGGCGACGTGGCGAGGAAGGCGGCGCGCCGGCGAGGGTGGCGGGCGGCACGGCAGAGCACGCGAGAGGCGAGTGGTAACTGGCGGAGCAGCCGGGGGAAGAGGAGGAGGATGCTTCGGCTTTAAGGCTGGCGGAGGCCGTGCGGGCCGTCGGATCACGGGCGGGGCGGACACCAACCGTCCGTTCCGCTGCGCACGCTTTAAAGGCAAGGCCGTTGCTGCTGTGGTGTGAGTGATGGCGTGGGCGTGCAGCCTGTTGATTAATTTGTTCATTCGTTCATGAATGAATGAATGGCGATTCTTGTCTTTCACGCGAGCTCCGAACTTTGAGGGCAAAGCTTTTGTCGGATCCTTGGGATTTACAGTCTGTACCTCGCTTTGCAGAACCCAAGCTATACCCATCATTTTGAACAATGAGAAAAATTAACTAATTCATTTCAAATTAGGAAAAATAATTGAGAACTAATTTATTTAATAAGTTTTATTTTAATAATACGTTAGAAACAGAATGAATTCATTTGTCGATGTTTTTTAGTGTCGACCGGTAAATGTGTAGCCGTGTGTATGGTCTGGGGCGCTCAAAGCCTCAAGATTTATATTGGTTCAACCAACACGCCATACCTTCATTTCTAGTGTACTGTGTGTGTTTCTTAGCACGAGTGCTTGAAGTTTGTAGTAATGCTATGATGGTTTATACTTGAGCGCTTGGGCCTCTCTTATACAGGTTTCTAGTTTCTAGGTAGGTGGGCGTTATAGTGAGAGGATCGTGCATTGTCCTCCATCCAATTCGTGCGGTGTTGTGTCGTTCTTCCATCAATGTGGCGTTGGCGTGGTGTTTCGATGTCATGACTGACACCTTTCTACCTGAAGCATGTCATCACCTATGTAGGCATAGGGAGCATGGCTGATATAGGTGAAATGATAGTTCAATTCCACTCGTCCGTCCTCCGAGCCTTTAGGGAGAAGGTCGGCAAGCCCTTATGCCAAGTTCGCCTACTCCCCTAAGGGACTCGGATGCTTCTAAGATGGCCTTGGCCAGGCCAGCCCTTGGAGATTGGGGCTATGGACTGGCACACCCTTTACCATGTCGTATGGGGCTCGACAACGTAATACAAACTTATAATGTGGCCGAGCCCTTTGCCTCCGGGTCATGCCAAGGGGGTAGCGCTCAGGAACCCTTAACATATAGTCGCCTCTGGGACTCAATGTTGCGTGCAATCACTCTTTTATTAGGATGTGGCACATATCCATCAATGAGACTGTACCTTTCGACCCATTGGGGGACTCTATGGGCGTTCTGTTATACCGGGATTGGACACCCCTTTCTCTAGTATTTGTCACCATTATATACTGTTTTTTTCCTAAAAATGTAATCTATTCATTGGTGCTCTATTTCGAGTTATTTTTGTTTTATTTCTTCATTGTTTCATCGCCCATAGTTATGTTTGGTACTTATCTCAAACATCATTTTATACAAAATTATATGAGAATTGACAATACGAATCAATCAAAACCTCAGAACGACCATCCTTCACCACATGTAGAAATCATATTTAGGATATGCAACTAGCATGGCACTACTAGCTTATAAAATGATTTTGGTAATTTTGACCCAACATATTGGTTCTCTATTCGAAAGTATGGATTGTCTTAGTTCATCTCTAAATTTAATAAGCATAAATAATATGATGATTTGAATAAATAAAGGGAAAAACTATGGGCAACAAAACACGAAGGACAACTAAAAACAAGATCCAAATCTTGCACCAATAGATAATTTTTATACTTCCACAATTTTTTGGTATTAGTTTTCTATTTTTTATTGAAAATGAATTATTTCTTTTTTTAGAAAAGAACATATCTCATTATTTTCAGGAATATATAAAATCACCTTTGAACCCAGCTAGGATGGAAAAATCTGTCTGATATCAACAGTTTTCATTGTAAAAAGTTTGATTTTTTTTACAAAAGTTTTGGTTCTAGAATTTTATCAGGAGAATGAATGTTTTAAGAGGAGGCCGTCAGGGGTGTCGCCATTAGGCTGCATCGCCGGGGGGAGTGTCACTCCAGTGACACAAGTAGTTGGAGAAGGGATCGCAGCAGGCGCATGTTTCCATGCGCAGAAGCCAAACTGCCACACAAACAGGCCTTGTTTAGATCCTAATTTGAGAGTGGCCAAATTGGCATTCTGCCATAAATGCGCCACTGTACCATTTCGTTTGTATTTGTGAAATATTGTCCAAATATTGACTAATTAGGCTCAAAAGATTCGTCTCGCAAAGTAGAATCAAACTGTGCAATTAGTTTTTAATTTCATCTATATTTAGTACTCCATACATGTGCCGGCATTTTGATGTGACGGGGAATCTTCTTTTTGCATAGTGCAATCTTAGCCAAATTCGGGTGAACTAAACGAGGCCTGAAAGATGCATGCTGTCGCTGTGACGCTGTCCGGCTGTCCCTCACGAGTACTGTGATTACGCCTTTGTCCGTCCTTGAGTGCCTGACCATCTCTTTTCCCTAATTTAGATAAAAAGTTCATAGTACAGTAGCTAAATTATATTTGTGTTTAGATAATGGTATTTTATTTTTATAAATTATGTATTATAAGAGAAATTACCAGTCAAACTGTGACCTTCAAGACCACGTCAAATCAAATCATGTCCTCTATATTGAGACAGAGAAAGTAAATTAAATTTATACAGACTTTAAGTAATCATATAAACAAACATAAAAATCATGGACACATGAACTCTACTGCTTAGGATCGTAAAATCAGATTCATTAATTAAAAATGTAAAGCAATAAGATTATACAACTAAACTAGGGTTTCATCTTCCCTTTCTTCTCCACTCTTCTCTCTTATTTCTTCGTCATCCTCTTCGTCCATGGCTACAAAATCGAAAGAGGGTTCTATGGTCTCAGTGGCGTATTGGTAAATTTGGGGGCCTTAAGCGAAACATAATGAGACACTAGTGTCAAAACAAAGTAAATTGGATTGTACCTGTTGCTTGAACACACACACATATTCCTCAAACTCTTTCTATATAATTCACATGAAGAGCATCACATTTTCTAACCCGAATTAAAGGATACATGACTTGCAAACTAAAATAATTAAAAAATGAAATCAATTTATGTACACACATAAATGCATGGAATTAGAGTACTTTACCTGATGGTTGGTTGCCATGCCACACCTCACCCTAAGTCCTGAGTCTGACGAAAGACTCTAGAAGCCTGATGAAAGACACTCGATGCTAAATGGAAGACGGTTGGATGCGCGCAGAGAGACAAAGGGATAGAACGATTGGATTTCTTGGGCTAGAGGAAACTAGCTCACTAGTTTGGGGATTTTGGGCTGTAGAGATACTTAATACAAAGCTTATAATATATAAGAATATGCTTACGGTATCTATTATCATAGGACCTGTTGGAACACGGTTCCAGCAGGTTTAATATTGATACGTGATTGCAATTACAATACTAGAAGGTGAGGAAGAAAAGCTCTTCCACTCCAATAATCTCCCTCTTTACAACAGGGGACCGGGGGCTCCTTTTATAGCCACCCGGCTCCCCAATATAAAAAGACATTACAACCCCAAAGGGGAGACGGGAAACCCTAATTTTAAGACTCGCCGAGGTGGGGTCGACGGGGGCAAGATCGTCCGCCGCCGGCCGATGGGCCTGCTTGGACCTTTCCCGGGCCTCCTAGGCGTGTGATGTCCTCCTCGCTCCCGGGCGGCCGGCGGGCCGCCTCTTGGGCCACCGGATGTCTCCGCTCCCCGTCCCCGTCTCTCCGCCGCCGCCGGGTATCTCCGCTCCGGGATCGGAGGCTTCCGCCTCCGTCCGGTGCCTCCCGCCGGTGGCCGGAGACCGGGGTCTCCGCTTCCGGCTCGCTACCTCCGCTCGGAGGCTGAGGCCGAGGTGCCGGCTGTTGTCTCCGGATGGCGACCGGAGACCTTCTCGAGCGCAGGCCGGCATGGTCTCCGCCGGCGGTCACAATACCTCCGATCTCAACCCGCATAACAAGCAAAGACAACCGTAGCAAATAAGATAAATGGGGGTTAGTTGACCGTAGGCTCATGCCATGTCTCCGCTGCGAGATGCCTTTTCCCAACATTCCCCCTTTGAGGGTTAGGTCCAAATGGAGGCGGGCCTGGCCATCAACTCTTGGCTTGATCGGCGGAGACCATGGCCCCCCCCGGCTCGCCTTTGGTGGACGGAGACTTCGGGGTAGGAAAAAAGGTATTCTCTCTTTTGCCTTCTCTCTCTTTTTTACGGCCGTTGGATCCGGCGTGCGGGGCTTTTCGACCGTTGGAGTTTTTACCGTTGGCGTGGGGGGATGTCCACCCCACGACCGGCCGTCCGGCCACTATAAAAGGGGAGGGGCGGTAATAGTTTTTTACCCCAAGGCGGGTTTTCTATTCACTCTCTCGTGCCACCTCCGCATCCGACGGTTGCCTCCGATTTCCATCGTGGCACCTCCGGCTGCGCGCTTGCCTCCGCCACCGCTACACCGGTCCTTATTCCCGGTTTCGGGGAGTGAAGGTTGGAGATTGGCTGGATCTTTTTGAGAAGTGTATGCTTGTTGCGGCGGAGGCTAGGGACTGGAAGAGTCTCTCTCGACGTTGAAGCCTCCGTTGAAGACCTCATCCCTTCACACAGCCCGGAGGTATGGCGGCTATTACCTACGATTTTGGTCCTAGCAAAATGACCAAGGCGATGATCGAAGACCTTGAGCAACGGGCGTTATCCCGGTCGGACGTGCCAAGCTCCCGGGGTCGGCGAGCCAACCCCGCTCGGGGGTATGCTTTGTCGTCTTCGGGATTTCTTTACTTGCGGCCTTCGGCTGCCGGCCCATCCTTTTCTGAGGAGAGTTCTGGGGGAGTTCAATGCTCAGATTCACCACCTTACGCCTCACGCCTTTTTGAACCTTAGCAAGTTTGTCTGGGCAGTGGAGTCTTATGGCGGAGAGATCGATGTCAATGCCTTTGTGAGGCACTATGAACTGCGAAACGCCACGGTCGTTTGGCGAGGACAAAGTGAAAGCACAATTTGGGGCCTGTACCTTTATGGCGAAAAGGTTTCGGGAGGAACGATTGGAGATCTCATGGTGTCGAAGGGCAAGTGGGAGCCGGCCAATTGGATGGAGTATTGGTTCTACGTGCGGACCGTCGGTGTCACCGGGGAGGATGACGATGGCAATAAGATTGTGAGGTACCCCCGGCCTCCGCTATGACGGCGATGAAGCCGCACACCAATTTGAAGCCCCTTCCGGCGTCTTCCGCCGGCCGCCGCTCGCGAGAAGTCGTGCCGCAAGGCCTTCGCGGCCGGCTTGCAAGTACTCCGAGGTCGTGACCTTCTGGAGGAGATAGTGGCCTCCGGGCTGGGCCCTTGGCCAAGGACGGCCCTAAGTTTGAGATTGTCCGTAAGGAATTGCCATTTTCGGAGAGGCCGCCGGCATACCGTGCCTGTCTTCGGTCTCGGCTTACCTCGAGGGGAGATGGGACCAATTTCGTCAACCGAATTGAAAGGAAAGTTGTGGAGCGATCGGAGAGGTCTCCGAACGTGAATACCTTGCGCGGAAGGCGGAGGCGGTTTCATGCCGCGCCCGAACCGCGTCTTTGAGGAACTTCAAATCCCCTATTCCTCCCGGCCCGTCCCCGGCAAGGTTCTCCTGGAGGATAGAGTCAAGGGCGTTGAAGAATGCCTCCGCTATTGCTACGATCAAGGCGGAGGCGTCAAAAAAGAGGAAACGTTCGTGCGTTGGCCGCGGTCCTTCCAAGAAGGAGAAGACCTCCGAGGCGGAGGTTGTTGAAGCTTCCGCGTCGTATCTCCGGATGCGTCGAGGCCGCAGCTACCGGGCGGCGACGGGGAGAAGAGGTTGCCAAGGATGCCAAGGATGCGGGGGCATCTCGCTAAGCCCTTGCCTACGGCGGAGACGGCGGCTTCACAACCTTCGCTTCCGCACGAGCTCCGTCGCCGGAGGTGTCGTCCATCCCTTTCCTAGTGCTTTTGCCGAGCTGTCTAGCTCGACGACGGCGAGGCCGGTGAGGAGGAGGAAGAGGCGGGGAGGACGATGAGGCGGGGATGCCGAGGCATCACTCTCGCCAACCCATCGGGTTCGTGACATCCCCGACGAAGTCTCCGATGATGATTTTGTTGGGAGTCCCGGCCATAAGCCGTCGAGAGGCACATCGATGCTTGAGTTTGTTGCTGATAAGGCCGCCGCCGGCAGCCTCCGGCGAAGGGCGGGCTTCCGCTCCCGGTGACAAGGGTCCGTGGGCGGGCTTTCTCTTCGTAAGCTAACTTCTACCCTGGTTGTTTTTCTTGGACGTTTGTTGTAACATTGAGTCTCGAGGAGACCTTTAACCTTTTTGGTTCTGCGCCGAATTGGCCGGTATTCTTTGGGAGCATGAGGCCTCCTCCCGGTGTTGACTTGGCGCGCGTGTTCCGGCGCGGGGTGCTCGGACCCTTCCTACGGGCGGAGGTTCTCGTCACGTTGCTCGTGCTTCGGAGGTAAAGATTTGTTTACTTTCTGTCTTATTTTTAATTCTCACGTTGTTTGTGTGGTTGGCTTGCTAAGATGTATCTTCGATTTTTTCGGATGCCTCCGCTACGTTCGGTGCGTGGGGCTTGAATGTTCACGATATTTTTGAGCATTACGGAGGTTTTTGCCTTATAGTTTTATTCTTGTCTCCGCGATTTTGCGCGTTACGTGCTTGTATTTACAATCATTTTTCCTATGGTTTTTGCTTTGACCCCGGCCCAAGTTGATAACTACCTTGATGCGCGCCCTACGAACGCCTTCTCGCGCCTTCAACCGGAGCACCACTTGCATGGTGAGTGTACTTTGGGCTTTTTACCTTTTAATCTTTTCCTTGTTGTTTTTTCTCACTCTTATTACTGTCTATAGACTCATCACATGGCCTTCGCTATTGAGCACCGGGTCTTTGTGGAGCTTGCCCGGCGGACTCGGGCCATTGAGGTCCCGAAGGGGAAGTGGAGACCCTTGGCCGTGAGAAGACCGACCTTGCGGCCAAGGTTTCTAACTTGGAAAACGCGCTCCGGCAATCGGAGGCCACGAAGAAAAAGGTTGAGGATTTGGAGGCGAGGCTTAAATCTGCCAATGAAGCCAAGGATGTTGCTGCCGGCGAGCGTGCCAACAAGGCAACGGAGGTGTCTGAGAACCTCCGTACCCAGCTGGCCTCAATGGAAAAGACTGCGGAGACCTTTCAGAAGGAGGCGGAGGGATTGGCTGCGGAGATTGAGGAGATCAGAGTTGCCGGCACTGAGATTGCGGAGATATATCTGTCTATTCTTGAAGAGTTTGGTGGTGTTGCCTCTCCTCTTCCCGCTAACGGTACCGCCAGTGGGTTGATGTCTTGGATCAAGTCCAATCTGGCGAAGCTATCCCTGTTCGTCGGAGCGTGTCCGATTTTGCGGCAAAGGCCTCTCGCGCCCGGTTTACTTAAGAGCTTGGTTCGCGGAGGTCGGACATCGCGCCGTTGGTCTACCCGAGATCTCCGATTCCTCGAGCTCGGGAGACCTCCCGCCCAATCCGCAAGACCGTTCAAAAATTCTTGAAGTCTTTCGGGTGCCTTTTGGCGGGCGGAAGCCGTTCTTCTTGCTCACGCTATGCGGAAGGTGAAACTTCTCTTCCTTTGTCTTTTATGTTTATCTTTTCTTTTGCTTCCTCATGGAGCTAACGTTTTTGCGTTTTTAAGGCTGCCGCCGGGAGGCGGACACCACGGTCGGCTTGTGATGAAAGGTGTCCCCGTCCTTGGTGAGACTTCCAAACCGAGGCTACGCGGGGCACTCCGGTTCCTCGAGCAACGGTGTCTCCGGCGAGGACACGGGCCGAGGCGGAAGTTCCGACGGAAACCCGAGCACACACGAGGCTCATGCCGGCCCTCCCGCGGAGACATTACAAGAGAGCGGGACGGAGATGCCGATAAAGCCGCCGAGGCCCACGACGTCCGCGGGGAGGAGGTAGACTAGGGTCTAAATTTTTTGTCTTTCTTGATGTAAAAACACTTGTTACTTTTGCTTTGTGGGCGCCCGGGGTGCGCGTATTGTAATGAAACTTACGGGTCAATCCTCCCGCGGTCTCCGATTTAGGGCTGTGCGGGAGGTGGAACTGCAACCCTTATGCGCGATGGTGTTTACATTAGCGGTTTTACGTGGGATTGCCGGCGATCGGTGTTCCCTCATCGCGGCGTTGATGATATGTTTGAATTTGTTCGCTCGACTTTGGATGATAGGCGCGACACCTTCGTTGGGTCGCTAGCATGGAGGGGCCCTCTTTGAATTTGGCGCGCGTCGGTTTTTTTCATGAGATGTTTCTTTTTTCTCGTTGCCTTTTTGTTTTCGGAGGCTATATATGTGTTTACTTTTGGCATTTTACCTGAGATTTGTCTTTGTGTAATGGAACTTAGATGTATTCATTTCATACGCGGAGGCTATGGGAGAAATCTTAGATTATCGTATACATGTTTTTTTTTTTGGTGTTATATGCCGGTGTTACTCGATTCTCGAGCTAAGGTATTAAGACGGAGGTGCTTGTCTTCGCTAAGACGTAGTTTTTGAACTTGTCTTCGCGCGCCGCAATGTTAGTCCATACTACGTTTGAATTGCGCGCGGAGGTTACTAGTTGGATTCCGGAGACTTTCTCGTCGGGAACCTTTTATTGATCATTTTGAATGGTCGGCTTGTTAGGTTACATGGTTCCATGCTAAGGCATGGAGGTTATGGTCTTAGTGCTTTGCCTTTTCTCCGATCAGTAGCTAATTGGACATGGTCCCTTGCTAATGGGGACTCTCAACTTGTGACTAGGTACCACCTGTCCTTGGGCTCACTTTCATGTGACATTCCACGCTTTTGTTGAGCGATTTTGACCGGGGATGGGGGGACGTTACGAATTCTTACGCGGTGTCCCCCCTAGCCCGTTTTCTTCCCTGAGGAAAGGCTTGTTGGTGCATGCTCTGAAGAAAAGGGTGGTTTGCATTTTGGTCTATGTGGCCCTCTGCTTACGAATTCTTACGCTGTCTCTCTATTTGCTACTGTGAAACTCTTGTAAATAAACATCCACCTCCATCCCCCCTACTCTTGATACGTGCCTTGTGTGATGCTGGGGGTGGATGCTGGAAGCGCCTTCCTTTTATAGGCCTTGGTATGGCTAATTGGTTTAAATGCCTCTGACCTCTTTGGTACACTTCTTAGTAAATGCTGGGGATCCTGTGTTTGATTTCTTGTGATATGCTCCCCTGATTGCTTGAGGATCAAAACAATCACTGCTGATTGTACTCTACGGTTGGATGAGCTTGATTGCTGCTATGGGTTATGGTACAGATCTTGCTCCTTTAATGCATTGGTTTGCGAGATCAAGGCATTCATTTGCCTTTCTCCTCCCTAGGGCTATATAAGGCTTATGGTTTCTGGTGATGCTTGGTCATTTGGGGTAGTGTTGCCAACACTTCACTTTCGTTAGCGTATGGCGTTGCTGTTAGATGTGCTTTGAGGCTGATACTGAGTAAGAATTCGTAAAGGCTATATCACAATGGTGTGTCGCTCTTCTGCTGAGAGGTCTGGAGTGGTATCCGGCTACGAATACAACTGTGCTTGCTGCTTGGCCCATTCTTCTGAGGTGTGTAGTGGGGCGGGCTAGTCCGAGGTGTGTCGGTTGGCGGTTGTGTTTTGGGTACCGGGAGGCGAAGTCCGTCGGTATTAAGGCTCCCTCCTTCTCGGAGATGGAGAATTGCGCGCTCTTTGCTCTTTTGCGGGCTCGTTTGCCGATTGTAATAGTAAGAGGTGGCACACCTTCTCTAGAGTCTACACTAGTTGGAGCTAGGGCATTGGTGATTCTTGTAGCCTTAATTTCATATTTGTATGCAAATTAATGGACTGGAGTGGCTTGCTCAGCCGCCGTGTTACCTTCTCTTTGTTTCCGGTTGCCTTTTTTGCTTATGGCGATTAGATTGCTCTGATTTCTTCAATTTTCAGTTTTCGTGTTTGGCATGCCTCCGCTGATCTTGCGGAGGCATGAGAAGCCGCTGGCTGATCAAGCGATCTTTGCTTTAATATCGGTGCCCTAGCTGCTTGCTGGGTCTTTTTCCGATTTTGGTGATGCCTTTTTTGGCTTTTTGTACCCCTTAGTGCCTGACTGATCAGGTCTTTTTCCAAGGGTTCTCAACCTTTTTGGAGGTCGCTTACAAATCTTTTTGAGGTCCGCCGGTCAAGGCGAAGTTTGAAGTGACCTCTTCCGATGCTTAAAGCACCGTCGAATATTGCGGCTGCGTTGCCAGCCGCTTTCGACTTTGCTGCATTCTGCCATTTCTCGGGGCCCTCTTTATATATTGCAGAGGTTGATTACAACGGAGTTGCCTCGTTAAAAACCTCACCTGCAATAAGGAGTCCCCGCGTGAGGAAAAGAGTGCAATCCGGTTGGAAGGGAAAGAAAAGAAACAAGAGAATGATCTACTGGATGCCTCCGCTTATAGATTTACGGAGGTTCCTTACATTTTAGATGTAGTATTTCCTGAGGTTGTCCACATTCCAGGTGTGGATTGATACTTTCCCGTTTTCATCCTGTAAGAAGAACGATCCTTTCCTTCCCGCTTGGTGAGCTAGGTAAGGTCCTTCCCACTTTGGTTGCGGTTTCCTGCGTTTGGTGCATTTGGTTTCCGGCGGAGGACCCAGTCTCCTTCTTTGATGTCTTTGATTACCACTTTGGCATCCCTCCATTTCTTCGTTTGGTTTTGGTACTTGATTATGTTGTCCACACCTCTAGTCTTTCTCGCCTCTATCATCTCTTTCTTTGTACTCTTCATTTTCTCGCTAGCGCCCGTTTTGTGACCCGAAGACTTTGGTTTCTTAACTCTTCCGGCATCATAGCTTCTTCCCCATATAGCAACTTGAAGGGTGTGAAACCGGTAGCCCGTGAGATATTGGTGTTGTGATACCACACGACCTTAGGCAACTCCTCAACCCACTTTCCTTTCTTCGGGCCGTGCGCGTTTTGAGATTGCTTTGAGAATATGATCCCGTTGGACCTCTCAACCGCCCCGTTGCTCTCCGGGTGGTATACTGAGGCAAAGGCCAGCTTTGTGCCAATGCTTCTGCAGTACTCTTTGAACTTGTCAGAATCGAATTGCTTTCCATTGTCTACTGTTAGGGTTCTTGGAACACCAAATCTGCATACTATGTTTTGCCAAAAAAACTTTTTTACTGTTTCTGAAGTGATGGTGGATAGTGGCTTGGCCTCAATCCACCTTGTGAAATATTCTACTGCCACAACCGCATACTTGCTACCTCCTTGAGCTGGTGGGAGCGGCCCAACGAGGTCCATACCCCATCTCCGCATAGGCCACGTTGGTGGGATGAGCCGTGACTCCCCCGGCTTGCTTTGGTTTGGTGAGAAATTTTGGCGGCGCCGCACGTCTTCACTATGCGTAGGGCATCTTTGATGTGAGTGGGCCGGTAAAAACCTTGACGAATGGCCTTTGCGGATAATGCCCTTGGGCCTATGTGGGATCCACAAATCCCCGCATGAATGCTTTGCGTAGGAGTTCCCCGGCCTTCTTCATTGCTTAGGCATTTGAGTAGTGGTTGCACTATGCCTTTTTTGAATAGCTGTCCCTCTATTATGGTGTAGCTTCTTGCTCGAGCCGCCCGACCTTGCCGCGCGGCTTCATCTCGAGGTTACATGATTGCCACGATTTGATCTATGATTGCTTGCCTCCGAGTCTTCGGAGTGAATTAGTAGTACCTCCGCAAATGCTCTGTTTAACCTTGCCGTGGCCGGTTCTTTGTAGCTCTTGGTAAAAGGTGCCTCGCGGCATGTCAAGCTTGTTTGCCGCCGCCTTTGCCAACTCATCGGCCTCCATGTTTTCTCCTCTCGGTATGTGCCCGAGGGTGAAACCTTTGAATCTCTTCTCAAGGCTTCTCATGACCTCTAGGTATCTTGCGAGTTCAGGTTCCCTCGCGGTGTACTCTTTTTCCACTTGACCTGCTACCAGCTGTGAGTCTGTGTTTACTAGCACGTGAGTAGCCCCGAGTGCCTTTGCTTTTGTCAACCCCAATATGACACCTTCATACTCTTGTTGACGCAAAATGTGACCACCCTGCGTCTCACACACAGCAAGCCGGAAAGCCTAGCTTCAATCGGATGCCCGGGCGTCGAATCCGGTGGCGTGCCGCGATTTGACCTGAAAATCGACAAGGGATAAAACGGTAAGATCATAACCGGAACGTGCTTTGGGTGAGACCGAGGCGGTTCCATCTTTACGGCCCCGAAAGCCACTTACGACGACACATAGCTATGGAAGCTATCTCGCCAACAGGATGCGCTTCATTCGGCTAAAGTAACATAACGATGTAAACAACAAACTAGCCGAATACGTAAATGAAGACATGTTTGAACAAGATTAAATCAAGTAAAGCATATCAAACTACATCTTATGTTTAAAGCATCATCAAGCACTAAAAATTAAGAATAAGTAACTTATAAATATAAATCTACTAAATAACACATGCATAGGCTATTCCAACTAATCACGCGCACGTCTAGCCTTCATAAACCCGTCAAGCATAAACCCAAGCAAGCTAATCCACCGCATGATACCACTCACTATGAATTTACACCACTCCTTACTTGCTAGATCAATCCACCGCATGATACAATCTAACAATAAAGAGCTAAAAGCATGCAATTACCTAACAGATCTATAAATACTTGTCACATGTTTAAGCATAACCGTATCGGCAAAAATTGCCGAATCGGGGTCCATGAAGAAGGAACAAACAAGTAACATGTAAAGGAGCCTATCGATTAAACCGATCTCTAGTCCACCGGATGACTAGCTCTAGAGTAACCCAAAGACCTCGCATCTCGCCGCACGGTACCCGGTCCCGTCAAGGCTTATCTACACATAACGTGAATGAACCCACAACACGTGACAATATAGATCGATCTAATTCGGCTATATGAACTTGATCTACTTGATATCGAATAAACATGAAAAAACGATCAACAAGCCGAAAGAGTATCAATCTAGATTGGGCAAAAGAGTGTTGCAAATAATTAAACATTAAATAAAGCAAGCAACACATGGTAACTTAATGAATCTATTAGATCATGCCAAATCTAAAAGAGCCGATAACTATCTTTACTCATGTCTTAATCCGCCGCACGATACAAGGCACGAGCAAAAACTTCCCGTTGTCAAGCGGACGCCGCGCACGGCCATCCCGTCGAGACAAACAAGACTACTTGCATCACATCTAAATCCACCGCATGATACTAGACATGATAACAAGGTTGCCGGACTTACGGAGGTCGACGGATCGATTGGCCCTCTCGAAGAACTCGACGACACGACTAAAGGACTCGAAGGGTGGCGCGTAGCCGGTTGTATTGATTTGGTTGTGAACCCTTATTACAATGGTCGAGGGTTTATATTTATACCCCGGACAAACACGAATCCTAAGCACTTACGAGCTATCTTAAACAAAATTGGAAAAACAAAAACACGCTAACTCTATCCATAATCGGAGTCCTCGATTATCACGACTCCTTCCCTTTCTCGGTCGCTTCATCTTTCCTTCTTTCGCCTTCAAACGAAACGGTTGCCGACCGCTTGGTCATTTGCCGAACACATGGAAATTAGTCGACCGCATACGCATTTGCCGAATTGCCCTCTCTGTTCCTTGCGGGTCCACCTGTCATATTCCTGACCAAATTCTGGTGTTAACACATGCCCCCTCAATTTCGAGATAAAAGGATTTTATTTCGAAATTGACTGTCAGTGCTTCTCATCTAGGTCAGCACCACCAACGCCCGCAGCCGCCACCTGAGATCTGCGTTCGTTGTTGTCTTCAATGGCGATGGAGACTTCAACCAGCTCCATTATGGCAACAGGAACTCAAGAAGAGCTTCTAGAGGTAACCCTACTTGCTTTACCTATTCGGCAATTCTTTCTGAATCAATTTCCAGATGCACCTTTTGATCCATTCGCTTCAATTTCTTCTTAAAGGAAATGAATAATGAGATCTTGATCTCCAATCTTGCGTGTCCCGGATCATTTTTTCTTGGTCCGCGGGGAGACCCCAATCCAAGGGAATTTATTGAAAAGGAAACCCCGAGGATCCCTTTTAAGTCTAGGATTTCTCCCCAAACATGGCCGAATACTTTCAAAACATGGCCCCTTCCTTCAATCACGGGATGGCGTGATTGGTACCGTAGGATGCAGTCCAGAGCAGCGATTTTTGGGAATCTCAAGATATTCAAGACCGTTTGGAGCTTTCTTTAGCCGAAATGCCTAAGAATGACTCCCTCCCGATAGCCGCTTCCCACTTCCGGTCCGACGCCATCAATGCGTTCATCTTCGGTCATGGCCCAATGTCAATCACTCTCTCGAGACATCTTTATGATGACCGGTTTAAACATCACCAAGCCAACATACCCATTCAAATATAAAAGCACTAGCTCACGTATGGCGATCAAATCGAGGAGGTCGGGCCAAGTATGTCCGACTTATGCTTCAACCGGCCCCGTGTCCGATAAAGAGTATAGGGCATTCATGAACATGTGGTTATGCGAGATTCATTTTCTCGTGGCAAGTCCAATGAGCCCACTCGAATCACATAGTGATGGTGAAGAATTGGCTACGGGCAAGCCGATTCCTTTGGGCAAATATCTCGGGGAGCTTTCTACCACATGATGCACCAGACATCGTCCGCATGAGGAATCAGGGGTGAAATCTCCCGTGTCAATGGACCATGGTGGCTCCTCCGATGTGGTTGCAACTATATATGCATCGATTGTCTCTCAGATCTCCACAATCGAACTTTCCTTCAATCAATTATGCCGAAGGTGAAGACCCCGCATACAAATCTTGTCGACATATGGAGAGGCTGCATCTTCAATCATTATTGACTTAGACCTGGGCCATCTTTTCAAGATCTTCTACAAGGGATTCAACCACATGATCTCGGTTTCCCTACGGGGAGAATGAAAATTTAACTCTCCCCGCAGATTCAAATATGAGTTGGGCTGCATAGATGATGATTCCAGGGACATTTTCAATTCTTTCATTAAGCCCTGTGCTCTGCCAGCAGAATTTCACCATGGTCGGTTGATAAGCTCAACTTATGAATTTTATAATCCAAACATGGTTGCCGTGCGGTTTGGACTCGGTCAATTGCCTCCAAGGCCATATTTTTCAAGCATCATCGCACCTGTGGAGTCTTTGCTGAATATCACCGAGGCCAATAAAGTTTTCAATCTTGGATGCAAGCTTCCAATATATGAACCCAACCCTCTCGGTGATAATTGAAGCCGCTCATCCTTCATTCAACCTCCGGTGGCAGGAATGGCATTCTCACATATTCAGAGCACAAGTCCACCCTTTATGCCAAGTCTTAATGCCCTCATTCTCCTCTGATGATGAGGTACATGCTTATGGCTACCTTTTACCTTATGTCTCTGTTCCGTTTCTAAACATCTCTTTTGAACAGGACATTGCTCCTCCAAGTCCTCCAAAGGTTCAATACTGGCAACCTGGCCCCATAGCTGTCTTGGACATGATGCTCCAAATCGACAAAAGATTCAACAAAATACCCGCCGATGACACAAGGTGCTTCAAGGACCTCAAAAGAAAAACTCCTTCTTCCCCTATCAAGGACACCGCAATTCCCAAGAAAACAAGATCAAAGAAAGCTAAGCCACTCTCTCGTGTATGAATGCTTTTGACCCCTTATTGTCCTCTCGCAAATGTGTTTGCACTTATCACTTTCTTTCAACGATACAGCCAACCCTCAAAGTCCCGACAGGTAGTGATCTTGGAGAACTCTCCCGGAGCCTCTACCGGTCAAGCAAACACTAATGAGCCTACCAAAGAGCATGCACCAGGTAGATGACCAAGCAAGTGAACAAGGAAAAGCAAAGGCCGATGAAGAAAATCTTTCTCATCGTAACCGAACAAGGAGAACCCTTCTCCAAGAACTTCAAGCTTCAACAACCTTGATAGTTCAAAACGTACCAAGCCATGATATCGTCAATCCCGAAGCGACCGTGGCATCAACCACCCAACACATTGATGTTATTCAGAGGCAACCGATCAAGTAATTGTCGCAGAGGTATTATCCTTACTCCACTCGGCTATTTTTTCAATTCAAACTGAATTATTCGGCTAAACTACCTTCCTTGTTCATCAACGATGACACTTGCTCACCCTCAAGCCAGTTTTTCCCTTATCGCCAAGAGTTTGTCAGGGATAAAGATGATGAAGTTTCTTCCAACCAAGAATTATCATCGAGAGTCAAGCCAAGCTAAAGGATATAATCTCATTTCTGAAAAAGGATATTGTTGCTTTGGCCCAAGATTCGATACAAAATAAGGGAAATAGCGAGCTTATTGATCAAGAGCTTCCTCTAATCTCAAGGCCGCCATAGATGCTTTATCACACCTTGATGATCACTTTGCCGCTACCAAGAGAGCACACAAGAATATGTCCACCAAAGTTGATCTCGGAGAAAAGAAAGGTGGCCAAGGAGCAACAGCCAAGGAGCTCTACTCGGCATCAAGTCAACCGAGCACCTCTTGAGCACTTTAGAACCAGAGCCGCAGTCATGAGAGAAGAAAAAACCAAACTTGAAGCTCAATTAGCTCAACTGGAATGCCAACATTCAATCTCATGAAACTAAGCTCGCAAATCTCGCCATCTCTTGATTCGGCTAAATCCAAAATACAATCACCATCAAGGAGACGCGGCAAATCAAAAGCAAACCGTCCAACATCCAAGACTCAAGAAGAGGACAAAAAAGCTCTTGATGAAGCCAACCGAATCAAGATTGATGCTCTTGCCGTTATCAATTCTTTCCTAAATGTATAGATGCTTGGCTTGTATTTGAAGATGTAGACACTTAGGCTTGACCCCGTCATACTTGAAAACAATTTCTTTTCTCTTGAAAAGTAGATAATCTTCATTTTTCTCTTTCTTCTCTCGCTTCATTGCTATTCGGCTCTTCCAATTATGATCGCACTCATAGATGTGTATATCACCGAACGTAACTGTTGCCCTCAAGTGCCATTTTTAGCCGAATAGTTCTCATCGCTATTTAGCCGACCGAGCGTATGGTAACCGAATCGCCGGTGGTGATGGGCTCGGCCCAACTCAACATCGGCCCATGAGTGTGGAAACCCTATCCCGTCGCTTGGCTTTCCCGCGCGCCATCGCCACGGCTCCCACGTTCATAAATAGGGCCACGGCTCCCACCATCATCACATCAAGCACAAGCGGTTGCCATCTTCCTCAATCTCTTCCACTTCCTCTCGCCTTCAAGCCCCCAAAAGCCCCAACCACCACCAATGGCGAGCGGCGGCGATCGCAACAAGCGTCCCGCTCGACGAGGCGGAGGGAAGCAAGAACCGGCGCCGGCGGTGAGATCTTCAATCTCTTGAGTTGCGCTAGTTGATAATCTTCACCCGATTTGGGTCTTTGCCCCCTTGCGGTTGTTCATCTTCTCGATCTGTTTCAGGGCCGTCGGGAACACCGGCGACTACATCGCCAACGTCCGGAGGCGGGTCGCCCGGGCCGGCACCCACACTCCTTCTTCCGCCTCCGCTCCCGCTCTGCGGGGCGGACGCAGCGGAGGGAAGCGGCCGTGGTGGTCGCCGTCTCACGGTAAGAGATAACCTCCCTATCTTATTTGCGCTTTCTTTCTTGTTTAGCCGATCTTGATTGCACCTCGTTCGTAGGACGGCGAGGATCAAGACGGCCAATGGCGCTTCGGCGCCGGCCCGCAGGCGTTCGACGCTCCGCCCCGCGGCCGGCTCCGGCTCCGGCCCGGCTCTCGCTCTTGCTCCGGCACCGG
This sequence comes from Themeda triandra, assembly GCA_018135685.1. Classification (NCBI taxonomy): domain Eukaryota; kingdom Viridiplantae; phylum Streptophyta; class Magnoliopsida; order Poales; family Poaceae; genus Themeda; species Themeda triandra. The sequence goes on along the minus strand of JAENPR010000468.1, from coordinate 317,827 downwards.
CCTCCGCCTCGGCTTCATCGGGGTCCTCTTCCTCGTACCGTCCTATCTCGGGATAGGAATGATGAGGAGATCCCGGCGTACGCCGCTATGACGCCGCCGCATACCGCCGCGAGCGAGACGAGGCGATGGAGCTTCTTGGTGAAGAAACCAAGAAGTTCGGGATCGCTCAGCTGGAGTTGGAGGACAACCGCCGCGCTTGAGCGAGGCCGTCACCGCATTGCTCTTCAACAATTGTTTTTTCGACTCCCGTTCTTCCCGATTCATCTCGCTCACCGATCCATCTTATGTTTCTCTGCGCACCTCTCCGCAACTGGAACGCCTGAAGGTGGCGGCGACAGCGGTGGCCAACCACGTGAACGCCCAGGGGGCGACCCTGGCAGATCGCCTTGAGGCGATTCCTGGTCAGGTTGACCAGGTTGCCCTTCATGGCGTGCGCCTCGGCACTTCCCTCGGCTCGGCGGGGATGTCGTCCCCGGGACCGGGACGACTACGCTCCGATGCCGACCGGCTTCCGCGGCGGGCTTCCTCACGAAGTTGACGACATCGAGGGCCTCCCGGCGGGGTACGACGCCCACGCCAACGCCATGGCCAACGCCACCAACCCGAGTCTCTGTCCTCAACAAGCTCTTCAATGAAGAAGAGGAGTAGCTTGTATTAGGATTGGCGCGGTTGTAAATAAAAATTTAATGAAGAATGTTGGTCCTCTTCTTGTTCTTGCTTGTCTGTGATGACATTCGTCTGTCGTATTTGCTTCTTTGCAAATTTTTCCTTAGCTAGAACTCGACTGCAACACTCTTCCCGAACGAAAACTCCCGAATCGCATGACATCATTTTAGCCGATTAGATCTCGGTCCTGTTCCATGACTTGACGGTTTGTAGCGTAGTACTTCAATTCCCTTTATCTTCTCCCGATAAACCTATCAGCTGAGAGATAAGATCAAACTGTTCACTTATACTTTTAAAAATCGACTAAAGGCGATACAACTGTATCGGCTATTTTTGTCCTGAAGACGATACACACGATATCGGCTATCTTTCCACTAGAGGCGATAATATTATCGGCTATTTCTCTCCAACTTCTTTCCTTTTGCTCTGAAGGCGATTTTATTCAATCGGCTATACCACGCTTATGTCATAATCACAATTAAGATCCAACTTCGATACTTGGATAAAACTTCTTAAGGTATCTGCCATTGATGGCTCTAGTAAGTTCTTCTCCAAACAGCATTTTTAATATATACGCATTGCCAGGTGCACAACTGACAACCCGAAAAGGTCCTTCCCAATTCGGAGACCACTTGCCGAATGTTCTATCCTTGGTACCAATCGGCAATATTGTCTTCCAAACCAATTCTCCTTCGCAAATTGCTTAATTTTAACTCTCTTGTTGTAGTACTTGGCAACACGTATTTTATTCTTCTCAATGTTCTCCAAGGCCTTAAGACGAATCAAATGCAAATCTTCTAACTCATCCATCATCGATCCTTATAATCTTTTTTCAAAGTCCTTTTGTAACTCAACTCTCCTTGATCCCGATTGCAACTCCCAAGGCATTATAGCATTATGCCCATAAACCAACTCATATGGAGATGCTTGTGTGGATCCATGGCAAGCCATTCGGTAAGCCCACAATGCTTCATTAAGGACCAAGTGCCATCTCCTTGGCTTCTCATCGATTTTCTTCTCGAATAATCTTGATCATGATCTTATTTGACGCCTCGCTTGGCCATTGGCTTGCGCATAATAAGGAGAAGAATTATATAACCTTATCCCCATGCTTTCGGCAAAGTCACAAAACTCGAAGAAGTGAACTGAGTTCCCCGATCGGTTGTAATGGTCTCGTGGAATCCCAAACCTATGAATTATATGCTCCTTGACAAAACCGATCATATTCTCTCGATGTGACCTTTTTCAAAGGGATAGCTTCAACCCACTTGGTGAAATAATCTGCTGCCGGCAACACAAATTTGTGTCCTTTGCTAGATGGAGGATTGATCTGTCCAATTAAATCTATACCCCACCTCCGAACGGCCAAGGTTTAATTATTGGATTCGGAAGCGAGATGCGAGTGCTCTTTGAACATTACCAAATATCCGACAATCTCGACACCCTTTGTAATATTCAAAGCAATCCTCCAACATAGTCGGCCAAAAGTACCCCGTCCTCCTTATTATCCATTTCATTCGGTAAGCCGACCGATGTGCACCATAAGCTCCTTCATGGACTTCAAACATAATCTTCTTAGCCTCTTCTTGGCTCAAGCATTTGAGCAACACTCCATCTATAGACTTGTGGTACAACTGATCATCAAGAAGCACAAATTTAAGTGCTTTATACCTGAGCCTCCGGGAAACTCTTTGAGATGGGTCTTTCAGATAATTGATAATGTCTCTTCTCCAATCATCTTTTATTTGATCACCATTAAAAGCACCTTCTTCTGCTGCATAAATTTCACGATTTTCCCGATATCCGAAGCGCTTTGAGCTAATTTATTTGCTTCTCCATTGCGCTCTCGGGTATATGATGCAAAGTAACTACGAAAAACTTTTCGAAGTTCCCTACATTGTTCATGGTACCCTTGCAAGACATCATTTTTGCATTCATATTGTCCCGTCAACCGATTGATTACCAATTCAGAATCACCAAATACCTCAACAAAGAACAGCCTTCGGTTCTACTACCAACAAGCCCTCTAAGCAAAGCCTCATACTCGCTTGATTGTTAGTGACAGGATATTCAATTGAAAAAGCAAACTCAAATATCTCTCTACGTGGGGATATCAAAAGAATACCAAAGACCACCACCTTTGTCACATGATGATCCATCAAAAAATAATGCCCATGGGGCAATGTTAATCATATCAACGATAAATCACGATGTTGAGTAATAAAATCGGCAATCGCCCGTCCTTTCACCGCTTTTGCCGACTCATACTTTAAATTAAACTCCGACAAGTGCTAATACCCATTTACCGATTCTCCCACTCAAAATCGGCATTGACAACATGTGTTTAATTACATCAAAGCTAGATATCACCACACATTCGGCATTTAACAAATAGTGCCGAAATTTGGTGCATGAGTAATAAACACACAAACAGCTTTTCTATAGCCGAATACCTTGTTTCAGATCTAACAGCTTTTCGGCTAAGGTAAGCTATTACTCTCTTTTTCCATCAAACTCTTGCATAAGGGCCGATCCTATTGTTAGGCTATCGGCCGCCACATACAAACTCCTTGAAAGGCTTTTCAAGTTGTGGAGGTACCAACACCGGTGGTGCCTTCATATATTGCTTGATCTCATCAAAAGCCTTTTGCCGTATGTCACCCCGACAAATTTCGATCTTTCTTGAGCTTCAACAATGGAGAGAAAGGCAATACTCTTTCGATAAATTGGATATGAATCTCCTCACGAAATTGATCTTGCCCAAAGAATGATTGCAACTCAGTAAGGTTAGTTGGGGGCACAACTTTGTCTATTGCCTCCATGCTCTTTTTCCCAACTTCTATCCCTCCTTTGTGTATCAAGAACCCCAAGAACTCACCAAACAGACTCCAAAAGCACACTTATTTGGATTCATCTTTAAGCCATGTCTCCTCGTGCATTCCAGAGTCTTCTTCAAATCGGCTAAATGTCCTTTATGGTCTCTCGGATTTGACTACTACATCATCAATATAAATTTCTACAATTTTGCCGATCAACTCGTGAAAGATATAATTCATGGCTCTCGATAAGTTGCACCAAAGATTCTTCAATCCAAATGTCATCACTATCCACTCAAACAATCCAATGTGGCCGGACATCCGAATGCGCTTTTGCAATATGTTCAACCGCCATGAAAATCTGATTATAGCCAAAGATTGCCATCCATAAAGCCGATGACTTCATACCCCGCCGCATCCACTAATAAATCGGCCACCGGCATTGGGTAACCATCCATGGGAGTAGCTTTGTTGAGATCTCTCGAAATCTATGCATACTCTCATCTTTCCATTCTTTTTGTAGACAGTACTATGTTTGAAATCCACTCGCATACCTGGATGGCCGAATAAAGTTTGCTTCAATCAGTCTTTCAACTTCTTTCTTTACATCGGCCAATACCTCCTCCTTATAAATCTTACGTGGAGGTTGTTTAAAAGGACGAAATCCAGGTTTTATAAGCGCTTATGCTCAACAATTGATCGATCCAATCCAGGCATCTCTCGTAATCCCAAGCAAAGCAATCCTTGAACTCCTTCAGCAACTCTATTAACTTCAATTTATATTCTGGGTCTAAGTTTGCACTGATATACATCGGCCTTGACTTTGTGCTATCACCAACATTGATTTCTTCTAACTTGTCGGCCGACATGAAACCACGACCCAATTTGCCTTTGTTGCCATCGATTGGATTGCCCATTAAAAGTTACCGTCGTCGAGCCGACGGCTTGGATCGGCCGTTGATCCCTCGTCGAACACATTGACAGACCTTCTTTCCATACCTTACCCGAAAGGCAATCTAGTCCATCATACTCCCAATAAGCAGTGCTCGAAGTGGCAACACTCACCGAATCATCACTGAACAACTTCCACATCATCTCCTACCCACCGAATAAGGATTTGATGCATAGTTGAGGGTATACAAGAATTAGCATGGATCCAATCCCTTCCCGAAGCATGCTATATGCCCCCTTGCCATCAATGACAAAGAAGGTAGTGATCAAAGTTTTGGATCCAATCATCGGTTCCACATGTACGCTCCACGAGTATCGAAGCATTGCCAAAAATCTCTAAGGATCATGTCATCATCAAAGAAATCTTCACTTGTCATACCAAGCTTTCGAAAGTAGCATAGGGCATAATATTGATAGCAGCCCCTCCATCAACAAGCATCTTGGTTAAAGGTTTGCCATTGACATATCCCTTCGGTATAATGGCTTCGGATGACGGTTTTTAACCGGCTTGTCAAAGATTGCTTGCCGAGTCAACACAAGTTGAGCCATCGGGTCTCGGCATTCGCCATCAAAATCAATATACCTCATCTTGCACTTCTTGGTCTTCGGAGCTTTAAACTCTAATGGAATGGAGAACACCATGTTAGTATCACCGAAGGGCCCCGTCCATCATCCTTTTTCTTAGGACGCCACACCGGCTTCTTTTCGGCTATTTCCTGTTTCAGCTCTTGATTTCTCAAACGCTCGAACTCTTCTCTTCGACTTTTCCGCGCACCGGAGGGCACCACTGTCCTCTTTGCCACCTATAGGAGCTCTCTTCTCGCATTATGGACACCGCCGTGAGCCCAAGCTTGATCTCGCAAATCTCTTCCTCCGATGTTCATCAAAACCGTTTATTTTTAAGCGCCGATCGTTCTCGGAACTTTCATCCCAAGTCTATCATGAACGGGACGGCGGTTGACTCGAGATTGCCCGTACTTCGAATATTGATCACCGCATTCGGGGCAATTGTTCCCGGGCAGCAACTTCAAGCCTTCATTCCAACAAGAACCGAAGAAGGAACAGCTTCCAATGAGATTGCTCTTGTTCTCTCCTCGTATTCTTCTTGTTCTCTCCGGCGCACCTCTCGCTTCATATCTCCGACGCTCGCCATGAACTCCGCGCTCCTCTTCAATGTACTTCTTTGTTCCTCATCATATTCCATTTTCTTTTCCCACTTGCCACTTATTCAACAAGTGTCGTCTTTGTAACTCCGCGCTTCGCTCGCGTGTATTCGGCAATTTCCTTAGCCGCATCCGAAGCCCGACCCTTCTCTGTTCGGCTATTTTTGAACCGCGCTTGTTGCACTTCCTCCTTGGTAACTTGCCGATTAGGGTCAACAACCACTCTCCTTGGCTCTTTCGGATGTCGAACCTTCATCTTTCCCTTTTCCTTGGACTCACCGGCATCAACCATACCTATGGAGAAAGAGACCATGTTCGAGGGAACGGGTTCTTGTCTACTTTCATCTTGCCATCAAATCTTAAGTGTCCATCTTGAATAGCCTTCGAATCTTTACTCGAACACTCGGCAATCATTGATATGATGAGAGTTTGTATCATGAAATCCACAAGACTTCTTATCCTTTACTCCTTCAGTATGCGGCAGATAGGATGTCCTTCGGGCAGCCTTAACGCGTCCTTCTTGGACTAGATACAAAAAGAGCTTATCTCGCTTTCGACATCAAAATCATAAGATCCCTTCGCTGCTTCACCCATCGATGACTCGACCAAAGTAGACTCTTTTGTCCAGTCAACTCTCGCAGCTGAGCTACTTCATCTTCATCTTCATATTCGATGCTTCTTCCGTAAATCCTCGATACATATCAACAGTTGCACTTGTTCTTCCGAAAACGAGCATCTCTTCTCCGAACCCTTGGGCTTGATTGCTCATTGCTTGTCAACTTTTGTGCAAGCTGTCCAAGGTCTTCAAACTCCATGCCGAATAGCTTGTCTCGATATGTGGCAAAGATGCCCGCAATGACCAATTGTGCGAGCCGATCATCGAATAGTCGAGAATAGCACATGTTCTTTGCTTCTCTCGAATCTGCGGAGATACTCCATTGGTGTTTCGCAGTCTTCATCCTCATAGACCACAGATCAACCATCTTCTTCTCATTGGTTCCCGTATAAAAGTATGAATGGAATTTTTGCTCCAATTCGCCCATGTACCAATGGAATTGGCCGGCCGCGATGCAAACCATGTGAAAGCCGGCCCCGTCGAGACATAGGAAAATATCTCGATCCTCCAAGCTTCATCAGCAGCAGGCTTCTCCAAGTTGCATCGATATCTACCGACATGCTCAATGGTACCGGTGTCATCCCGACCGCAGAATTTGGTCAAATCCGTTGGTGGCTTAACTCTTGGTGGAAGAGCTACCCTATTGTACCACTGGGAAAGGAGATTTGTATGCATATGTCGATGCTTTGGTTTCGTGCCGAATTGATTCTCGCATCATGTCGGCCATTCCGCTTAGGAGCTCATCATTTGCATCTTTTGCTCCCCGTCTTCTAGAAGGCATTCCCGATGCACTCCTATACCCCGGATTCGGCAAAGCACTCGAGCACTTTAATCGTAAATTCATTGTACCCATCTCCATAGACACTCTTCTCGCAATCTATTTGCCACTTTGGAGCAATCTTGTAAGCGATGCGGGTATATCCGTTGTTGCACCAAAAGTTACTTGACCATAAGTTTGCTGCTCGGCAATAGGAGGCTTTTCTTTTTCATCGTGAATAGCTCCATCCTTGCTTGTACCGATTATCTCTTCTCCTCCAGTTGACTTTCCCCGAAGATTGCCGAGTGTTGAAGTACACTCGGTCCAAGAAGCTCTCCAAATCTTTCTTCAAAGCGCTTGTCAACCGCTGGACCAAAAGTGTCGCCATGATTTTGCGGAAGGTGCCCGAAAAGCCGTGTTGTGATTCAACATAGTGTCTCCCACGCTTTGTATATGGCCGCAACTACCCTCTTGCATCTCCTCCTCGTCGCAATGTCGATCGACCAAACGAGAAGAACTCGTGGCGTGATTGCTTGACGATCACTCGCCACTCTTGTTCTTGGAAAAAGACATCGACATTTCGTGAAACCGTTCCATTGCTTGTTCCACGATCCGACGTTGCTCCGTCGCAGCTGCGGCTCGTCCATGGTCACGTTCGAACGTGATCGTTGTCAATTTCCGATCCCATCTTAGATTGAGAAGTTGTCCCACCGGGCGTGCCAAAAAGTGTGTTGACGCAAAATGTGACCACCCCGCGTCACACACAAAGCAAGCCGGAAAGCCTAGCTTCAATCGGATGCCCGGCGTCGAATCCGGTGGCGTGCCGCCGATTTGACCTGAAAATCGACAAGGGATAAAACGGTAAGATCATAACCGGAACGTCTTGGGTGAGACCGGCATAGCTTCCATCTTTACGGCCCCGAAGCCACTTACGACGACACATAGCTATGGAAGCTATCTCGCCAACAGATGCGCTTCATTCGGCTAAAGTAACATAACCGATGTAAACAACAAACTAGCCGAATACGCAAATGAAGACATGTTTGAACAAGATTAAATCGCAAAGCATATCAAACTACATCTTATGTTTAAAGCATCATCAAGCACTAAAAATTAAGAATAAGTAACTTATAAATATAAATCTACTAAATAACACATGCATAGGCTATTCCAACTAATCTCGCCGCACGTCTAGCCTTCATAAACCCGTCAAGCATAAACCCAAGCAAGCTAATCCACCGCATGATACCACTCACTATGAATTTACACCACTCCTTACCGCTAGATCAATCCACCGCATGATACAATCTAACAATAAAGAGCTAAAAGCATGCAATTACCTAACAGATCTATAAATACTTGTCACATGTTTAAGCATAACCGTATCGCAAAATTGCCGAATCGGGGTCCATGAAGAAGGAACAAACAAGTAACATGTAAAGGAGCCTATCGATTAAACCGATCTCTAGTCCACCGGATGACTAGCTCTAGAGTAACCCAAAGACTCGCATCCGCCGCACGGTACCCGGTCCCGTCAAGGCTTATCTACACATAACGTGAATGAACCCACAACACGTGACAATCTAGATCGATCTAATTCGGCTATATGAACTTGATCTACTTGATATCGAATAAACATGAAAAAACGATCAACAAGCCGAAAGAGTATCAATCTAGATTGGGCAAAAGAGTGTTGCAAATAATTAAACATTAAATAAAGCAAGCAACACATGGTAACTTAATGAATCTATTAGATCATGCCAAATCTAAAAGAGCCGATAACTATCTTTACTCATGTCTTAATCCGCCGCACGATACAAGGCACGAGCAAAAACTTCCCGTTGTCAAGCGAGTACGCCCGCCGCACGGCCATCCCGTCGAGACAAACAAGACTACTTGCATCACATCTAAATCCACCGCATGATACTAGACATGATAACAAGGTTGCCGGACTTACGGAGGTCGACGGATCGATTGGCCCTCTCGAAGAACTCGACGACACGACTAAAGGACTCGAAGGGTGGCGCGTAGCCGGTTGTATTGATTTGGTTGTGAACCCTTATTACAATGGTCGAGGGTTTATATTTATACCCCGGACAAACACGAATCCTAAGCACTTACGAGCTATCTTAAACAAAATTGGAAAAACAAAAACACGCTAACTCTATCCATAATCGGAGTCCTCGATTATCACGACTCCTTCCCTTTCTCGGGTCGCCTTCATCTTTCCTTCTTTCGCCTTCAAACGAAACGGTTGCCGACCGCTTGGCCATTTGCCGAACACATGGAAATTAGTCGACCGCATACGCATTTGCCGAATTGCCCTCTCTGTTCCTTGCGGGTCCACCTGTCATATTCCTGACCAAATTCTGGTGTTAACAACTCTGCTGTATTATTAGTGGCTTTGAAGCACAGTCTAGCTGCATACTTTGTCCTGACTCCTGATGGTGAAAACAGAATTGCGGAGGCCCCGGCCCCCTGGACTCCCCAGGCACCGTCTGTGTAAAGCGTCCAGTGGGATACCTCCGATTTTGATTCGGAGGTATTTGTTGGCACCCATTCTCGAGAGAAAATCCGCTAGTGCTTGCGACTTGATTGCTGTTCTTGCAACAAACTTGATCTCGAACCGAGACACTACAGAGCCCACTTGCCAATTCTTCCGAGGCTTCTTTGTTGTTCGGATCTCGGCCCGGCCGGCTGCGGCTGTCGGTATCGAATAGTGTGGTCCTGGAAGTAGTGCTTTAGCTTCCTTGATGCCGTGATTACTGCATACGCTATCTTTTCAATCTCTCGTGTAATTCAGCTTTGCTCCTTGCAATGCCTCGGACACATAGTATATCGGCCGCCGCACACGCTTACCATTTATCTGTCTCTCTTGCACGAGTACCGCACTTACGCCCGCGATGCCGACACGTACAACGGGAGTGGCTCGTCGCTATTCGGGCTGCCACCATTAGGTCCTCGCCATGTATTTCTTGAGCTGCCCGAAAGCTTCCGATTGCTCGGGTCCCCATTCAAACTTTTCGTTGGCCTTGAGTGCCTTGAAGAAAGGGAGGCCGTTCACTGATTTGGAGATAAACCTGTTCAATGCCGCGATTCTTCCCGTGAGTCGCTGGACCTCTCTTTTGTTTGATGGCTCGGGCATGGCCGAACGGCTTTTGTTTTGTCTCGGTTGGCCACGAGACCTTCGGGTCCGACGACGTATCCCAACATTTTTCCCTTGCCGACTCCAAAGACACATTTTTCCGGGTTTAGCTTCAATCCGGCCTCCCTAAGGTTTGCAAAGGTTTCCTTGAGATCTTCGAGATGGTTCTCCGGTTCTTTGCTTACCACGGCAATGTCATCTACATAGGCTATGATGTTTCTCTCGCAACGAGACCGTAGTACGGCTTGTACCATTCTTGCGAAGGTCGACCTCGCGTTCTTGAGCCCTTCAGAGGCATTCGCACAAAGCAATAGGTTCCGGTTGGTATAGTGAAACTTGTCTTTTCCTCGTCTTCTTTCCCCGAGCCGGACGATGATATCCCGAAAAATTGATCCGGGAGGGAGAATCTTTTGCATCCGGCGGCTTTATCAACCGAGGCTTCTATTCGGGTAGCGGGAATGGGTCTTTTTTGCATGCCTTGTTCGGCCGGTGAAGTCGATGCACATTCGCATTTTGCCATTCTTCTTTGGAACAAGCACCACATTTGCTAGCCATTCGAGTATTTGACCTCTCGTATGACGTTTGCATCCAATAACCTCGCACCTCCGCCTTCGCGGCCAAGGTTCGTTCTTCCGACATTTTCCTCTGCCTTTGTTTCCTTGGCTTTACGTTCTCGTTTAAATCCGGGTGTGCTCGATTATGTCTCTCCCGATTCCTTTAAGGTCTTCTCGCGACCATGCAAAGACATCTACGTTTTTGGACAATAGGCTAATTAATTACGTCCGTTCTTTTCGATAGATTTGCTCCGATCGTCACCTTCCCGTTTGGCACCGCCGTCAAGGGGCACCGTTATTGTGTCCTCCTGGTCCTTCATGTCCGTCTTTCCTCCGGGCATATCCGGTGGGTCATCGATGCCACCGTGTTTATGTTTCTCAGGGGCCTTGTATATTGCTCTCTCTATGTTCCCGGCTTCCTTCGGCTTCCTCGAACCGCGATTATTCCATGCGGTCTTGGCATTTTCATGCAAAGGTAACCCATGTGGATTGCCACATTGAACTTGTTTGCGAATCCTCTTCCTAGGATTGCATTGTATGGGTAATATATGTCTACTACATCAAAGGTGATGTATTCTCGTTCTCGCGTTGTCCCCATCTTGAAAAGACACGGGTAGGGAAATTTTTCCGAGGGCGTGAATCTTCCTTCCTCCGAATCCTATCGGAGGTGTATCCGGTGGTTGCGGTGAGACCCGCGAGCTTCATTTGATCGAACACACTTGCGAAGATGATATCTGCGAACTCCCGAGTCAACCGGTGTTCGTTTATCTCCCATCCCGCCACATTTGCTTTTATGACCATCGCGTCGGTGTGAGGGTAACTCTCCAATCGGAGGTCCTCTTCTCGAAAAACTGATTTGGGCCTTAGACCATTCTCGTTGTTCGGTGTGCTCCCGCATGCCACATTGTTCACCAATCGGAGGTGATCTTTTTTCTCGTTTCTTTGTCTCGAATTCCATCGCCGAACCGCCGGCTATTGGTAGTATCATTCCTATTGTGGGCGGAGCGAGTGGGGGTTCATCGATTCTCAATCGGAGGTTCGGCCTTTGGCATGGTATGCGGGCGGTGACCTGCTGCGGAGGTGCTGGTAGTGCCTCGAATTGCCTTTGTTGCGGAGGTGGAGGTAATGCTGCGTCCTGCCTCTGCTGCTGTTGATGTGAAGACTGAGGTGTTTCTACCATGGATATCTCGTGGGGTCGAGTGTTGACATAAGTGACCGCACTCTCCGCTCCGACGGGTGCCTGGTTGCCGTCGAGACATCTCGGCACCGCACAGCCGCTGTGCTAACACCAGAATTTGGTCGGGAATATGACAGGTGGACCCGCGGCGGCGGAGAGAGAGGAATTCGGCAAGTGCATATGCGGTCGGCTAAGTTCCATGTGTTCGGCAAATGGCCAAGCGGTCGGCAATTGCTTTATTTGAAGGCGGAGAAAGGAAAAAGGAAGCGATCGAAAAGGGAAGGAGTCGTGATGATCAAGGACTCCGATTATGGATAGAGTTAGCGTGTCTTTGTCTTTCCAATTTTGGTTAGATAGTTCGTAAGTGCTTAGGACTCATGTTTTGTCCAGGGTATAAATATAAACCCTCAACCATTGTAATAGGGGTTCACAACCAAATCAATACAACCGGCTACGCGCCACCCTTCGAGTCCTTTTAGTCGTGTCGTCGAGTTCTTCGAGAGGGTCAATCGATCCGTCGACCTCCGTAAGTCCCGGCAACCTTGCTATCATGTCTAGTATCGTGCGGCGGATTTAGATTATGATGCAAGTAGTCTCATCCGTTTTGCTTAGTATCGTGCGGCATTTAAGCTTAATGATGGGAAGTTTTTGCTTGTGCCTTGTATCGTGCGGCGATTAAGACATGAGTAAAGATAGTTATCGGCTCTTTTAGATTTGGCATGATCTAATAGATTCATTAAGTTACCATGTGTTGCTTGCTTTATTTAATGTTTAATTATTTGCAACACCCTTTTGCCCAATCTAGATTGATACTCTTTCGGCTTGTTGATCGTATCTCTCATGCTCATTCAATATTGAGTAGATCAAGCTCACATAGCCGAATTAGATCGATCTAGATTGTTACATGTTGTGGGTTCATTCACGTTATATGTAGATAAGCCTTGACAGACCGGGTACCGTGCGGCGATGCGGTCTTTGGGTTACTCTAGAGCTAGTCATCCGGTGGACTAGAGATCGGTTTAATCGATAGGCTCCTTTTACATGTTGCTTGTTTGTTCCTTCTTCATGGACCCCGATTCGGCAATCTTGCCGATACGGTTATGCTTATACATGTAGCAAGTATCTATAGATCTGTTAGATAATTATGTGCTTTTAGCTCTTTATTGCTAGATTGTATCATGCGGTGGATTGATCTAGTAGCAAGGAGTGGTGTAAATTCATAGTGAGTGGTATCATGCGGTGGATTAGCTTGCTTGGGTTTATGCTCGACGGGTTTATGAAGGCTAGACGTGCGGCAGACTAGTTGAAATAGCCTATGCATGTGTTGTTTAGTAGATTTTTATTTATAAGTTACTTATTCTTAATTTTTAGTACTTGATGATGCTTTAAACATGAGATGTAGTTTAATATGCTTAAATGATTTAATCTTGTTCAAACATGTCTTCATTTACGTATTCGGCTAGTTTGTTCCGTTTACATCGCTTATGTTATTTTAGCCGAATGAACGCATCCCGTTGGCGAGATAGCTTCCATAGCTATGTGTCGTCGTAAGTGGCTTCAAGGCCGTAAAGATGGAACTGTCGGTCTCACCCAAGACGTTCCGATTATGATCTTACCGTTTTATCCCTTGTCGATTTTTCGGGTCAAATCGATCGGCACGCCACCGGATTCGACGCCGGCACCCGATTGAAGCTAGGCTTTCCGGCTTGCCGTGTGTGAGACGGGGGTGGTCACATTTTGCGTCAACACACTTTTTTGCACGCCGGTGGGACAACTTCTCAATATAAGATGGGATCGGAAATTGACAACGATCACGTTCGAACGTGACCATGGACGAGCCGCCGCGAGCAACGCCGGATGGTGGAGCAAGCAATGGAACAATTTCAGCGAAAATGTCCGATGTCCTTTTCCAAGAACAAGAGTGGCAGAGTGATGATCAAGCAAGCACCGCCACGAGTTCTTCTCGCTGGTCGGTCGATGTTACGACGAGGAGGAGATGCAGAGGGTAGTTGGAGCCATCTACAAAGTCAGAGGAGACACTATGTTGAATCACAACACAGCTTTTCCGGGCACCTTCCGCAAAATCATGGCTGAAACTTTTGGTCCGGCGGTTGACAAACGATTTGAAGCAAGATTTGGAGAGCTTGTTTGGGCCGGTATACTTCAACACTCAAGAATCTTCGGGGAAGTCAACTGGAGGAGAAGAGATAATCGGTACAAGCAAGGATGGAGCTATTCATGATGGAAAAGAGAAGCCTCCTGTGACCGAGCAAAGCAAACTCATGGTCGGGTAGCTTTTGGTGCGATAACGAGATATACCTCGCATCTCGCTTATAAGATTTCTCCGGTAGCAAACAGTTGCGTAAGAGTGTCTATGGAGATGGGTATAGTGAATTCACTGACATACGGTGCTCGGATGCTTTGCCGAATCCGGGATACGAGTGCATCGGAGTGCCTTCTAGGAGACAGGAGCAAAAGATGCAAATGATGAGCTCCTAAGCGTAATGGCCGATATGATGCGGGAATCAATTCGGCCTGAAACCAAAGCATCGACATATGCATACAAATCTCCTTTCCCCGAGAATGGTACAATAGGGTAGCTCTTCCACCAAGAGTTAAACCACCAACGGATTTGACCAAATTCTCGGTCGATGACACCGTACCATTGAGCATGTCGGTAGATATCCGATGCAACTTGGAGAAGCTGCTGCGATGAAGCTTGGAGGATCGGATATTTTCCTATGTCTCGACAGACCGGCTTTCACATGGTTTGCATCGCAGCCGGCCAATTCCATTGGTACATGGGCAGAATTGGAGCAAAAGTTCCATTCATACTTTTATACGGGAACCAATGAGAAGAAGATGGTTGATCTGTGGTCTATGAGGATGAAGACTACGAGACACCAATGGAGTATCTCCGCAGATTCGGAGAAGCAAAGAACATGTGCTATTCTCTCGACTATTCCGATGATCGGCTTGCACAATTGGTCATTGCGGGCATGCTTTGCCACATATTAGAGACAAGCTATTCGGCATGGAGTTTGAAGATCTTGGACGGCTTGCACAAAAGCCGACAATGAATGAGCAATCAAGCCCAAGGGTTCGGAAGAGATGCTCGTTTTCGGAAGAACAAGGTAACCGTTGATATGTATCGAGGATTTCGGAAGAAGCATCGAATATGAAGATGAAGATGAAGTAGGCTGCTGCGTTGACCTGGACAAAAGAGCCTACTTTGGTCGATCATCGATGGGTGAAGCACGAAGGGATCTTATGATTTTGATGTCGAAAGCGAGATAAGCTCTTTTTGTATCTCGGTCCAAGAGGGACGCGTTAAGCTGCGAGGAAGGACATCCTATGCTTTGCGCCATTTGAAGGAGTAAAGGATAAGAAGTACGTGGATTTCATGATACAAACTCTCATCATATCAATGATTGCCGAGTGTTCGAGTAAAGATTCGAAGGCTATTCAAGATGGACACTTAAGATTTGATGGCAAGATGAAAGTAGACAAGAACCCGTTCCTCGAACATGGTCTCTTTCTCCATAGGCATGGTTGATGCCGGTGAGTCCAAGGAAAAGGGAAAGATGAAGGTTCGACATCCGAAAGAGCCAAGGAGAGTGGTTCGTTGACCCTAATCGGCAAGTTACCAAGGAGGAAGTGCAACAAGCGCGGTTCAAGAATAGCCGAACGAGAAGGGTCGGACTTCGATGCAGCTAAGGGAAATTGCCGAATACACGCTGATCCGAAGCGCGGGGTTACGAAGACGACACTTGTTGAATAAGTGGCAATGGGAAAAGAAGATGGAGTATGATGAGGAACAAAAAGGTACATTGAGGAGGAGCGCGAGTTCATGGCGAGAACGTCGGAGATATGAAGCGAAGTGCGCCAAAGGGAACAAGAAGAGAGTACGAAGAGAGCAAGAACAGTCACATTGGAACTGTTCCTTCTTCGACACTTGTTGGAACGAAGGCTTGAAGTTGCTCGCCGGGAACAATTGCCCCAATGCGTTGATCAATATTCGGAGTACGAGGCAATCTCGAGTCAACCGTCCCGTTCATGATAGACTTGGGATGAAAGTTCCGAGAGAACGATCGGCGCCTAAAAATAAACGGGTTTGATGGATATCGAGAGGAAAAGATTTGCGAGACCAAACTTGGGCTCACGGTAATGTCCATACTACGGAAGAGAGCTCCTACGGGTGGCAAAAAGATCAATGGTGCCCTCCCCCGTCTCACGGAAAAGCCCGAAGAGAAGAGTTCGAGCGTTTGAGAAATCAAGAGCCGAAGCGGAAATAACCGAAAAGAAGCCCGTATGGCGTCCTAAGAAAAAAGATGGTGGACGGGGCCCATCGGCCGATACTAACATGGTGTTCTTCATTCCATTAGAGTTTAAAGCGCCCGAAGACCAAGAAGTGCAAGATGAGGTATATTCGTATTTTGATGAGGCCGAATGCCGAGACTCGATGGCTCAACTTGTGTTGACTCGGCAAGCAATCTTTGACAAGCCGGTTAAAAATCGTCATCTCGAAAACCATTGTACTTGAAGGGATATGTCAATGGCAAGCCTTTAACCAAGATGCTTGTTGATGGAGGGGCTGCTATCAATATTATGCCATATGCTACTTTCGGAAACTTGGTATGACAAATGAAGATTTGCTTTGCATGACGACATGATCCTTAGAGATTTTGCTTGGCAATGCTTCGATACTCGTGGAGCAAGACATGTGGAACGATGATTGAATCCAAGACCTTGATCACTACCTTCTTTGTCATTGATGGCAAGGGGGCATATAGCATGCTTCCGGGAAGGGATTGGATCCATGCTAATTGCCGTATACCCTCAACTATGCATCAAATCCTTATTCAAAGTGGGTAGGAGATGATGTAGAAGTTGTTCAGCCGATGATTCAAAGTGAGTGTTGCCACTTCGAGCCTCGCTTATTGGGAGTATGATGGACTAGATTGCCTTTCGGGTAAGGTATGGAAAGAAGGTCCCGTCAATGTGTTCGACAGAGATCAACAAATGATCCAAGCGAAAATCGGCTCTCGACGGTAACTTTTAATGGGCAATCCAATCGATGGCAGCAAAGGCAAAGCGGGTCGTGGTTTCATGTCGGCCGACAAGTTAGAAGAAATCAATGTTGGTGATAGCACAAAGTCAAGGCCGATGTATATCGGTGCAGATTTAGACCCGAATATAAATTGAAGTTAATAGAGTTCTTTGAAGGAGTTCAAAGATTGTTTTGCTTAGGATTACACAGAGATGCCTGGATTGGATCGATCAATTGTTGAGCATAAGTTGCCTATAAAACCTGGATTTCGTCCCTTCAAACAACCTCCACGAAAGATTTATAAAGAAGAGGTATTGGCCGATGTAAAGAAAGAAGTTGAAAGACCGATTGAAGCAAACTTTATTCGGCCATGCGGGTATGCGAGTGGATTTCAAACATAGTACCGTCTACAAAAAGAATGGAAAGATGAGAGTATGCATAGATTTCGAGATCTCAACAAAGCTACTCCCATGGATGGATACCCAATGCCGTTGCTGATTTATTAGTGGATGCAGCAGAAGGGTTATGAAGTTATCGGTTTTATGGATGGCAATGCTGGCTACAATCAGATTTTCATGGCGGTTGAAGATATTGCAAAGACTGCATTCGATGTCCCGGTCACATTGGATTGTTTGAGTGGATAGTGATGACATTTGGATTGAAGAATGCTTTGGTGCAACTTATCGAGAGAGCCATGAACTATATCTTTCATGAGTTAATCGGCAAGATTGTAGAAATTTATATTGATGATGTAGTAGTCAAATCCAGAGACCATGAAGGACATTTAGCCGATTTAAGAAAGACTTTGGAGTGCACAAGGAGACATGGCTTAAAGATGAATCCAAACAAGTGTGCTTTTGGAGTCTCGGGCTGTGAGTTTTTAGGGTTCTTGATCCACAAAGGAGGGATAGAAGTTGGGAAAAAGAGCATGGAAGCAATAGACAAAGTTGTGCCCCCAACTAACCTTACACTTGCAATCATTGCTTTGGGCAAGGTCAATTTCGTGAGAAGATTCATATCCAATTTATCGAAAGAGTGTTGCCTTTCTCTCCATTGTTGAAGCTCAAGAAAGATCGAAATTTGTGCAGGGGTGACATACAAGAAAAGGCTTTTGATGAAATCAAGCAATATATGAAGGCACCACCGGTGTTGGTACCTCCACAACTTGAGAAGCCTTTCAAGGTTTGTATGTGGCGGCCGATAGCCTAACAATAGGATCGGCCCTTATGCAAGAGTTTGATGGAAAAGAGAGAGTAATAGCTTACCTTAGCCGAAAACTGTAGATCCCGAAACAAGGTATTCGGCTATAGAAAAGCTGTTTGTGTGTTTATTACTCATGCACCAAATTTCGGCACTATTTGTTAAATGCCGAATGTGCGGTTATATCTAGTTTTGATGTAATTAAACACATGTTGTCAATGCCGATTTTAAGTGGGAGAATCGGCAAATGGGTATTAGCACCGCTATCGAGTTTAATTTAAAGTATGAGTCGGCAAAAGCAAAGTGAAAGGACAAGCAATTGCCGATTTTATTACTCAACATCGTGATTTATCTCGTGATATGATTAACATTGCCCCATGGGCATTATTTTTTGATGGATCATCATGTGACAAAGGTGGTGGTGGCTTGGTATTCTTTTGATATCCCCACGTGGAAAGATATTTGAGTTTGCTTTTTCAATTGAATATCCTGTCACTAACAACCAAGCGAGTATGAGGCTTTGCTTAGAGGGCTTCTTTGTTGGTAGAACCGAAGGCCGTTCTTGTTGAGGTATTTGGTGATTCGAATTGGTAATCAATCGGTTGACGGGACAATATGAATGCAAAAATGATGTACTTGCAAGGGTACCATGAACAATGTAGGGAACTTCGAAAAGTTTTTCGTAGTTACTTTGCATCATATACCCGAGAGAGCACAATGGAGAAGCAAACAAATTAGCTCAAGCACGCTACGGATATCGGGAAAATCATGAAGTCTATACAACGAGAAGAAGATGTTTTCAATTCGATCGATAAGTAATGACTGGAGAAGTGACATTATCAACTATCTCGAAAGACCCATCTCAAAGAGTTTCCCGGAGGCTCGGGTATAAGGCACTTAAATTTGTGCTTCTTGATGATCGGTTGTACCACAAGTCTATAGATGGAGTGTTGCTCAAATGCTTGAGCCAAGAAGAAGCTAAGAAGATTATGTTTGAAGTCCATGAAGGAGCTTGTGGTGCACATCGATCGGCTTACCGAATGAAATGGATAATAAGGAGGACGGGTACTTTTGGCCGACTATGTTGGAGGATTGCTTTGAATATTACAAAGGGTGTCGAGATTGTCAAATATTTGGTAATGTTCGGAGAGCACCCGCATCTCTTCCGAATCCGATAATTAAACCTTGGCCGTTCGAGAGGATGGGGTATAGATTTAATTGGACAGATCAATCCTCCATCTAGCAAAGGACACAAGTTTGTGTTGCTAGCAACAGATTATTTCACCAAGTGGGTTGAAGCTATCCCTTTGAAAAAGGTCACATCGAAAATATGATCGGTTTGTCAAGGAACATATAATTCATAGGTTTGGGATTCCACAAACCATTACAACCGATCGGGGACTCGCTTCACTTCTTCGAGTTTTGTGACTTTGCCGAAAACATGGGGATAAGGCTGTATAATTCTTCTCCTTATTATGCACAAGCCAATGGCCAAGCGAGGCGTCAAATAAGATCATGATCAAGATTATTCGAAGAAAATCGATGAGAAGCCAAGGAGATGGCACTTGGTCCTTAATGAAGCATTGTGGGCTTACCGAATGGCTTGCCATGGGTCCACACAAGCATCTCCATATGAGTTGGTTTATGGACATAATCTTTGTGATGCCTTGGGAGTTGCAATCGGGATCAAGGAGAGTTGAGTTACAAAGGGACCCGACGAAAAAAAGATTATAAGGATCTCGATGATGGATGAGTTAGAAGATTTGCATTTGATTCGTCTTAAGGCCTTGGAGAATATTGAGAAGAATAAAATACGTGTTGCCAAGTACTACAACAAGAAAGTTAAAATTAAGCAATTTGCGAAGGAGAATTGGTTTGGAAAACAATATTGCCAATTGGTACCAAAGACGAGAATATTCGGCAAGTGGTCTCCGAATTGGGAAGGACCTTTTCGGGTTGTCGGTTGTGCACTGGCAATGCGTATATATTAAAAACGCTGTTTGGAGAAGAACTTACTAGAGCCATCAATGGCGAGATACCTTAAGAAGTTTTATCCAAGTATCGAAGTTGGATCTTAATTGTGATTATGACATAAGCGTGGTATAGCCGATTGAATAAAATCGCCTTGAGCAAAGGAAAGAAGTTGGAAAGAAATAGCCGATAATATTATCGCCTCTAGTGGAAAGATAGCCGATATCGTGTGTATCGTCTTCGAGAACAAAAATAGCCGATACGGTTGTATCGCCTTTAGTCGATTTTTAAAAGTATAAGTGAACAGTTTGATCTTATCTCTCACTGATAGGTTTATCGGGAGAAGATAAAGGGAATTGAAGTACTACGCTACAAACCGTCAAGTCATGGAACAGACCGAGATCTAATCGGCTAAAATGATGTCATGCGATTCGGGAGTTTTCGTTCGGGAAGAGTGTTGCAGTCGAGTTCTAGCTAAGGGAAAATTTGCGAAGAAGCAATTACAACAGACGAATGTCATCACAGACAAGCGAGAACAAGAAGAGGACCAACATTCTTCATTAAAATTTTATTTACAACCCACGCCAATCCTAGTACAAGCTACTCCTCTTCTTCGTTGAAGAGCTTGTTGAGGACGACTCGGGGTTGGTAGCGTTGGCCATGGCGTCGGCGTGGGCGTCGTAACCCGCCAGAGGCCCTCGATGTCGTCGACTTCGTGAGGGAGCCCGCCGGAGCCGGTCGGCATCGGAGCGTAGTCGTCCCCGGTCCGGGACGACATCCCCGCCGGCCGAGGAGGTGCCGAGGCGCACACCATGAAGGGCAACCTGGTCGACGACCGGGGAATCGCCTCAAGGCGATCTGCGAAGTCGCCCCACGGGCGTTCACGTGGTTGGCCGCCGCCGTCGCCACCACCTTCGGGCGTTCCGGCTCTGCGGGAGAGGTCTGCGAGAGAAACATCGGATAATCGGTGAGCGAGATGAATCGGAAGGACGGAGTCGAAAAAAAAAACAATTGTTGAAGAGCAATGCGGTGACGGCCTCGCTCGGCTGCCGGCGGTTGTCCTCCAACTCCGTGAGCGATCCGAACTTCTTGGTTTCTTCACCAAGAAGCTCCATCGCTCGTCCCGCTCATGGCGAGTATGCGGCGCGTCATGCTTGTCGGCGGGATCTCCTCGTCGTTCCTCTCCCATATGGGAACGTCTGGCCGACCCCGATGAGGCCGAAGCGGAAGCCGGTGCGGAGCAGGAGCGAGAGCCGGAGCTGGAGCCGCGCGAGCCCGAGGCGTCGAACGCCGCGGCCGCGCGCGCCGAAGCGCCATTGGCCGGTGCGATCCTCGCCGTCCTACAAACGAGGTACCATCAAGATCGGCTAATTTAGAAAAAAAACACAGACAAGATGGGGAGATTATTTCTTACTGCAGACGGCGACCACCACGGCTGCTTCCCTCCGCCGCGTCCACCGCAGGAGCAGGAGCGGAAACGGAAGAGGGAGCGTGGGTGCCGGCCCGGGCAACCCGCCTCCGGACATTGGCGATGTAGTCGCCGGTGTTCCCAGTAGCCCTGAAACGGATCAAGAAGATAAGCAACCGCAAAGGGGGCAAAGATTCAGATCGGGTAAAGATTATCAAGTAGCGCAACTCAAGGGATTGGAAATCTCACCGCCGGCGCCGGTTGCTGCTGCCCTCCGCCTCGTCCCGGCGGGACGCTTGTTGCGATCTCCGCCACTCGCCATTGGTGATGGTGGGGGTTTTTGGGGCTTGAAGGCAAGGAGGAAGTGGAAGAGATTGAAGAAGATAGCAACTGCTTGTGTTTGATGTGATGATGGTGGGAGCCGACTGGTCCTATTTATGAACGTGGGAGCCGTGGAGACTGCGGGAAAGCCAAGCGACAGAATAGGGTTTCCACGTTTATGGGCCGATGTTGAGTTGGGCCGAGCCCATCACTACTGGCGATTCAGTTACCATACGCTCGGTCGGCTAAATAGCTGATGAAAGTTATTCGGCTAAAGTGAACGCTTGAAGCAGCAACAGTTACGTTCGGCTGATATACGCGTCTATGAGTACAGTTGTAATTGGAAGAGCCGAATGGTAACAGAAGCAGAGAAGAAAGAGAAAAAAGATAAAGATTATCTACTTTTCAAGAGAAAAGAAATTGTTTTCAAGTATGACAGGGCCAAGCCTAAGTGTCTACATCTTCAAGTGCAAGCCAAGCATCTATACATTTAAGAAAGAATTGATAACAGCAAGAGCATCAATCTTGATTCGGTTGGCCTCATCAAGAGCTTTTTGGTCCTCTTCTTCAGAATCTTGGATATTGGACAGTTTGCTTTTGATTTGCCGCGTCTCCTTAATGACCGATTGTATTTTGGATTTAGCCGAATCAAGAGATGGCAGATTTGCGAGCTTAGTTTCATGAAACTGAATATTGGCATTCGGTTGAGCCAATTGAGCTTCAAGTTTGGCTTTTTCTTCTCTCATGACCTGCGACTCTGGTTCTAAGGTGCTCAAGAGGTGCTCGGTTGACTTGATGCTAGAATAGAGCTCCTTGGCCTTTGTTCCTTGGCCATTTTTTTTCTCCGAGATCAACTTTGGTGGACATATTCTTGTGTGCTCTCTTGATAGCAAGAAAGTGATCATCAAGGTGTGATAAAGCGTCTATGGCGGCCTTGAGATTAGAAGGAAGCTCTTGATCAATAAGCTCTGCTATTTCCCTTATTTTGTCTGAGTCTTGGGCCAAAGCAACAATATCCTTTTTCAGAAATGAGATTATATCCTTCAGCTTGGCTTGACTCTCTGATGATAACTGCTGGTTGGAAGAAACTTCGTCATCTTTATCCCCGAAGATACTCTTCAAACATAAGGGAAAAAGCGGCTTGGGGGTAAACGGTATCTGTTGATGAACAAGGAAGGTATTTTAGCCGAATGATTCGGTTTGGAGTAAAAAAAATAACTGAGTAAAAGTAAAGATAATACCTCTTCGGCAAAAGCCTGATCAATAGCATCCTGGGTAGTATCAGGACTCTGAGTGATTAATGCAGTTGCCACTTCAGGGATAGCAGTGTCAAGGCTTGTTGATGCATCTTGGATTGCCGAAGGGGTTAAATCTGTGATCTGGTAAGGGGGATTTTTCTCTGCTACTTCTCCCTGATCACCTGTTTGTTCATCAACCTGATGAGAGGGAATTTCTTCTGCTATCTCTCTTTGTTCACCTGCTTGATCGCCTGCCTGATGCATGTCAAGATCACTGGTGAGCTCATTGTTTGCTTGACCAGTGGAGGCTCCAGGAGAGTTGTCCAAAATCACTACCCTATCAGGACTTTGAGGGTTGGCCTGCACCTGTTGAAGGAAAGTGATAAGTGCAAAACACATTTGCAGATGGAAAATAAAGGATCAAAAGCATTAATACCTGAGGAAGTGGCTTAGCTTTCTTGGATCTTGTTTTCTTGGGAATTGCAGTGTCCTTGATAGGGGAGGAAGGAGTTTTTCTTTTGAGGTCCTTCAGGAGCACCGTATCATCGCCAGTATTTTGTTGAATCTTTGTCGGATTTGGAGCATCATACCCTAGAGCGACAACGGGGCCGGGCTGCCGGTATTGAACCTCGGAGGACTTGGAGGAGCAATGTCTGTTGGAAGAGATGTTTAGAAACAAACGAGAGACATAAAGTAAAAGGTAGCCATAAGCATGTACCTCATCATCGAAGAAAATGAAGGCATTAAAACTTGGCATAAAGGGTGGACTTGTGCTCAATATGTGAGAATGCCATTCTTGCCACCGAGGTTGAATGAAGGATGAGCGGCTTCAATTATCACCGAGAGGATTGGGTTCATATATTGGAAGCTTGCATCCAAGATTGAAGACTTTATTGGCCTCGATTGCGTTCATCGGTGACTCCACAGGGTCTAATTATGCTTGAGAAATATGGCCTTGGGGGCAATTGACCAAGTCCAAGCTGCACGGCAACCATATTTGGATTGTAAAATTCATAAGTTGACCTTATCAGCCGACCATGCTGAAATTCTGCTGGTAGAGCACAGGGCTTGATGAAAGAATTAAAAATGTCCTTGGAATCATCATCTATGCATCCCAATTCATAGCTGAATCTACAAGGAAGAGTTAAATTTTCATTTTCTCTGTATGGGAACCAGATCAAGTGGTTGAATCCCTTGTAGAAGATCTTGAAAAGATGGCCCGAGATCCAAGTCAATAATGATTGAAGATGCGGCTTCTCCATATGTCGACAAGATTTGTATCTCTGGATCTTCACCTTCGGCATAGTTGATTGAAGGAAAATTCAAGTTGTGAAGATCAACGAAACAATCGATGCATATATAGTTGTAACCACATTTGAAGAAGCCACCATGGTCCATTGACACGGGAGATTTCACCTTGATTCCTCATCCGGACGATAATCGATGCATCATGTGGTAGAATGCTCCCAAAGAGATATTTGCCCAAAGGGATCAGCTTGCCTGCAGCTAATTCTTCAGCCATCACTATGTGATTCAAAGTGGGCTCATTGGATTTGCCACAGAAGATGAATCTGCATAACCACATGTTCATGAAAGCCCTATACTCTTTGTCAGACACAGGGCCAGTTGAAGCATAGGCCTGAACATACTTGGCCCAACCTCCCCCTGATTTGACCGCCTTCTGTGAGCTGGTACTTTTGTATTTAAAGGGGTAGGTTGGTTTGGTAATATTCAGACCAGTCATCATGAAGATGTCCGACGAGTGATCGACATTGGGCCATGACCAAAGATAAAAGCATTGATGGCATCGGACCGGAAGTGGGAAGCGGCTATCGAAGGAGTCGTTTCTAGGCATTTCGGCTAAGGACAGCTCCAAACAGTGCTGAATGTCTTGAGATTCCCAAAAATCACTGCTCCTGGACTGCATCCTACAGTACCAATCGCGCCATCCTGTGATTGAAGGGAGAGGCCAAGTTTTGAAAGTGTTCGGCCATCTGTTTGGGGGAGAAATCCTAGACTTAAAAGGGATCCTCAAAGTTTCCTTTTCAATAAAATCCCTCGGATTAGGGTCTCCCATCGGGCCAAGAAAGAATGATCCAGGACACGCAAGGTTGGAGATCAAGATCTCATTCTTCATTTCCTTTAAAAGAAATTGAGGCGAATGAGTCAAAAAAGTGCATCTGGAAACTGGTTCGAGAAAATTGCCGAATGGGTAAAGCAAGTAGGGTTACCTCTAGAAACTCCTCTTGAGTTCTGTCGCCATGATGGAGCCTGGTTGAAGTCTCGTCCGCCATTGAAGTCAACGAGCGCAGATCTCATTGGCGGCCGCGGTTGTTGGCGGTCTTGACCTAGATGAAAGGCGTGACGGTCAATTTCGAAATAAAATCCTTTTATCTCGAAATTGAGGGGGCATGTGTTAACACCGAGAATTTGGTCGAATATGACGGGTGGACCCGCGAGCGGCGAGAGAGGAATTCGGCAAGTGCATATGCGGTCGGCTAAGTTCCATGTGTTCGGCAAATGGCCAAGCGGTCGGCAATGCTTTATTTGAAGGCGGAGAAAGGAAAAAGGAAGCGATCGAAAAGGGAAGGAGTCGTGATGATCAAGGACTCCGATTATGGATAGAGTTAGCGTGTCTTTGTCTTTCCAATTTTGGTTAGATAGTTCGTAAGTGCTTAGGACTCATGTTTTGTCCGGGGTATAAATATAAACCCTCAACCATTGTAATAGGGGTTCACAACCAAATCAATACAACCGGCTACGCGCCACCCTTCGAGTCCTTTTAGTCGTGTCGTCGAGTTCTTCGAGAGGGTCAATCGATCCGTCGACCTCCGTAAGTCCGGCAACCTTGCTATCATGTCTAGTATCGTGCGGCGGATTTAGATTATGATGCAAGTAGTCTCATCCGTTTTGCTTAGTATCGTGCGGCGATTTAAGCTTAATGATGGGAAGTTTTTGCTTGTGCCTTGTATCGTGCGGCGATTAAGACATGAGTAAAGATAGTTATCGGCTCTTTTAGATTTGGCATGATCTAATAGATTCATTAAGTTACCATGTGTTGCTTGCTTTATTTAATGTTTAATTATTTGCAACACCCTTTTGCCCAATCTAGATTGATACTCTTTCGGCTTGTTGATCGTATCTCTCATGCTCATTCAATATTGAGTAGATCAAGCTCACATAGCCGAATTAGATCGATCTAGATTGTTACATGTTGTGGGTTCATTCACGTTATATGTAGATAAGCCTTGACAGACCGGGTGCCGTGCGGCGGATGCGAGTCTTTGGGTTACTCTAGAGCTAGTCATCCGGTGGACTAGAGATCGGTTTAATCGATAGGCTCCTTTTACATGTTGCTTGTTTGTTCCTTCTTCATGGACCCCGATTCGGCAATCTTGCCGATACGGTTATGCTTATACATGTAGCAAGTATCTATAGATCTGTTAGATAATTATGTGCTTTTAGCTCTTTATTGCTAGATTGTATCATGCGGTGGATTGATCTAGTAGCAAGGAGTGGTGTAAATTCATAGTGAGTGGTATCATGCGGTGGATTAGCTTGCTTGGGTTTATGCTCGACGGGTTTATGAAGGCTAGACGTGCGCGAGACTAGTTGAAATAGCCTATGCATGTGTTGTTTAGTAGATTTTTATTTATAAGTTACTTATTCTTAATTTTTAGTACTTGATGATGCTTTAAACATGAGATGTAGTTTAATATGCTTAAATGATTTAATCTTGTTCAAACATGTCTTCATTTACGTATTCGGCTAGTTTGTTCTTTTACATCGGTTATGTTATTTTAGCCGAATGAACCGCATCCCGTTGCGAGATAGCTTCCATAGCTATGTGTCGTCGTAAGTGGCTTCGGGGCCGTAAAGATGGAACTGTCGGTCTCACCCAAGCACGTTCCGGTTATGATCTTACCGTTTTATCCCTTGTCGATTTTTCGGGTCAAATCGGCGGCACGCCACCGGATTCGGACGCCGGGCACCCGATTGAAGCTAGGCTTTCCGGCTTCTTGTGTGTGAGACGCGGGTGGTCACATTTTGCGTCAACACCGCCATGCCGGTAGGGACGGTGGATAGTGCTGGCGTGCGACGTTACGCGAGGGAAGACACCGTTAGTGTACCCCGGATAGCTTGGGTTGTACTGCGATGGTGTTGTGTGGTGAAGGTGTGATTCACTTGTCTCGGTTGGCTCCGGAATGGGTGGAGGAGGCTGTTGCTTGTTCTTCATCCGATCCATTGTTTCTTTGGTTTCGGGGCATTCCTTGGTGCTATGCCCCTTTTCTTCCCCATGGAAGATACAATAGTGCCTTCTTGGTTTTCGGTTCCTATTCCAGTTCTTCGACTTGCTCTTGTTGAAATTCTCGTTATTCCCGAGCCTTTGTGTCTTGGCCGTTCCTGGCTCCTTATCGCGAACGTTGAGGCCGGGCCGTTTTGCACATTGAAGACTTGCCTTTGCTTTGAGCATTCTCGCCCGTCATAGGACCTGTTGTCTCTATTGTTGTTCCTACCGGAATACCTTTTGCTCCGGCCTTCTCCTTCATCCAGTCTTTTCCGGAGGTCATTGTACGATCTGCGGTATTTTTCGAACTCTTCATGCAGCTTTTCCATGGTAGCCGGCTTTTCTCTCGCTAGGTGGCTTGCGAAGGGTCCAATGCGGGAGACCTTTAATTGCTGCCTCTATCGCGACGCCATTTGTTCGGCACGTCCTTCGCCTTCGCCCGAGGTGTAAGAATCTCTCGGAAGTAATCCCTTAACGGCTCTCCCTTGTCATGTTTGTTCTTGAATAGGTCTCGGCGACGACAATGACTCACTTGAGAAACCTTTGAAATTGGCGATTATCTTATCCCTCGGGTTCTCCCATGAGTAGATTGTGCTAGGCTGCGGCATGGAGTACCATGTCGGTGCGTCGCCCTCTGCGGCGATAACGAAGGATTTGGCTAGGACACCGTCATTTCCTCCCCGCGGAGGTGACTTCCGCCTCAAAACTCATCGGGAACCTGCCGTGGATCTTTTTCCATTGTACCTAGGCGGGACCATGGGCTTGTAGCCGGAGGCCATGGTGCTTTACGTAAGCCTTCGACGGTGGGGATTTCGGGTCGAACGTCCTCGGTAAACCATGATCCGAGGTATCTCGGGGGTGTTGCGGCCATGTATTGGCTGAGTTGTGGGGTTGTCATAGTATTGTTTTGATGCATTGTTATGGGTTACATGCTCGAATCTCCGCTTGCAATATTGCCATTTGCTGCCTAATCTCCTCTCGCTGCCGGGAGGTGTGTATTGCCCCGTGCGTAGCTGCTTGCTTGCTCTGCTCTCGGCTGTCTCGTTACGCTTCCATGCGCCGCATTTCGGCTCTCGGCCGACTTACCTCATTTTCCCGGTGCCGGTCACCGTCCCGGCTTGCCGGAGAGCCTGTTCATCTTCGCCGTGGTCATCATCGTTCGCTCATCTTCGGTTGCTTTCGAGAGGCATACGTGCTTCGGCGGACCTTCGCGGTCCGCCCCTTCGCGGTGGTTCAGGTGCCTCCGCGGGTGTCTCCGCCCCGGCGGCGGCACGCTTTCGTCGAGCGGCGGCGGCCGCTATCTGTTTTCTTGTTGGCATCATGAGTGATATCCTCGGCCAGACACACGGGTGGGCGCCAACTGTTGGAACACAGTTCCAGCAGGTTTAATATTGATACGTGATTGCAATTACAATACTAGAAGGTGAGGAAGAAAAGCTCTTCCACTCCAATAATCTCCCTCTTTTACAACAGGGACCGGGGGCTCCTTTTATAGCCACCCGGCTCCCCCAATATAAAAAGACATTACAACCCCAAAGGGAGACGGGGAAACCCTAATTTTAAGACTCGCCGGGTGGGGTCGACGGGGGCAAGATCGTCCGCCGCCGTGCCGATGGGCCCGCTGGACCTTTCCCGGGCCTCCTAGGCGTGTGATGTCCTCCGCTCGCTCCGGGCGGCGGCGGGCCGCCTCTTGGGCCACCGGATGTCTCCGCTCCCGTCCCGCCGTCTCCGCCGCTGCCGGCATCTCCGCTCCGGGATCGGAGGCTTCCGCCTCCGTCCGGTGCCTCCGCCGGTGGCCGGAGACCGGGGTCTCCGCTTCCGGCTCGCTACCTCCGCTCGGAGGCTCGAGGCCGGGGTGCGGCCTGTTGTCTCCGGATGGCGGCCGGAGACCTTCTCGAGCGCAGCCCGGCATGGTCTCCGCCGGCGGTCACAATACCTCCGATCTCAACACGCATAACAAGCAAAGACAACCGTAGCAAATAAGATAAATGGGGGTTAGTTGACCGTAGGCTCATGCCATGTCTCCGCTGCTGAGATGCCTTTTCCCAACAGGACCCTTTGGATTTGGGGACCTTAAGCGATTGCACAACTCGCACGGGCCCAAGGACGCCCCGGATGGTCTCCATGGGGTAGGGGGCAAAAGCCCCCCAGCCCTCACATTTGGATCCGCTTTGAACAAAAATATAGACTTTGCTACGGTCTTCATGGCCCACCTCACCTCTTACTCTTACACGACGAAGAGAACTGTTGACACTCAAAATTGGCAAAGGAAAGACAACGCAAGTCAACGCATCAACGAACGGCGGAGACGGGAGACTTCGGCGCGAACAACAGCGCCGGACGCACCCTAGGGCCGCGCCGAACGCGCCGGCATGCGCCGGACGCACCCTAGGGCCGCGCACGGGAGGCCCAGGCGTCGGACGCGGGCTGCCCGGGCGTCGGACGCTGCGCCGGACGCGGCCACGAGCGAGCGCACGCGCGGTCCACAGCGCCGGACGCGGGCTGCCCAGGCGTCCGGCGCGCGCCGGACGCTAGACGAGGCGCCCGAGCGCGAGTAGGCGCCGGACGCGGTGCGGACGCGCCCCAAGCGCCGGAGCGTCGCGCTATTGACGTAAAACCGATTCCGTACGGAATCGCGTTTTTGGAAATTTATGACGTGGGAAACTTGGAGAACGCGAGTTGGAGTTGTTTTCCACCGGGATAAGACCACCCCCCTCCATATATATGAGAGGATCATGGCCGATTGATCCCATCCACATCAATCGACAAACAACAAATCAATCTACCTCTCTTTACCCTAATTCTCTCCTCTCCCTCCTCCTTCTTCATCGCCGCCGTCATGACCAAGTGATCGATGACAACACGGCCCTAGAGCGGTCAGGCCGGCTAGGGCAGCCCATAGCTGCCGTGCGCCCACAAGGGGTCCATCCCGGGCGTGTGGGGTTTCGGGTTTCAAGAGACTTCGCCGGCGTGTCTTGCGTATCGCGCTCCCGACGAGGCTCCTCCGGTGACGTGTCTTGCGTATCGCGCTCATCGCTGGAGGCACAAGGTCCAGGTGTGGACATCTGCTAGGCGCCGGCCGATCTCTGAATTCGGCTTGCCCTACACCTACTAGGCGCCGACCGATCCCCGTATTCGGCTTGCCCTACATCGAGCGATCTAGCTCCTTACCCGGTGTGTTGACCTAATTTTAGCGTCAACACACTTTTTGGCGACTCCGCTGGGGACGATTGGTTCGGCTATCTTGTATAGCCGATCTTTTTGACCTAGCCTATCCATTGATTTCAATCTTTTGTGTTCGCCATTACCGTTGCATTTGGCCCAAAAGGCCGATCGCATCTGGTTTTGACTTCCTGCGGTTTTCGTGCTATCCATCGGAAGATTCAGCAAGGCGGTCAAAGATCTAAATCATGGAGTATCAAGGTGATTCATCGCACTACTACTCCAACGACCCCGAGGTACAACTTGCAAATTCACATGATGAGTTTTATAATTACTTTGCAAGTGATTCCGAGGTTAAACTTGCAGATACATGCAATGAATTTTATAATTATTTTGCAAGTGATATAAATCATGATGTTGATGTCGATATTGCTAGTTGTGATCATGATAGATATTTTGCATCGGTTAATATTTTTGATGATTACCATGATCAAAAGTCGATGTGTGCTAAACAATCATTGAATTTTGATCTCTCTAGCAACATACAACATGTAGATTCATATTCATCGGCTATAAGCTCACATTATTTGTTCCCATCACAAGAGGAGCCGATGAATGAGACAATTGGCTATGATGATAATTTAGCCAGTTGTTCTCAAAATTCAGCACCTGATGCCAATAAAATTTATAATTCGGCTTCATATGATTTTAGCCGAATCAATAAAAATTCAGCAAAGAGTGCTAATGAGAATTCTCATAATTCGGTTTTATGTGATTTTAACCGAATCATTGAGAATTCAACAAAGTATTCCCAATCAGATTTTGCATTGTCAGATGAATCGAGAGAAGCATTATCAGAGTTTGAAGGAATGCTTGATAAGAAAAACGAAAACTTCTCTCGTAAGTATTTGGGGAATGCAAACAAGAAGGAAAGGTTGTCTGCATGCTCAGAATCAACTAGGCCGACTTCTCAGTCGGCTAAGTCGATTATCTTTGACACCTATCCTGAGTCGGCTAAGTCGGCCTCCCAGTCGGCCAAGCCGATTAACATTGTTGCTTGTCTTGAATCGGATAAGTTAACACTCCAGTCGGCTAAACCGATTGCACCTCTTACAAATTTGCCTCATGTTGATCATGTTGACAGGTTGAATAATAAAAGTCAATCCAAATTGGTCTCTTCGGCACCTGAAACCGATAAGACCAATTTAGGAAAAACTAACATTGTACCTCCTGGTATGAAGTTGTCCTATTACTACATTGATCAACAGGGCAAGGTTGTTTTAAAGAAACGACCTGAATTGGTCCCTTTGGAATCTGAAACCAATAAGACCAATCTAGGAGGAGATACTGACGCTATCCTTCCAGCCACACGCATGTCAAATTCGGTTTGTAGTTCTCAAACCGATGATAGGACAGAGCACCACATGTGGAACCAGCTTTATGTGCTAGTTCTAATACCAACCGAATCAGTGAAAAGCCGGGTGCATTCCAAGAACAACTTGAGAAGAAATTACAAAATATATTTCGAGAGTATGGATATACCTGCAAGAAGCCCATCCTATCTGGAATACCAGGCTTCAAAGATGTTGATTCAGATATAAGCCAAGAAAAGCATGGAGGGAACACACATTCATCACCTTGCATCAAGGTGCTTTCAATGGCTGAAACCTTAGAGAAGAATAATCCAGCCATCTTGATTTGGCCAGAGCAAGCCGGTTCTACTATTGGAAAGAATGTAATAATCGGCGAGCCAAGAGAATCTAAGAAAGGGAAGCAAGCCCTAGATCGCAAAGTGGTGCTAGAAAAGTCCAAAGGCAATCGAGAGAGTCTCAAGATTACTATCGAGTCCTCTAAGCTTGGGGGGCAAACTCAAACTCCCGTGGGTAAGCAAAAATCGGTTAGTAAGATTAGGCCGACTTCAAAAGTCGGCCGAACCGATTTTAATATTGCTAGACAGAAGAAATTAGCAAGACCGATTTCTCAAATCGGTCAAGCTAGTTGTAAGCGAAAAGTGCAGCACATGTGCGAAGATGGAGTGCTGGGTTCTTATCATCAAAATCATGAGAAGAAGCCTGTTGGTGGTACTAAGAAGAAACAGCAACATGTTCCTCATGGCCGGTTGAGCTATAGTCAGTCGGGCTTCGACAAAGTGAGACCGATTAAGTCTGTTTCATACAAACTTACTAATGAGGTCCATCGAAAGGAAAATGAGCAAGTTGCTTGCCCTTCTATCAAACCGATTCATAAGAATCGGGGCAAGGAAGTTGAGTTTACTTTTGATGCTTCTAAATGCGACCGTATTTTTGATGAGTTGTTGAAAATCGGATGCATTAGAATCAATTATACTTTACCTTCTGCAGATGAGATTGAGAGGATAGTTTACTGCAAATACCATAACTCTTACTCTCATGCTACTAATGATTGCAATCTGTTTCGTCATAAAATCCAATCGGCCATTGATAAAGGCCGATTAAATGTTTCTAAAGTTCAACAAATAGACCAATTGGATTCAATTGGTCTTGATGACGGACAGGTGTCAAATCGGCCTGAATTAGCCGATTCATTCAGCAATCAAGGTTCAAGTGCCCGAATCAAAGAGAACGATGGATCGATTATCATCAATGATCTGGGCCAATCAAATATCAAGAAGTTATCAGAGGATGCAAGTGCAAGTAATTATGGAGCTCAAAGCAAAGCATCATCTCCTAATAACCTTCAGCCACCATGGTGCCCTGCAGGATTGACAAGAACGCAAAAACGCAAACTTCAGCGTGCTCGTTGCATAAAGCTCAAGGAAGAAAGATCGACACCACCTCCGTCTATGGTAGTGCCTGCCGATGAGACTTTGGTCGATTCGGTTTCCACTAGTGATGATCTTGTTTTTGTGCATGACGGAGTATCTTCTGAAGGTCATGATGGCATACCTCAAGACGCTATTTTCAAGAGGCCATCAGACTCGGTGAAGCACCTTAGAGCATTGTATGTGACAGGGTATATCAATGACAGTTTGATCAACCGCATGTTAGTGGACACCGGGGCCAGTGTGAATTTGATGCCTTATTCACTTTATAAGAAGCTTGGTGGATCTGATGAGGGATTAGTTAAAACCAAGAGAAAGATCAATGGAATTGGAGGAGGAAAACCTACTTCGGTCAAAGGACTTGCTTCAATGAAACTTACCATTGGGAGCAAGACATTAACCACCAAATTCTCCATTGTAGAGGTGCAAACTACAGTTTGATCCTTGGGCGAGAATGGATTCATAATAATCAATGTGTGCCTTCAAGCTTGCACCAGTTCCTCATCCAGTGGGTGGATAACAAAGCTGAATTTGTTCATGCAGATTTATTCACCTATGCTATGCTTGATACTCCTATGCCTGGGGGCATGGTGATATGAAATGCTTGTCAGGGAGAGATCTTACTGGTTTTGAGTCAATAGAAGAAGTCATGTTCCAGTCTCCCTAGAGCTGATCAACGATCGGCTCCATATCATCATAATTGTATAAATTCTAATTGAACAGGAACAACATCGGCCAACATACGTGAGCAAGCTGTTGTTAGAATAATATGGCCGATGCATGCTGAACAAAATTTAGAAGCCGATTATAATGTAGTTAATCGAGCTTCTCATGGATTCTTTGTCAACACACTAGCTCTTCGTGCATTGGGGAGTGGAGGTCCATTCATCTTATATATTATTGCCGAAGTGACTACAAAAGTGTTGCTTTGATTCAAGAAGACAAAAGAAAAGGTGTGTCATCAATATTGATTGATGTCTTCTTGATCCCAAAACAAGGTACCCATATTCTATATGTATGCTCATCACTGTACTTTGCTTATGCTAATTATCTTTTACCGAGTACATGAGGCGTTGCATGCTAAGCCGATGTGTGCATGTTATATCGGCTAATCCTTAATGTTAGAATGGACAAGTGGGTATACACTTTTGCTGAAATATGATTTGACTTTTGAACCACTAGAAATAACTAAATTTCAAATCATTGCTGATTTTTATTGTTGAGCATGGAATTGATTTAGGATATGAGATCAATTACTTGTTTGTTACCCATGGAGGCTTTAATCTTGATTAATCGGCTTGCAAATAAGGCCAAGTGTTGGCATGATCATTGTTCCTCATAATGGTGCGCTATTTGAGACACCAAGCCAATTAAAACCATATTTGCATTAAATATTGGAGCCGAACATGTTCTTTTATTCGGCTTGGGTTTATTGCACTCCATGCAGGTAAGACATGTTGAGGCCAGAGGCATGAAAATCTGAAGGCCAACATGATAGGCTCAATACGCATTTGGCTATGGCATCGGTGGATGTGACTTTCATATGTAAAATAGCCAATGCATATTTTTCTATGCGGTGCAAGTAAATTGGTTCAGCCGGCTGTAGCAGTTGGATTAACCAATTCTTCTGAGGCATATGCCACTGATTTCTCAAACGATGTCCCAAATCGGTCTAGTTCAAATTCTGGTAATCCTAGTGCCGATTTAGGGAGTTGGAAAACTCCCTTAAGATAAAAATTTGTAGGATCCTAGCGTCAAATTGATAAGAGCATCCGGAGAGTTGCCTTTAATTTTGCTTTGCAACATGGTGAGCTCTATCGGAGGACTTATGATGATTTGCTATTCAAATGCCTAAGATCTGATCAAGCAAAAGTGGCTATGGGAGAAATCCATGAAGAGATTTGTGGTACGTATCAATCGGCCTCAGAGATGAAGTGGTTGTTAAAAAGGACTGAGTTTATTGGTTCACTATGATGGCCGATTGTTTCCGTTATTACAAAGGAAGTAGAGATTCATATAAGCTGGAGATAATGCGAAGTTGATAAATTTCCCAAGAGCAATCAACGGAAAATGCCTAAGAAGTATTTTTCAAATGTTTGGCAAGAAGCCTAGAGTTCTTCCAAACAATGGCCGATACATTTATCGCCCTTAGAACAAAATGGCCGATGTAATGCATCGCCCTTAGTCGCCGGCTAGCCGATGTGATGGGTATCGTTGCTAGTTGGTTGCAAATGAAAGAGTATTTTCAAGATCATTGACTAATTCACTTGAAAACAGGGGGGCATGTGTTGACACTCAAAATTGGCAAAGGAAAGACAACACAAGTCAACGCATCAACGAACGGCGGAGACGGGAGACTTCGGCGCGAACAACAGCGCCGGACGCACCCTAGGGCCGCGCCGGACGCGGTCCAGAGCCGCCCACGGGAGGCCCAGGCGCCGGACGCGGGCTGCCCGGGCGTCGGACGCTGCGCCGGACGCGGCCACGAGCGAGCGCACGCGCGGTCCACAGCGCCGGACGCGGGCTGCCCGGGCGTCCGGCGCGCGCCGGACGCTGTACAGAGGCGCCCCGAGCGCGAGTAGGCGCCGGACGCGGGTGCCGGACGCGCCCCTAAGGCGCCGGACGCGTCCGGCGCTGTTGACGTAAAACCGATTCCGTACGGAATCGCGTTTTGGTAATTTGTGACGTGGGAAACTTGGAGAACGTGAGTTGGAGTTGTTTTCTACCGGGATAAGACCACCCCCCTCCATATATATGAGAGGATCATGGCCGATTGATCCCATCCACATCAATCGACAAACAACAAATCAATCTACCTCTCTTTACCCTAATTCTCTCCTCTCCCTCCTCCTTCTTCGTCGCCGCCGTCATGACCAAGTGATCGACGACAACACGGCCCTAGAGCGGTCAGGCCGGCTAGGGCAGCCCATAGCTGCCGTGCGCCCACAAGGGGTCCGTCCCGGGCGTGTGGGGTTTCGGGTTTCAAGAGACTTCGCCGGCGTGTCTTGCGTATCGCGCTCCCGACGAGGCTCCTCCGGTGACGTGTCTTGCGTATCGCGCTCATCGCTGGAGGCACAAGGTCCAGGTGTGGACATCTGCTAGGCGCCGGCCGATCTCTGAATTCGGCTTGCCCTACACCTACTAGGCGCCGGCCGATCCCCGTATTCGGCTTGCCCTACATCGAGCGATCTAGCTCCTTACCCGGTGTGTTGACCTAATTTTAGCGTCAACAAGAACCATGCCCAACTCACCATCATCGAAAAAGAGGAATAGAAGAAAAGTGATTTGAGACATTTGTTCAGCAGGGTCAATTAGGCATGAAGGGGTGCGTGGGACCTAGAGTTGAGGGCAGAGAACAGCTACATGAGGGGTCGAAGGTTTGAGGGCGATGGCCACAGGTGCATCGTCGGCTGTGAGCAAGAAGGGGTGCACATGGTTGGCTCCATCATGTCCTCAATGTGATTTAGCGAACTTCCCCTTCTCCTTGCTCTGTTGTAGGTATAAGCTTCGCCTAGTTGTGCCTGCGTAGAGGCGCGGGAGGATGGACAATGGCTACACCCATGGTTTATGTGGATGTGTGCATAAGAAAGGAAGGGAGACGGGAAATGCAGGAGGGAGGGAAAAAACAGGTGCCCCCATATATCAGGTGACTAATCCGATTTTGAATGTCCGTAAACCAAACAGAAAATGAGATGAGATATAGTCCTGTCGCCACATCTGTAGTTGGCTCTCTACCAAACACAATTAATTTTAATTTCGGCGTCCTGTTGAGCTCCATCTAATGTGCTATACAGTTTCAGTTGGAGACAAAGTAAGATACTAATTCTTGCCTCCCTAGTCCTCCTTTTCTCCTGATCCATTGCTTATTGTAAACTCTTATCTACTACTCTGCTCCTGTGGTCCAGTAATCATTCGATCTGCAAAGTTATTACACTAAAATAATTACTTGTAGTAGATAAATATATATAAGTACGGAGTACTACTAGCTAATATACATAATATATTATACTATACTGTATAAAATATAAAGCAACAAGCAGCACGCAGCAGCAGCTAGCAGTGGAAAGCCTGCTGGAAGGAAGTGTCGGCTCGACAGGACGGCAGATGAATGATGGCAAAGTGCGGACACGCAGCAATAGCTGGGCGCATGGTGATGAACGCGCGAGACGAGAGAGAGTAGTAGGAGTACTCCACGACGGTCACGGCTGACCTCATCCATCAACGCGCACACGTCAATTGCAAGTCCCAACTACCAATTTGTAACTGCCACCATGATCGCAGATCCGCGCGCGCCGGTGGAACGGAATGCAATACTGATGCAACTCATCAAAATATTGTAACGGTTGTTACGACTCAGTAATTAAGGCCGAATTGAGAAACGGATGAACAATGTTAGGCTGACAAGTGTCCTGTTCGTTTGAACTTATCAGACCTTCTTATTAACCATGGTAAAGTGTTTTTTTTTATCATATCAAAACATCAGCCGCAGGAAAGTGCAAAGATCGATTACAAACCAAGAAAAGGCTCTGTTGCATTGCCTTGTCCATCTATCTCCATGTTTCATATGCATGCATGAACGTTCAGTGCCGGCTTACTAGGGATTCACCTCGATTCACTCTGATACTTGTGAGCCCAACAAGACCTAATACTATTAGTATAACTAATGAGATCATGTGTTCGAAATCCACTTCCTCTAAACAGAGTACTACAAATTACGAAACGAAAAAAATCGATCGACTCAGCTATAGTAGAGACTAGACAGTGAGTGAACGGTCTGTATTGTGTATACTAGACCAGACAGTGAGTGCAGCTGATCGAGTCTGCAACATTACACATGTCCAGCCTCCCAATAAATGAGGGCTAATATCAGGCACTATGCTTAACTACACGTGTCTGCTGCAAATCAAAAGAGAAGATGAATTAGAACCGAAGCAAAGTCTTTTCAATCAATTTTTATCTCTCTCTGTCTCTTAGCTTATGTCTTTCAGTGTTCCATCAATGCTGCGGCATAATACGCATACGTGCAGTCGCTATCACCACGAGATAATTACTCATCAATAATTTAATCCTACTGATTAGCACACACGTGCCAGTGCCACACGAAAATGTGTCGCGCACGTTCGCATTGCACGGAGCGAGGTGGAACCCTGTAGCCTCATAAATCTGATCCCATCTTGACAGATCGATCGCTGCGTTAAGTAACTGATGATATATAGCTAGTTTTCGCAAAAAAAAAATAAAAATAAAAAAAAGATGATATATAGCTAGGGTTTGCTAGGTCACTAAATCAGCTAGCCAACACTGATGCGACGACGACTAGCCCGTTTGAAATTTAAGAACCGCGCATAGGTGCATGCATGGGCCATTGGTCCATGAGCATGAGCAATTGCATGATGGCCATTAGCAGCCATGTGGAATTATGGCTGAAAAAAGGCTCAGTTGGAATATACTACTAGCTTTGGCATTCATTCAAGGAGTGACGATCTGCTTCGAGGACTGAGAATGCCTGCAGGCAACACCCAGGTGGTGCTTGATCCCAGGAGCATTAAAACATATTTAATAGTAGTAAACTATATGTGGTGGTTTGTTGACTTTGCTTCTTATAAAGAAAAGAACAAGCAGGCGAATGAAAAAGAAAATAGTTGCCCCCATGCTGAATGTACAGTTGTTTATTAAGGCCGAAATGAAAGTATGGAACACCCAACTGAAAACAAGGAAAAGAGGATCCATGAATTGTACTGTATGTCCCAGCAGCAAGTAGATGAATTGCAATTTCCGACCTACAACAGAGAACCGACTAAGATATGGTGTCATGCAATGGGAGAGAGGTTATATTACTCTAGCTGACAGCAGCAAGCCAGTTGAGTGGTTGAGGAACCCCAGCGCCTTTCTCATGTTGATCAATTCCCCAATTAGAAGCAGGACAAGCACTATATATATATAAAAAAAAAAAGAGAGATGCATTAGGAGAAAAAAAGAATCAGGTGCATTTGTCGTCTTGTATGCTCCGTCAGAATGGCTCCTCGTGCTACCTGCTGGTTGCTGGAGTATCGTAATACTGTATGTAGATCTTGATCAGCATGGGAAGCTTCCACTCCATCAAGGCTCAACAGAGCCAGTTGGTCCTAGTTTAGCAGGCGGCAGCGCGGCAATGAAGAACCATTCCATTTCCAGCACATGATCCCGTACTAC
The DNA here is from genome assembly GCA_018135685.1 of Themeda triandra. Taxonomy (NCBI): domain Eukaryota; kingdom Viridiplantae; phylum Streptophyta; class Magnoliopsida; order Poales; family Poaceae; genus Themeda; species Themeda triandra. The sequence goes on along the minus strand of JAENPR010000468.1, from coordinate 278,352 downwards.
CTTGAATAAAAATTTTATGCAGAGGAATCAAGACTTACACAATTAGATTTGCCAGAACTAATACTAACTGGAATGCTTAAGAACTTCAAATTTGTTGCATAAAGAACCAGATGTCCTGATCTTGAACAAATTTCAGAACCTGCTACAAGGTATGATGACATGGACCTGGAGCTAATACTAACTGGCATGTTTTAGAACTTCAAATCCGTTGTGTAAAGAACCAGATCTCCTGATCTTGAACAAATTTTCAGAACCTGCTACGAGGTATGATGACATTTTCGGTCAAAAACAGGTATGATGACATGGATGGATGAAGTACAGATCAGGGGGCAGCACGGCAGCAGGTTTTTTATGATTTACAATGAATTATTTATGGTCTTTTTAGGGATTCAATCATAGTTCTATTAGTTTTAGAAAAAATGCATATAGGCAAAACTTTCGAAAGCAGACGAGGCCTGATTTCGATAGTTCAATGGCCAGAGATATCCGGTTTTAGAGCTTGATGATGGAAAAAATCGGACTTCAGCAATAGTTCGATGGAAAAAATTAGGCTTCTTCGAAAAAAATAAAGAGTTAAGTGTTAGTTGAGACTGACAACTGGATAAACAATGTTTGGAGAGATCAGAGACTCATGCTCATGGTCCCCTGACATGTGAAATGCATGATGAGCAGAAAAAAAAAGTATGGTCCTATACCAAAGCACACGCCAGTGCCAACAACTACCGAGATCCCACACTCCAATGGAACACAGTGAAAAGTTTGTGACTTTATTACCTACAGAATTCAGCACGAAAACAAATGGATTCACCTCCTAATGATTGAGAGATTCACTAATGACGGATTCTAAACAAAGCAAAAGCTTCCTCCCCTGTCACATGGCTAGTGTCTCCATTTTTGTTCATAGGCCTAAAACAACATTTTTGCTTAAAATGTAAGGTACCAACTATGTACTAAGAGATCTTAAATTGCAACGTACAAAATCTATATGGCGAATAAAAAATTCATATGGAATGCAACCTTAATCTCATAATTTTGCCCCCTTCTTGCCGGTCCATCATATTTATTACCAGACAGAGTATGCCGGGACGCACCTGCTGCTGATGCAGGATCTGCAGTCTGCACAAGGTCCTGGTCCATTGGTCCATGAATCATGATCTGAGAAATGAGAATGTGAAGTACTGTTTAGTTAACTAACTTACTAAATTAATTATGGAGCAAAGTACAGATGTGAAAATGTGATACATGCATTGGCTAAACCAGTCACTGATCCCAAATCATTATAAATTCAGTGCATGATCTGTTGACTTTGTTTTCAGATTCGAAAAATGATAGAAGGGCAGAGTGGTTAAATGAGATGCACCTCAAAACATAAGGCAGGATCTGTGAGAACAATAGACAACCATTCTTTAACCTTTTAGGTTTTAACAACAGGCAGAAACAGAAAATAAACGTAATGCTTCGAATTAGTTTCTTCCTTTTTATGGCAACTCAGATCATGTGGATCTTCTGCATAAGGGTAGAGACCACGTAATGCAATCCAGTTAGTGGGAACAATTCTTTTTTGTCAATTGTGTGAGAAACAAATATTATGCTGTAGTTCAACTATACGTGTATGACAGAATGACAGATAGATGAACTATGTACATGAGCCATATATCCTTTCTTTGTTCCTGTTGAAATAGAAAAATTTGACAACAAATGGTTTATAAATGCATAGACAGACAAAAGAGGCCACTCTATCATCAACCCACTATTGAGTCAGCTGCCTACAGGGGGAGGAGATATATTACTCCTAGGTCCTAACTGACAGCAGCAAGGCAGTTGAGGAGATGGCACATAGACTACTTTAGACTTACCAAACGAAAAGGCAGAGAAAAATCAACATGCATGCAAATTCAGATATCCAAATGGAAGTGCTATGCTCTCACTAGGAAGTAACAGGTACTAGCTCCCAATTGGAAATGATGAGCTTCCCATCCTCTGTGCTGGCGTAGCTGGGACAATCAAAGATACTTGTAAGCTGAAACAGCTCAAAATAGTACAATCTTCTGATCAGCATGAGAAGTGTCCACTAAATCATGAGCCCACTTGGCCCTAAGCTTAGCAATCCTTTACAGTAACATGATTGTACAGTGCTCAATGTATTATTCTGTCCCTACATTGTTCCCACAAAGTATTGGCGTACATACAAAGAATTGCAGATCAGTTGCCTGTGGCACACAAGGACCCTATCTTAGAAAGTTTTCAATAGCTGTAGATCAGTAAAAAGTATAGGACCTATCTAACAGCTCAGTCTCCTAGCGCACACAACGGTCCCAACTTATAAAATTTTCAGCACCTGTAACAAGTAGGACCTGTCTGACAAATCTGATGTCTTTTTCTGCTTACATTCTACCCAACAGAAGAACAGATATGATAACCTATTTGCAGGAAAGCAAATGATTTGAGCCAGATAACTTATTGTCCAGAGAGTGGAAAAATGGGCAGATTGCTGAGAGAGTGATTTAACTTGCAAAATACTATTGTTTGAAAAAAAACCTTACAAAATACTGGCACGTAGAAGTAGAAATATGCTCCTGTGCTTCTGCAACCATGAATGGGACACCCCACAATTTTCCTGAAAATATAGGTCTGTGCAGCTTCTGCAACCATGAAAAGGACACTGCACAATTTTCCTGAAAATATAGGCCGCCCAAACAACTAAAGTGTTGGAGCCACATGAGCAAGGAAACAAGGAACACAAGTTCCATCTTCCATGAAGTTCATGCAGTTTCCATTCATCTACGTATGTTTTTGTTATTATATGTGTTGGTCTGAAATGTAGAAGAGTATAGAAGCCTTTGGGTCACATCTACAGTACATCTACAGTGGTAACACCACACACAAATTTCACAGCAACACCCTTGATTAAAATTAGTTGATATCATCAGATACTGACGATTGTATACAATCAGATTCTCAAGGATCATTCACGGCCTCACCAGTCTCCACCACTGCAACACTAGAATTTGAACCTTCAGTGGACTCAAGCTCCATGCTACCTCCATGTAATCGCATTCGAAACAGTGCTTTCCGCTTGCTTCTCCTCTCCCTCCACTTCACTGCAAAATCTTCAGACAACTCCTTGCTTGAGCTTTCACCAATGTCTCCTGAACCCAAATCAGAAGCCATCTTTCCATCGGCCTGAAGCTCAGACAGCCTCCTATTACTCGCGGACACCGCAAGAGGCCGGACCCAACAAATGGCAAGAACAATGAGAGTAATGTACACAGAGGAAGACACCCACACGCAGAGTGTCCACTTCAATCCACGTGCCATGCTTTTCGCCCACGGAAGAGCAGTCTGCACAACAACCTCTGCTCTGTACACCTGGGGCAGCTGCAATGTCGCAGCTCTCGGCTGCAGCAAGACTCTGATGACCCCTGTTCTCCTATGGCGGCCATGGCCTTCTCTGTACTGCAACACCTTGAGACTTGCAGCCTGGGTCTCGCTGCGTATGCCCAGAGTCAGTGGCACGCACAGCAGCGCAGACTGCGCCAGCCGGACAGGGGTGCTCTTGTACCTCAGCATGTATGGCTGTGTAGCTGATGCCATGGTGATTCCACTTGCAGAGACCGCCTCTGCTTTTATCTTCAGAACAAGACGAGTTCACCGTGAGATGCACAAATCAGCATTCAGCAAACGAGTTTTCCGGATCGGAGATTTGGTAAACAAGAATGTGCATGTACCTGGAACATGCCAATCTCACGGTTGTGGTAGGAATCAGGAAGCAGCAACGCCATGGACACCCTGACGGAGTGACCCGCCGGCAACAAGGTGGCGCTGGCGCCTCGTGCTCCACCACCAAGAACCACCGCGGCGCTGGGCTGCGCCTCCGTGTAGTCGAAGAAGAGCTGCTGGCGAACGGTAACCGGGTCCTCGACCCAGTGCCGGACAAGAACGAAGCCGAGGAGCACGGACACGAGCAGCGCGGCCACAAGGGCGGCGAAGGTGCACGCCGCGGCTAGCAGGCCGCGCGCCGCGCGCCGGAGGCCGGACGCGACCGCCGCAGGGAGGGCGCGCAGCAAGCCAACGAGAGCGGCGACGGGGAAGAGGAAGCTGAGGATGGCAGAGGCCACGAGCTCCCCGAGGAAGGCGAGCAGGCGGATGAGCCAGCCTGCCGGGACGGCAAGGAAGAGGAGGGCGTCGTCGGAGTCGGACTCGCCGCCAGATTTGCTTCTTGGCCGGCCCGTGTAGAGGCCATCGCCGGAGTAACCGTGCTGGTGGTACCTGGACACCTGGTGCGGCGTTGAGTACTCCATGAGAGGCTTACAGCTGTAGCACCATTTGGAATGGAGCATACTAGGCTAGAGCTCGAGGTGTTGCGGTAGCCTGTAGAGTGCACTGCTGCTGGAAGATGAAGGGCTACACGTGGCAGCAGAAAGGACATGTGGCATGCTCATGCTCAAGCTGTGAACCTTCCGCCATGCAGATCGTGGCAGCAGCCTTTGTCTTCTTGTCCGATGAATCCATTGCTCTCTGTTCAACTGATAACCACTTGACATCATGCGAATTTGCTGTTTCGTGCCTGGTGACAACCGTCAGTATCTCAGACTCTGTTTCGTGCACAGCTTAAATCTGCACCTCCACAGGGTGCAGAGCGCGCAGCAGGACATGGAGTTCTTTTTGCTTTCCCAACTGAACAAATGGATAATATACTTTTTATTTACATAAACATTGTCATATCGACTTATTGAGATCAAGATTATATGTACAGCAGTATGAGGTATTTACTCATGCGATTTGTAATGTGTTTCTGAATTATGCTATACAGAGATTGATTATTACCATGTTAGAATTCTTCATCATTCTCCGTCGGCCGTGTAATGGGTATTGACCATCTTCCCAGATGGGCTGTGTAGTTTGTGCATCTGATGATGCCTCTTCCTTTCGGCCCATCAGGGAAATCGATCACACTGATGCTGCCATCGTCCAGGTGAAAAGATGACATGTACTCCATTGGCAACTCAAGACACCGGCAGATTAGAGCTAGGTGAATGGCAGGATGAGCTACGGCCACAAGAACATGTTCTGATGTATCATCTGGTAATTCATTTAACAGTGCCTGCCATGCTTCCTTGGACTGAGCCCATAGTCGCTCTAGTAACTTGTATTCCATGCTGCCCAGCCAACCAGATTGAACCATGTCCCCAAAGCTCTGAAGAACAAAAACAGAGAGTTTTTTATTACCCAAACGAATAAAAATGTTGTTTCAATTTTCCATTGGACAAGTTCATTATTATACATATGAGAGTCCATGGAGAAGTAAATGGAAGTTTAAGGACAGTGTAAAAGATCTCGATATAATCTAGTTGCTACTAAAAATAAGTGACACTTAGCAGATATCATATGAATTGGAAAAGGGTCTAACCTTCTGCTTTGCTAGAAAGGCATCTTCAATTTCAAGTCCTATCAACTTCTTCATTTCTACATAACGAGGCACACAATCAGCACCTAAGCAATCTGCAGCCTCTTGGACCTGCAATTGACTCCACAGGCTCAGATAAAGCAGGCTGAAAACAGGCAAAGGGAAAAGGGAACACAATTTAAAGAACTTCATGTTTAGTTCAGATCATGGCCACCTCACATATAACAGTTGCAGTATCAACAGCTGCAACTTGCGGGCTACAGATAATGCTGTTGACCTTCAAATCCAGAAGTAGTTCTGCAGTCTTCTGAGACTGAAAGTATTTGTACAGAAAGAGCTCAACTTTTGTGTTGGAAACAAATTATGAAGCAAGAAAAGAAAGAAAACAAAGCACCTGTATAGTCCCAAGCATGTTCAGCGGTGCGTATCCTATTCCACCTAAGCTAATCTGGAACCCAAAGCAATGTATAATTAATGGTTAGGGATGCATTGTTTTTCTAGTTTTCATGCCAATTAAGACCAAGTTGGTCTGGTGCGTACAACTTTCTGAATGCAGTTTCAGGAATTACAGTATGGAATGCCAAAGAAATAGTTGGTGCTTCATCATGATAGAACACAAGCATGAACAAGTAAAACAAGTGTAAAACCCCATACCTCAGAACTGCTTTGCGTAGCCCCTTGACAGGCCAGAATGATCCTCTTGCTTGTCTTTCTTCCCGCAGAACCTCCCCCAGCAACAGGAGAATTTGGGGTCTGTGCAAGATACAATTGGGGGCAAGATTAATCCATGTTTTAATTGTTTGACATTTCCATTTTCCTGAATTGTCTTGTGAATCTCTTTTAACTCTAAGTTTATACGAAGTGCAAATGCTAACAGAACTGGTATGTTGTACATATTGCTCCTTACAAGAACATTATCTTTTTGAATGGAACAAAAAACATAATCATGTACTCCCTCCGTTTGAAATTGAAAGTCGCTTTGACTTTTTTGGTACATCCATTTTACTCTTCATCTAGATCTTATGTATGTCTAAATACATAGCATGTACCAAAAAAGTCAAAGCGACTTACAATTTGGGAAGGAGGGAGTAGCAAGTAGTTATTGACTTCTTGCACTACCTATGTTCAGTTAGTGTTGCTAAGAATATCTTGCATACAGAAGGTAGGCCATACGAGACAGTGATAACAACAATGCTACCCTCACCTGATTTAAGCGGTTAAGACAAACACTAGGAGGACCTCCGCTTGTCTTTGGGGTGAAGTCCAGCACACTGACGCCACAATTGCTCTGCAGCAAAACCCGAAAGTACTCCGCGCCAAGTCCTAAACATTATCACGAGGAAAGCATAAATCAGCTTCAATGACACTCGACATAACAAACTCCAATCCACGCCCAAATGTACGAGAGTACCCACCCAAAGAGGTGGCAACAAGTGCCTGGTTCACTGCATTGTGCGCGACCACAAGCACCGACTTGCCCTGGTGCGCTAAGATCCTCTCCCAGCAGCTCTGTGCACGGCCCCACAGCTCCTGCACTGGGTAGTGGCCGTCAATGCTGAAGTTGGCTGCGTTCTTCTGCCACTGCCGGTACAGGACCCCGTACCTCTCCTTCCCTTCGTGCTTCAGGAGTCCCTGTAAACCACAATCACCAGCTCAGTTAACATAAGGCATTTCCACGAACACCTGAGAAGCATCCCATCAAGGCATTAACAAGCAGACACAATCGGCAGGCATTCCCACAAGCACCCTGCAAGCAGGGCACAGACCAAACACTAAATAGTGATGTGAAAAAATGGTTGAGACCTGGAAAGAGTAGAGATCGATCTCGCGGAGGTCGGAGTCCGGGATGAGGTCGTCGTCGCCACGGCCCTGCCAGATGATCTCGGCGGTGCGGCGGGAGCGCGCGAGCGGGCTGGTGAAGCAAGCGTCGAAGGCGTCGGCGAGGAGCATCTGGCGGGAGGTGGCGGCCTGGGACTCCCCCTTGGGCGTGAGCACGGAGAGGTCGGAGCTCCCCTGGATGCGGCCCTCCGCGTTCCACGTGCTCTGCCCGTGCCGCACCAGCACCACCCGCTTCGCCTCCCGCAGCGACGCCGCGCCCGGGCGCGGGGACCTCTCCAGCTCGTGCTGCACGCTCGAGCAGCGGATGCATGCCGCGGAGGTGGAGGTGGAGGGTCGAGGCCTGCGCCGGGCAGCGAACGCCGGCGACGGCCGCCGGGTGGGGGCGAGCTGGAGCATGGCCACTCGTGGGTGGCGATCGTGCTTGTGTCAGGACTGAGGAACGTGTGGTTTGCGACATCTGCATCCCGACAAGATTTTGGTCCTGATCGTGCAATCAGGGACTACTCTGGGCTTGCACGTGTGTGGGCTTATTTGGGAACCTGGCCCAACATTGTTGAACTAGCCCAGCCTTCTTCTTTTTTTAATAAAAAAAACATGATTTACCTTACAATTTTGGAAGAAAAACAAAAAAACTTTGGAAAAAAGTTGAACCAAACCTGAAGATGATACATTTTTAAAGAAAAACAAAACCATCTGAAAAAAAATCACCGAACACTAAAATGTGTAACTTAGCTATAGGCTCTTTTGCATATAGATGGCCATAAGGCTCGAGCCTCATCGCCATCAGGAGAGTGGCGGCCTAGCTCAATGGGTGAAGCTTTGGCCGCTACCTCGTCACGGCATACTAACCTGGCATGATCGGATTACTGGATGGCCCGATGCCGCTTGCTACATTTTAATATAAAATCACTCGCTCCAAATTTTAACTTTCTTATTCTAGTCGCTTTTGCATGATTCTTCGTGCCACCACCACCTCCCTCCCTGATGCCACCACAACCCCGATCTTGCCTCCCTACTTTTCTCTCCTCCCATGCTTGATCCCGCATCGCTCCCATCGGCCATACCCTCTTCCCTCCCCCGTCCATCTCCCGTCTCCTACATCCCGCATTAGCTCCTTCGCCTATTCCCTTCTCATCTAATGCCTCCATGATCTTGGCAACCGCAGCTCTTGGCATGCCCCCCTCCCTCCCTAATTCTCTCTTTACGTGGCGTGTTCGATACAAGCCTATAAGGGCAGCCGTAATGGGAGGGAAGAAGAGCTCACGAGGCTCCCTTGATGCATATACATTGTGGAGACCGCAAGGTAATTGAGGGACAACTCCTCGGTAAGAAGAATAAAAAATTTGTTTCTCTCTCACAACTCTCTCGTTTCACCCTGCCAAAGCTAACTATCCTCCGCCTTGTTTGCTCGCATGAGGTGGAGGCATGTTCCATATTGTACACCTTAGACCCATATGCATTGTGCGTGTGAATGGATTGCTACAACCACCTGCACTTGGGCCCATCTTCCTACCACTTGAGCCGCGACCAAAGTACAACTCCAACTCGACAGGCTCATCGAGTGAGTGGTGCTTGGGCCGAAGGCACCAAACGGATATGCATGACACATCACAATTTGATAACAAGGTTGTCACGGCTCAACTCTTATCGGGTTGTGCCGTCCATTTGACCATCTATACTTTTCTATAATTTTTAGAACAAAGTTGTGAAAATAGATTGAAAATTAAGATAATGAATTAAGGAGACATCATATGTTTGTGATGTAGGATCGACTTGTTTACATATAAATGAGCATTGCTCGATCTCGCTCGCATAACTAGAATTGTGTTAACGATGAGATAAGAATACACGTATGGGGCATAGCCGCATAGGGCGTCGATCCAAAAAAAAAAAAGTGTATCTCTCTGTCTATGATATGATGAGCATTTCCCTGCCGACTCCTCTTTTGCCAAAAAAACAAAGAAATTCAAATTCCCTGCCGACTGCAAGACCTTATAGTCCTATCTAGGATAGATACTACGCCGCAACAAGAGCCCGTGAACGTGAGGGCAGAAAACGCCAGAAACCAGGCCATGAAACGATATAGGCCGCACAATGTACAGGGCAGCGATAAACAAGGCTCAGAACCTCCCAAAAAACATCTCCGTTGCTCCATTGGTCTACGCGTGTCTTTGGCAGTATCAAAAGGACGACGAACTACGTTCAGGCCATGCGTTCGTTCTATTGCGGCGTTCATTCATATACTAGCGTCTAGCTCAACGTTCTACAAATTCCTTATATAAGTTTGAAATTTAGTTCATAAATTAAAATATAGTGAACTTCAATATAAGCTTTGCTTATGTAACGAGTGTTGAATAAAGATACCGAAATTAATATTTTAATATATAAAAATTTAGAAAAATGGTCATTTTTTAAATATTAAAAATGAAATTTTACGATACAAAATATAGTTTTTTATAACACTACCATTCTTGATTTATCATAAATGCTACAAAAATAAATATTTTTAGTTCAACACATGGCAAAATGAAATTCATTATGTTTCAAAAATTGAAAAGTTAGTATATAGAAAAATTGAAAAATAGAAAATTTACTTAGAGTTGGAGGGTGAATTTAGAGGTTTTAGAATTTTAAAACATGCATTTTGCCGAGAGTTCAAGGTTGTCAATTGGATATTACAAAAATGAAATTCAGAGTTTTTGTTACAACCATCTTAAAGTTATAGTAATCCAAAGATTATCGAAACCTAAAGCTAACACCCCTCAACTTACTTGCACGAGGTGAATTCAGAAGGTACTACCGAGCATTAAGTTCCATACATATCAGCTAATTATTCATTGTGGAGCGTGTGTGGATTTAATTATGTACACTATAAACCAGCGTAAACTCCTTTCAAGTTGCCGATGGAACAAATTCATTCTTGGATTATTCGCGGCATGCGCATTTCTTTCCAACGAAATACGACGACGACAACGTGTCTTGTTCGCCTACGTCCATACACAAGAAATCGACATCTCCTCTACTGCTCCTAATAACCAGCATCAAGCATAAATACAAGAAGACGGCCCGCCTCCTATTCCATTTGCATTGCATGAGAAGATAGCACTAGCTACCGCTGCAATGAACACTTCTTGGTCGTTACTCCTTGTTTTGGTGCTCCAGCTCTCGTGCTTCCACTGCTACTCCGCCACCACCCACCACCGCCATGGCCAGAAGCACGCTCGTCCACTCCTTACCGCCCCGGCCACCGCCACCGCCGCCACCGTCGTCGGCTCCGTCGTCGTCGTCCACTCCAGCAACTCCGAGGCTAACACCGCCGTTTCAGGTGCGCAAATTGCTTTCACCGTATCACAAACGTTGAGGGAGGCTTGTGCCCCCTGCCTGCCTGCTATTCTAAGTTCTAACACGTAGCATGGCTCGTCCCAGCAGGCACTCTGGTCGGACTCCGCTGCCACGACGGGAACGGCCGGCCGGTCATCCACAAGGACGTCGTCACCGACCGGAGCGGCAATTTCCACGTCCACCTCGCACACCACGAGCCCAGCATCACCAGCCAGAAGCTCCGATCCATCACGTCCTGCTCGGTGGCGGTGCAGCTGCCGAAAGCGGCGCCATGCGTCGCCACCAGCTCCGCTCGCGGGCTCCATCTCATCGCCCACAACACCCACCACAAGCACCACGGCGGCGGCGCTCGCGTCTTCTCCGCCGGCGCGTTCGCCGTCCGCCCGGAGCTCTGCAGCCAGAAGGGCCTGTTCTTCCCGCCGGTGCCGCTGGTGCCGGAGCCGCCGAACATCGGCGGCGTGCCGATCCCGCCGAACCCGGTCACGCCGGCGCCGCCGTCTCTCGTGCCGCCGCTCCTGCCGACACCGTCCCCGCCGTCCGTTCTGCCACCGCTTGTCCCGCAGCCGCCGCCGTCGTCGATAATACCGCCGCTGTTGCCGCCGTTGGTTAACCCGCCGCCACCACCGCCGCCGCCCCAGCTTCTTCCACCCGTGCCGCTTCTCCCTCCGCTGGTTCCTGGCGTACCGCCGGCGGCCTCTGCTTCCAAGAACCGACGCCAGGGCAATCCCTGAGAAAAAACTTCGAATTGTGTTGCCTTTTACACTTACACGTATGTACTGCCGACTGTAATTTTCTTGTTCCTCAACCTGAGCTGTATTTACCCTGGTTTGGTTCCATGATCCGTGCTGAATCTTCTCTCTAGTCAACCTCACCGTAACATTCTTTATCATCACTGACAGATGGGACGGGCCACACCGTATTCAGATTATTTTTTCGATTTTATAGCAAAAAAAGGTAACATTTTTAAAAGAGTAAATTGCTAACTTGGCATATTATTAAGAAGTCTAAATTGCTCCAAACATATCAAGAGTTGAATATATGTGCTGTTTTGGTTGAGGTCATCATTTACTACACCTTAGGTGCGCCGAAGTGTGGTGGTGGCGGCGAATTCGTTCGCTACAATACGTGGCAGAAAAATGAATGGCCAAGGTGTAGTGATTACCTAATATGCATAACCAACCAAACACTGGCTCATGATAGCGGGCCACCAGTTTTGGCGACGCAGATGGTGGCTAGCATCCAAACATCCCCTGCCCTACAACTATAAAATTTGATATTGTAGCCCTTAAAGCATCTAATAATATTCAATAACCGACATGATATCTTGTAGGGCTATTTAGACATAGTATCCACCAGACCACCACACTAGTCTAAGCACCTATGCTTTCGATGAACCAACCTGTCTTCTGCTTCATCTCATGGTATTCCTCACTGACATTCTCACGCACTACGTATGTTTCATTGTCATCCAATCCATCCCATATTCTTGCCCCCGCTCTCACTTTCTCCTCCTATGTGGCTAGCTACAAAACTGAATGATGATCGAATGGAGGATGTAGGAGGGCATAAATGACGATGATGCAAACCCATATTGCTTGAGTTTAATGCCATCGACGAGTGTTGGGAGATGGCGAAAGAGAGACATGATGTCACGTGCTGATTGTTATGGGGGTGGTAAATGGGCCTATGTGCGAGCATGAGCATTTAGGCTCGCACGTAGACCCATTTAAACAATTTTGGATATTTTAAGAGATAGAATACTTATTTTTTCAGATAATGAAGTGAAGTAGATAACCATCACAACTGAGAGCAGATTAAGTAGACTCTTTTTATACTTTAGATTGAGAGAAGTATTCCCTCCATAGAGTGTCGTTATTATTCAAGAGAAGTCAAGTATTTATTATTTTGACCAAATATAGATACAAAATTTATGACGTATAATTAATATTATTAGATAAATCATAAAATTTATTTTATGACAAATTTATTTAGAGATATTAATATTACAGACTAGCAAATATGCACGTGCGTTGCAACGGAGAAAAACTACTAACATTTATGCAAAAATGATAACATGAATGATACATATCTACTTATATTTTATATATTTTTATAATTTAGTTTATGATGACCATCACTCCATATATAATATTGCTCACACAGTAAATAACAATGTTCTACTAAAACTGTATCGAATTAAAATACATCTTGGTATTTTTTCTTTCATTACAAGGCACATAATTATTTAGATATAAATATATTATAACTTTTTTGCTTTTTCATATTGCTCATGTGTCTCTATGGCTCAAAATCGCCCTTTGTAGGTTTTTTGACGCATAATATCAACTTCCATAACTTTTTTCTCGATGTATTAGGATTGGTCTGTCCGACGATGATGATGATAATGGGAGATCTCTTTTTATTTTTTTTATTGGCATCCCTTGTTAGGAAAATTATACTACCTAACATTCCGGTTCATAAAATAATTAGTTGTAGCACCGACTAATCTATATTTTAATATAAAGAAATTTTTTTATCAAAACTACATAGATGGTGTAAATCTTTCTCCTCAAAACTTTTAGAACTAACGTAATAAGCGTTAAAATATAGGGGTTATGCACCAGGGTTGTCTTAGGCAGAAATTGAACACCGAAAAGTTAGTGGAGGCTTGAAAAACACCGAGGACATCTATGGTGTAAATCGTTCTCCTCAAAATTTAATGTAAATAGGGTTATGCACCGAACATCAGAAAGTTAGTGCATGCTCGGGGGACGCTAACGATGAAGACATCCTCCGTGTATTCTGAGTCTACCCCTGGCATGTTCTTGTTTATCGCTAAACCTATATACAAGCAACATAGGCAAGAAAGATATAACGCACCTATTGGCAAAAATATAACCTAACAAGATTCATAACATATATGGATAGATTACATTTTTACGAAACTAACAAAATTGGTTTGATATTTTTTTGGATTTTTCTATTTTTTTTTGTGAATTTTACAAGATTTCTAACATTTTGCATCGGGAACCCTGTTCTATTTCAAAAATAATTAAAGTCCTTCCACCTTTTCTTTCTCTCTTGCATCTTTGCATCGGGACCCCTATATTATTATGTTTCTTCCATACTCTAATATATCTCGGTTTGCATCGTGCCTGTTAGACGCGGAGACGGTGACGGGCACAGCCCGAAGAAAAGGAGGCGGAAGAAAAGAGGCAGAAGGAAATTTTGGTGTTTTATTATTAGGGATAGATATATATTTTTGAATTTATCCGTAGCTATTAAAGAAAACACTCTAGAGTCTAGACGGAGGAGCTGTAACTTCGTGCACGGATCCAGCTTATTTGTGACAGAGTAGTGAACGCTATGGAATGGACGCCCTGAAACTGAAAGGCAGGAGGTCTTGTTGTCAAAAAAAAAAAAAGAAAAGAAAGGCAGGAGGTCAAGCTGCAGTCCCTGACCCTGAGGTCAAGCTGCAGTCCCTGACCCTGCGGGTCCACTCAGCGAAAAGAAGTGGGCCTACATGTCTGTGTCCCGGAAGTGTCACCGGAACGGCCGGTTTCTTTGTTCACCTTGATCGTCTTCCTCCTCCGGCCACTTTCCCCTCCCCTGCGGGAATCGATGCCTCGCCGGCTCCCCGCCCACTCCACTCCACAAGCTCTCCTCCCTGCTGATTCCTCAAAGATCAACGCCCAAGGTTGACGCTTGTCGGGAGTCAGCCGCTGGGGTGCTGCGGCAGCTGCCGAGGTAAGGCCCTATCTTTTCTTTGGTTAACAAGCTGCGTTGGCATCTTCGCGAGGCCCCTCGCTTAGTGGAGGGCGGCGGCCGCGCGGGGCGGGTGGGAGGCGGGCCGAGCGGCGCGCCGATGTGCTTGCCTCCGGCTGCGGGCGGCGGCGGGCGCGGGTGGGCATGGGGTTAGGTTTTTGAGCTTTGGGGAAATCTCCAATGTCCTCGTGCCCTTAGGGGAATAGCCGGGGGCGGTGAGGCGAGGTGGCCAAGGCCAAGCCTCCTCTTCCTCCTGTTGGTTTGCACCCCTCGCATCTGCTAATCGATTCTTGTTCCAGCATATTTGATGCCGGCCACCTGCTCGACAGAATGCATCCTTGCATCTTCTGCTAATTGATTCTTGTTCCAGGATATTTGACGCCGGCTACCTGCTCGACAAAATGCATCCTGGGGAAAGCCCAATTGCTATTTGGCGCGCGCGCACGGTTAAAGTTTCTGGCGCACACATGCTCTTTAGAGTAGGTTCGACTACCACCGGCCGGTCCTTTTCCTTTTTTTTGGTTTTTTTTTGTCCTTTCCTTGTCCGACCCGTCGGTGTGGTGGAAGATAGATTTTTAAAATAATTTGAAATAGTGCCGATTCCTTTTCCCGGCCCCTACCCCCTTCTCGACCGTTTCGATTCCCCTTTTTTCCCCAATCAACGAGCCGGTGGATCGGGTTGCTCGTCGTCGTCCCTGCGCCGGACTCGGGGGGGGACGTCGCAGAGGCTACGCCCGTCCTCACCGTCGCCGTTGTGTGCGCCGGGATTCGGGGGCCCGCCACGCAGCGTCGCGCGGGGGAGTTTGAGGCCGGCGGCACCCATCGATTTGCGGCGTCCGCCTCGGCCTCGTCGGTCTCGCTGGCCTCAACGGCGCCAGAGCGGCCTCCATCGACGTGGAAGTGAAGGCGCGGCGTCGCGCGTTGCGGCTTCGATTTACTTGGAGGGGCGGCACCGCATCGCTCGCTCGCCGATCTCGTCGGCGTCGCCGGTCTCGCTGGCCTCGTCGGCACCGGAGCGACCTCATCGACGTGGAGGCCAAGGTACATAGGTGCGCGTCGCAGGTTTCAATTTTTGGGGGACGATTCGTCCTCGTGGTTTCCGATTCGAAGCGGAAGTGGATTTCGATTTCAGGCGCATTTGATTTTCAGGTACAGGCAGATTCGAGCGGCTGTGGTAGGAAGAAGGGGCCTCAGCGAATCCGCGCTCATTCGTCGAGATCTGGTGTCTGCAGTCCGTGAACACGAGGCGCCCTGTCGCTGCGAAGATGAGAACGTAGTCACCGGCGGCGGCCTCCAACGATTCGACGTCATCCAGGTACGCGCGCCGTGCCCTGTGCACGCTCGGTGCCCTCCTCTCTGAACCAATGGCCCAAGCCCCTGCCTATGGCGAGGTGCTTCATCTCTCTCCGATGCCCAAGGCTCGAACCCAGCACAAAATTAAATGGCAAGCGGGGAGTGCAGGCTACATGGTTGCCGCTGATTGCTTCCAGGCCAATTAGGATACTAGATTATATGTTTAGCTAATTTTGTGAGATGTTATACTCTGAATTATACTATCTCAGTCAAGGCTGATTGCTTTTTGAAAAAAAAATACACCGTAGAGCACTCTAGAATTTTGATAGTGCACGTAAAAAGATTCCACTGCAAAATTGAATCGTACAGTGGTGTTCTATTCTAATCCGTGGACTAAGAAATTCGATGTGTATGATGATAACAGATGGGAGTCTGCAGCTCGTAGTACTAATCTATCATGTATTATTACTGAATCTTATATACTGAAGCATGAGCTATTCATCTGGGAATTTTGAAGCATTGGCTCCCTGCATCAGCTTTTGCTAGTCTGTACTATAGTAGTATATATCCTTATTGTATTCATGCATCCCCACGAAAGACACTATCGTGCTAAATGAACTAAGTATATTAGGTTCAATTCATTTTATGCAGATTTTTTCATGTAACAATCAGTGATGCATTCTAGTCCTGTTGCCTTGATAATGACTTTTATTATATATTGAAATAATATATAATAAAACTAGTTTGTTGTGGTGTGAATGAGTGAATGCAACTGGTTTGCTTTGTTAAACAAATGAATGAATGTACTGCACTGATTGGTGTTTTAAATTTTGCATGTTTTATGCAGTAAATAAATTTTAGAGCTCCTCAAAAATAAGTTATAGTAAACCGTTTAATCTTCAAAATCAAAATTTCCAGAGGCAGGTGCCACCATGTTCTTTTTCTTTGTTTCTTATTTTGATTTATGTTTATACTCAGCATAAGTTGTAATTTGTTCTGAATCTTTGGTATAAGTTTCCTAAAAATGGCGTCAGCATATATTCAGTACAATTTTTTTGTCAATCTATTTTCAGTATTAGTAAGTCATTAGACTGCAACACGTATGAAATCAAAACTTCTGGAATTTTTTGTTGTTCCTACGTGTTAACCTGAGTATGCTGATCCCATCTCTATTTTTTTCACTTTTCAGGACTTTTTTTGTTGTTGTTAAAGTGGACTTCACTGTCAGGCACCATCTTCATGAATCTAAATTTGTAGTCTCATTATTCTTGGATTCTAAAGTGGCCAGCCTTGCATTAGTTCATTGACTCGTCAGGTTAGTCATTGATGGTAATATGGAATTACCTTTTTCTCAAGTTGCTACTTCAGCCCCCCCCCCCCCCCCCCTGCAAATGTCTCTAGGGTTTTATGCTAATAATAGTCTCATGATTTTCTCCTTTTGCAAATAATGGTGCTCAGAATCTTGTTAATCTGTGTGCTCTGCTCCAAATTTTTGTTGATCTATAGCATTATTTAGTGTCTACTTTAGTTCAAGTCCCATATAAAAAGAATACACTGTCATGTATCATTTTTTTTCTTCAAAGTAAGTTGTGGCATGCACGTTGTAGCACTAAATCCTTTTGGTGGGGGTTTTCCACACATTTTTTAGCTAGTGCTGTTAGTTGATCAGTATCAGTCTGAACTCTGAATTTTTGGTATGGCGGATGAGTGATTGCAGCTGGTTGCTGTTTTTAAACAAATTAATGAATTGTTTCTTATAGATTTACTTAGTGAGTGAATAAATGACTTAATGAATGCAGGGGCATCCGAGAGAGAATGATATCCTAGTGGCTTTTTTACAGTAGAATATATCATCCCATGTGAGAAAATGATATCCAGGGATGCAACATGAATTCATGGCTAGAGTCGTTTGGGGCGAGCGCCAGGGAAATATCATCGGTGGTCATTCCAGAATGCATCCACAATGGTTTTTGTCTCCCTATTGTTCTTATACATAGTCATAGGCTAAACAAACAAAAACAACGCATAAGATGCATCTGCACGCCACAAGAAGTCTGCTAGTTTTGGTTTTTGTAATCTTTTTTTTTATCTGATCCCTGTCAAATGGAAGATATAACCCAAATATCGGTATAAGAAAAATCTTGTTGAGCTCAATCAAACTACGTTAGGAAAACCCAAATGTCTAAGATCAACTCAAGGGTATGATAATGGCAGATACAAGTATTAATAAGCTCCATATCTTCTTTTTCAGTATGATCCAAAAGTTGCATAATTTCTAAAATCAAATATATAGTTCGTAAAGCCAAATAGTACTTTTTTTTTAGAAAGCTACTTTGTTGATATATGTCGTTGTCCACCCCACCACCCCCACCCCCCAGATTTTTTATTTTTCGTTACTTCCCAAAGATATGAAATGTTGTCTATTAGTTTCACAGTGATTCCACATTTCCTGATAGATAATATGGACCAAAAAACAGGGCAAAGCTTTTTGTATTTGAGCAAATGGTTTTATGCAATTCTTCCATTTGGATTTCAGTTTCCATCTACTACCTATATAAATGTCTGAGAGGGATTAGCACTGATAGAGTCATGCATTTGCATACTTTTTTTGGTGTTGCTTATGCATAGCATATTTAACTATTAACTGAAGTGCACTGGTTAAGCTTTTGGTCGTCCCGTCTTCCTCAATAATAGTACAGGCTGCTTTTTGGTGTTGCCATTTTTAGCATCTGGATTTTTTTAATACGCAAAAAATGCAATAGTTTGTGTTGGAAGCACTGTCCCAATGAAAATGGTACTTCTAGATACCATTCATTGGAATGAGACGACACCTTTTTATTTTGGAATCTAGTATAACCGTTAGGTTCAGCCGAAGTGCTCAACACACATTCATAGGTGGCTTAATGTTACATAAATTGTAATATAATGTTTTTTCAGTGAGCTAGTCTAAATAATTTCAGTTTATATTTTTAATATAATCTTTTAAATATCCTATGTTGGGATTCTTGCTTTTTGTCCAGGTGTAGGACCACGGAAAATTTCATCAAGCTATACAGGCTGTTATCTTTTTTTTTGGCTCTATCTCTTCTGACCACCATCAAAAGGTACTCCATATTATTTACAAGTGTTTTTCTGTTGCCCATCTTTTTTCTCTGATTGTTAAAACATTCCGGTTACAATGTAACATTCTAAACTAGCTCCATCTCTCATAGTTTCTAGTTAATCTATAGGATTTTATCCTAAAATATAGCTTTCTGGTCAGAATTTGTGTTTAAAAACTTTTTTTTGTGGACTGATATGGTTTTGTGATTACAGTCTAGATGTTTTAGAGTTTTTGCAGCTGATATAAAATGTCTCTTTTATATTCTTTATTCCAGCCTAGATGTTTATAGTTTATGGTATTGTTTTGGTTACTTTCTCACATAGGCCGGCCCAAGCCCGTTCTGTATCTAGAAACCTAGCCATATGGTTTGTTGGAAAGTGTTCTCTATTGATTTGGGCCAACCCTAGGAGGGTAGCTATGTAGTGTAGCATACATGGGCCTCATGGGCCTAGCCTCATGGGCCTAATACGCATATACTCCAACACTCCCCCGCAGTCTGAACTACCGGCGCAGCGGAGTTCCAGACTGAACCAACATAAAAGAAAGAGCACACACACGAGCCCCCCACAGCCACAACTAGCCACTGGTGATGTTGAGGCTGGAGCGGAAGTCGGTGAAGGTCGACGACGGGAGGCCCTTGGTGAAGATGTCGGCGAACTGGGAGGTGGTCGGCACGTGGAGGACCCGCACCTCCCGATGGCAACCCGGTCACGGACGAAGTGTAGGTCGATCTCCACATGCTTCGTCCTCTGGTGTTGCACGGGGTTGGTGGAGAGGTAGACCGCACTGACATTGTCGCAGTAGACGAGCGTGGCCCGGCGAAGGGGGCTATGGAGCTCGGCCAGGAGCTGCCGGAGCCAGGAAGCCTCAGCCACACCGTTGGCAACGGCGCGGTACTCCGCCTCGGCACTGGAGCGGGAGGCCACCTGCTGGCGCTTAGACGACCAGGACACCAGGTTGCTGCCCAAGAAGACAGCGTAGCCGGAGGTGGAGCGCCGAGTGTCCGGACAGCCGGCCCAGTCAGCGTTAGTGTAGATGACCATCTCGGTGGAGGAGCGCCGGTGAAGGAGCAGGCCGTGGTCCACAGTGCCACGGAGGTAGCGGAGCAGACGCTTGAGAGCAGTGAGGTGGGGCTCCCGCGGATCATGCATATGAAGGCACAGCTGCTGAACTGCATATGTGATGTCCGGCCGGGTGAAGGTGAGGTACTGCAGAGCACCAGCAAGACTCCTGTATGCGGTGGGATCTGTCACTGGGTTACCCTCGGCCTCTGACAGCTTGCCCTGTGTGTCAACTGGAGTAGAGCAGGGGTTGCAGTCTGTCATCCCAGCTCGCTCAAGGATATCCACAGTGTACTGCCGCTGGTGAAGAAGGAGCCCAGCAGGGTGAGGCTCAACAGTGACCCAAGGAAGTGGTGGAGCACACCCAGATCCTTCATAGCAAACTCCTGCTGAAGAGAGGTGATGATGCGGCGGAGGAGTGACTCACTGGAGGCCGTGAGGACAATATCATCAACATAGAGCAGTAGGTACGCTGTCTCAGCTCCATGGTGGTAGACAAACAGCGACTTATCTGACTTGGCCTCCACAAACCCCGGTCGCGATAAAAGCAGCAAAGCGGTGGTTCCACGCCCGGGGAGCCTGCATGAGGCCGTAGAGAGACCTGTTGAGCCGGCAGACCATCTCAGGAGAAGAAGAGTCAACAAACCCAGGCCGGCCGACCGCAAGAACCTGTCTCGGTGAGAAGACCATGCAGAAAGCATTCTTCACATCCAACGATGCACCGCCAGAGCGGGTGAGAGCCGGCGAGAGCACCGTGCGGACGTGGGCCGGCTTCACCACTGGACTGAAAGTCTCATCATAGTCCACACCAGGGCGCTGAGTGAAACCCCGGAGTACCCAGCGAGCCTTGTACCGCTCAAGAGTACCATCAGCCCGGCGCTTGTGGGTCCAGATCCACTTGCCGGTGACGACGTTGGAGCCCGGCGGCCGTGGCACCAGATCCCAGGTCTGGTTGGCGAGGAGTGCCGCGTACTCCTCTTCCATCGCGCGGCGCCAGTGAGGGTCCGCCAAGGCCTCGCGGACGGAAGAGGGTACCGGAGAGATCCCCGGCTCGCAGGCGGCGGCGGTGAGGGCCTGCGGGCGGGACGCCTGCCTCGTCACCATCGGGTGAGTGTGACGAGGGTCCCGGTGAAGAAGCGGCGGGTGGTATACCGGCGGCTCCACACGGGCGGCCGGAGGCCGCGGCGGCGGCGTCGGTGTCGCCGGCGGAGAGAGGGGCACCACCGGTGGTGCAGGTGACCCCGGCGAAGAGGGGGCCACCGGTGGTGCAGGTGACCCCGGCGAAGAAGGGGCCACCTGCGGTGACGGCGGCGGCGGTGGCGGCGGCGCCACAGCCTGTCCACGGCGCTGGTACACGTGCACCGGCTGGGCGAAGCGCCTGAGGCGGCGGTCCACGGCGCTGGTACACGTGCACCGGCTGGGCGAAGCGCGCAGGTGGCGCCTGAGGCGGCGCCTGAGGCGGTGGCTCTGGACCCCCACCCCCGCTCGGCCCCTCCATGGTCGAACAGGGAGCAGGGTCGGGAGAGGCACTGGCCGCCGGTGAGCTGGGGCACGGCCCCGGCGAAGGGCACGGTGCGGTAGTACCTGCAGGAGACAACTGCAAAGGTGGCTCGACCACCGCGTCAGTGGAAAACAAAGAGGATAGGTCAAGCTCGGAGGCGGAAGTGGTGGTGGTGGTGGTGGTGGAGAAGGGGAAGACAGACTCATCAAACACCACATGGAGAGATGAGGACCCGACGAGAGGTGAGGTCGTAGCAGCGGTACCCCTTGTGATCCGGGGAGTACCCGAGGAAGACACAGAGAGTCACACAGAGAGTCGAACGGGGTGCCAGCTTGTGGGGAGCGGTGGCTGTAGTGTTAGGGTAACACGCACACACGAAGACGCGAAGGTGGTCGTACCGAGGAGGGGTACCGAAAAGAGCGTGGTGTGGCGTGGGAGCTGGGCAGGCAGCGGAAGGAAGGCGGTTGAGGAGATAGGTGGCAGTGTGCAAGCTCTCGACCCAGAAGCGCGCAGGGAGTGACGCCTGAAGCAGGAGGGTGCGCAGGGTCTCAGTGGTGGTGCGAATCATGCGCTCAGCCTTGCCGTTCTGGGAAGAGGTGTACGGGCAAGACATGCGCAGCTGAACCCCGTGAGAGAGAAAGAAGGCACGGGAGGCGGAGTTATCGAACTCACGACCATTGTCGCACTGGACGGCCTTGATAGTGAGGCCGAACTGTGTGGAGACCCACGCGAAGAAGTGGAGAATCGCGGGGAAAGCTTCAGACTTCGCCCGGAGAGGAAAAGTCCAGGAGTAATGAGAGAAATCATCAAGCATCACAAGATAGAACTTGTAGCCAGAGATGCTGATGACAGGAGAAGTCCAGAGGTCGCAATGTACAAGATCAAAGATGTGGGCCGCCTGGGAGGAAGAACTCTGAAAAGGAAGGCGGACATGACTGCCCAGCTGACACGCATGGCACATATGCTCATCGTGAGCCCGAGGACACCGAATGTCCGAGCTACGACTGAGCTGCATCAGGGCGTCGCGACCAGGATGGCCGAGGCGCCGGTGCCAAGTGGTGGAGGAAGTAGTGGTGGCGAAAGCAGCTGACAAAGGGGCCGGCGAAGAAGGTGAAGGAGACGTCGGGAAGCGGAGGGTGTACAGGGGCCCGTGCTGTCACACCGAAGCAGTGGACACCGGGAAGCCAAATCCCTGACAGTGAGACCGGAAGAGTCAAACTCCACGGAGCAGGAATTGTCAGCAGTAAATCGACGAATAGAAAGAAGGTTGTGAACCATAGAAGGTGCCACAAGAACATCAGGAAGACGGAAGGAGCCATGAGCGCCGGCGGCACCCACAGACGTGACTGGAAGACACGAGCCATTTGCAACCATGATGGACGAAGGGTGAGAGGAAGGAGGGTGAATGGAGGAGAGTATACCGGGGTTGGGAGTGGTGTGGTAGGTGGCTCCCGAGTCGGCGATCCAGTCTGGCCCGACAGGGGTGTCGGGGCCATGGTGCTGAAAGAGGTGGCGAAGGCCGCCGGGTCCCAACCGACAGGCCCGGGCAAGGCACCAGGAGGTGTAGCCCACGGAGACACCAGTGGAGCGCCAGTGAGCATGGCCGCTGGCGGGCAAGGTGCACCGCCGAGAGCCTGGGAGGGCCACATGGTCCTCGGCCACTGGTTGTAGAACGAGGCCAGAGCCGCCGGGTCCCAACCGACAGGCCTGGGCGAGGGCGCTGAGTGAAACCCCGGAGGAGCCCCGCGCCCACCGCGGCGTCGACGACGGCGGCCACCATTGCCCTCGACCTCTCCGACGAGGCTGCCGTCGCCGTCAGGTGGACCGTGAGCCACCTCCGCCCCGGGGACGCCGTCGTGCTGCACGTGCGCCCCGAGGCGGCCCCCCCAACTCCCGCTCGGCTCGGAGGAAGGAGGACCAAGAGGAGACGACAGCGGCAGAGTAGCAGCAAGGGCAGTCGTGGACGACGAGGACCCCGGCACGAAGTCAGGAAGCTACTCCACAAATGGATCGATCGGGTCAGGCCAGAGGACCGCGGTGTGGGAGACGTGGGGACCCGCCGACGAGCCGGAGTGCTGCTTCGCCACAGCGAGCTGGCGAGCCAGGGCAGCGGCCGCAGAGAGAGAGACATCGGGACCGCCCGCACCGGGGTCAGCCACCATCACGCCCGCAGCACGCGTGCCAGTCGCCAGGAAGAGGGCAGAGGCGGCTGCGCTGAGGGCGTCTGCACCTGGGGCAGCAGTGGCAGCAGTCGCGCCCGCCGCCCGGAAGAGGGCTGATGCGGTGGCGCTGGGTAGAGGAGGCACCCCCGCACCTGCGCCAGGAGGAGGGCCGCCTGTGTCCTCTCCGGCCGCTGCGCCTGGGGCAGTGCCGGCAGCAGTCGCGCCCGCCGCCCGGAAGAGGGCTGAGGCGGCGGCGCTGGGTAGAGGAGGCACCCCCGCGCCTGCGCCAGGAGGAGGGCTGCCTGTGTCCTCTCCGGCCGGGGAAGTGCCACCCGCGGCCGCCGCCATGAGGAGGGAGGCGGCGGCGGCGCTGAGGGCGCTCGCGCCGGGGGCCGCGCCGGGACCTCGTGCGCACGAGAGAAGAAGACGGCCATCCGCGCCGTGCGGACCCGGGCCGGGCAGAGGAGGGCCGCCTGCGTCGCCCGCGGCCGCTCCGGCCAGGGAAGGGCCGCCCGCAGCCGCCGCCATGAGGAGGGAGGCGGCGGCGGCGCTGGGAAATCCCGCGGCGGCGACTGCCCGTGCGGCGGCGGCTCGGGAGCCCCTCGGCGGTGGCGCCTGGCCCACCGGCGCGCTGCTGGAGTGGGGAAGGGAGGGGAATCCGGCCATGGGCGCCTGCAGCGGCAGCGGCGGCGGCAGCCACGTGCTGGGAGCCTGCGGGCCCGCAGTGGCAGGAGCGCCTGGGAAGGTGACAGGGGGTGTGGGAGGCCGGCCGGCCATGGCTGGCGGCGGCGGCGCGCCGGCCAGCGGCGGCGGCTGCCCCTGGATCGGGAGCGGGAGGTAGGGGAGGAAGCCCTAACCTAGGCTGATACCATGTTGGAAAGTGTTCTCTATTGATTTGGGCCAACCCTAGGAGGGTAGCTATGTAGTGTAGCATACATGGGCCTCATGGGCCTAATACGCATATACTCCAACATGGTTCTTATTTACAGGAATTTTTTGACATGACTCAGTGCAGTGTTTTGCACCATGTGGCTTCTCCAATGGAAGCGCCTTTTCCCCCAGTGTCATTGAAATGATCTTCACATGTAGACCTTTTCTGTATGTAATCCTCTTTTATGCACCTAACTACACATCCCAAGAAGTCTAAGACGCAGCGTTATCATCCTTTTTGTGTTTCAACCTAGATGTTTATAGTTTTTAATAACTTATCTTTTTAAATATGAATATAAACATAAGAGAATTACTAATCAGTTCTAGTTTGTTGTTTTAGGTTTACCTGTAAATATTGCTTTTCAAGGAACAGACAAGCCAGCTGTGTTTTTTGTTATCGGGGGATTGTTACACTCATTTTTCCCCTGAACCAGTTTTTCTACTGAAACAATGAAGAAGGTATGTCATAACCACACCTCAGATTCTCAGCGAAACTTTGAACTTTATACTCAAAATTTATAAACTTCTGAACTATGGCATTATAAAATTTATACTTATAGGTACAAAACTTCAAACTACGATAAAATAATTTTTGTGTTGCTAGCTTCAAAACTCTACACTCAGAATCTGATCTAAAAACTTACAATTATGACTCCACAAACTTTGTAAGCTAGTTTCGAAAAGGTTACACACATTTAAAACACTCAACTAGAACTTTTTTTTACAAATATATATACTGCTAGGTTAAAAAGTTTAGACTATATTATTCAGAACTTTTTTTTACAAATATATATACTGCTAGGTTAAAAAGTTTAGACTATATTATTCGTAAAATTTTTACTGCTAGGTTCAAAAAATTTTAGACTATAACATTATGAACTTTGTACTCATAGGTTCAGAACTTTACACTCTAATTTATAAAACTTTGAACTATTTTTCCATAGCAAATTTTTGTAATGCTAGGTTAAAAACTTTGAACTATCACACCATTAACTTTGTACTGCTATTATGAAGACTTTACACTCAGAATTAATAAAACTTTTGAACTATGATATCACTATTTTTGTAATGCTAAGTTCAAACTTCGAACTATCACATTATAATCTCTGCACTGTTAGGTTCAAAATTTGCTACTAAGACATTATAAAACTTTTAATTATGAGATTGCAAACTTTGGACTATAGCATTATAAACTTAGCATGTGATGAAAGGACATCTGGATTGACTTTATGTTCAGGATTAAACTGGACTTTTCTAATACTGATCTAGAACTTTTGTTTATAAGACATGCATTCGTCACGTCTATTTATCTTACAGCAGGTCCCTATCCTTCTGAACATGATGACCCACATCTCCGTTAAAGCAACCAGAAATACGAGCCTTAGCTTTATCACAATCAGACCCAAGATCATAGTTTCTGTTGGAGCATGAAGAACCTTTCTTCCCTCAATCTCGAGACTGCATGTTTTTCTGTAACTAACCATGAAGTGCTTCTAGTATAAAGTTTTAAGTGTTCTGGTATAAAGTTTTAATTGTTCCGGTACAAAGTTTTAAGTGTTCTTGTATAAAGTTTCTGAATTTTAGAAATAAAGTTTGAAAACAAGTTTTTAAATTTTAAAAACTTATGTCTCCCCGTGTAACTAGCAAGAAATTGAGTTGAACCAAAATTAAGTAACAGATACTTTTGAAACACTAGGAGCCAATCGACCATGATGCTAAATAAACTAGCCCCAGGATGGCCATCGACCCTTAAGGGAATAAGTAAAAAGAGCCGTTAGCCATGAACAAGTCCTCACAAGCATCAGCTCAGATTGACGAAAAGCAAGAATGGAACCACTATATATGCGTGAGGCAGCAAGTAGAACTCTATACAAGTTTTTTGCTAACAAGTTTTGGTGTCTTTCCAGGTTGGCAACAAAGGTTCAGTTATTTTACAAGGCGCAAATATTTTGAATCCATCGATTCCAGGTATGTGCCTTTGCCTTTCCCCCCTGCCCGATGCCCCATAACACGCTATTTTTTAATGATGGTGCTGCCAGTCTGGTGTCACATGCCCTAGGGTTCCAATCCACAAAACTGGATGGCTTTTTGCTTACTTAGGGGAAGTTCACAAGCGGTATAGTAGGCTGGCTGATGCTGCTGATTGCTTGTAGAAATATATTACGTGTGGGAGCTAATTTTTGTGTACATAGCTCCATAAACACTTATGAAAGTTTACTTTTCTGCCATAGGATGGTGGGTTCCATGGATTCTTAGATAATTCGTTATCCTTCCATGAACACAAAAAACAAACCATAAGCACCGGCTAACTGTAGTAGAAGCATAACTAAGCTGCTAGGAAATGTAACTGGTCTACTCAATTTGGAACAAATGCCTACATATGCAAGAATTAGATTCTGTCATCCTTTGCTATATATCTTAGATTCATGTTGAAATTGAGGAAAAAAGGATAGTTACTGTCCTACTCATTTTTTATCAAATATTCTCTAGTTTGTTTACTTTTGTGAAAGATTATTATGGCTATTCTAACTTTTATGTGTTGAGACATGTCTGCATGAAAGTTGGAAAGTCACTGGAACTGCAATGTTTTTTGTAATCTGAATATAAGTTTCTATTTTTTTTGGGGTTTTACAGATGAGGTGTTAATTTACATTGCTACAAAGAGTATTTTCTTTCTATATGAAAACAATCACAACAATCAGTTATTGGAAGCATTTTTTTTGTTCGTAGGGTAATGCAATGATCAAATTTGCAGGCAGTCACCTGTCCCATTGAAATCTGCAACCCCTGTACTATTACACTTTTTTTTCTTTTTGTACCCGCGTTGTGCTGCATTTTTACACTTTTAACATATTTTCTGTCATGTCATTTCGAATATGGGAATGATGTCACCATTCACCCATAGTGTGCAGACATTCTAGGATAAGGAGCACCCCTAGAAGCCACATTGACTTAATAAATTCTTGTAGGTGATATACAACATTGTAAGATAAGGAGCAGCCTAGAATCTAACTCAGGGAAGGAAGGTTCGGTTGTGGAGAAAGTTTCTAGGAATCTAGAAGAGCTAGCTAAATCCCCAAAATTAGAGGTGCAGAACTGGTGAGTGAGTTTTACATCCTTTTTTTAGACAATTATTTTTTCGGGCCAATGGAAGTACGCATCTGTTTTGTGCCTTTTCTAGTTTTTTTTTAATCAAGGTGTGCCTTCTACCAATATATGGTGTGCCTCTAGAAGAGCTAGCTAAATCCCCAATATCAAGGAGCACCCCTAGAAGTCACATTGACTTTATTTTTTTTTGTCTTGTATTCTATCAATATCCAAGATGCAACCACAAATAGTTTATTAAGTCTAGTGTTTTTTTTTGCATCTTTACAAATGTTCTTGGAATAAAAAACAAATGGCAGTAATTCCAAACCCATTACTGATTAGTTAAAACAATGTTCTAACTGATAGTTTAAAGTTTATTAGGTAGCAGTATAAAGTTTATTAGCTATCAATATAATGTTTATTACGTAGCAGTATAAAGTTTATTAGTGAGCAATATAAAGTTTATAATTTGATAGTTCAAAGTTTTCAATCTAATACTACAAAGTTTATTATGTAGCAGTATGAAGTCCAGATGTGGCCTGGGGTCAGATATGATATTATTGTGTTGGGTCAAATCTGAATAGCCCAGGTGTGTCTTTGTGTGAGTGTTTTTTTAGTTTTTTTGTGCCCTTTTTTTGTGGGCCAGCTGTTCTTCAGTTTTAGTTTTTTGGATGGGGGGTGCTCCCAGAGTTGTGGACGGAGCAGGCATGACCTATGCATGGGCCGACACCCAAAGGCTACTGGGCGTGCGTGCGCCGGTAGCGCTCGCGACCCACGGTTGCTGTTTGCATCCTCAATTCCTTTTAGGTTCTGAACCACTTTCTTTTTTCTGGGTTTATTTTCGCTTTTTTTTCCCCAACTGACCTAGAGGTGCATACTAGTATAGTTCACTTTTGTTTCATCTAAGCGTTTGACAGAGATTGGGGCCAGTAGAGTCAACAGTGATTAGGTTTATTAGCGTCAACAGAGATTAGGGTTCAAGGCGTCACCAAAATGTTAGTAGATCTGAGGAATTTCTAGTATAGTCCACTTTTGTTTCATCTAAGCATTGTTAGAGATTAGGGTCAGTAGCGTCGACAGAGATTAGGGTTAGTAGCGTCGACAAAGATTAGGGTCAGTAGCGTCGACAGATATTAGGGTCGATAGCGTCGCGAGATTGGGGTCAGTAGCGTCGGCGAGATTGGGGTCGATAGCGTCGACAGAGATTAGGGTCAATAGCATCGACGAGAGATTAGGGTCGATAACGTCGACGAGAGATTAGGTCGTAGCGTCAACAAAGATTAGGGTCAGTAGCATCGACAGAGATTAGGGTCAGTAGCTTCGACAAGGATTAGGGTCATTAGCATCGACAAATATTAGGGTCAATAGCTTTGACAGAGATTAGGGTCAATAGCTTTGATAGAGATTAGGGTCAGTAGGGTCAGTAGCGTCGACAGAGATTAGGGTTCAAGGCGTCACCAAACTGTCAGTACACCTTAGGAATTCCTAGTATAGTTCACTTTTATTTCATCTAAGTGTTAGGGTCAGTATAGTAGACAGTGATTAGGGTTAGTAGCGTTGACAGAGATTAGGGTTCAAGGCGTCACCAAGTAGTGTCGACAGAGATTAGGGTCATTATCGTCGACAGAGATTAGGGTTAGTAGCATCGACAAGGATTAGGGTCATTAGCGTTGACAAATATTTGGGTCAATAGCGTCGACAGAGATTAGGGTCAGTAGCGTCGACAGAGATTACGGTTCAAGGCGTCACAAAACTGTCAGTACATCTGAGGAATTCCTAGTATAGTTCACTTTTGTTTCATCTAAGCGTTTGACAGATATTAGGGTCAGTACAGTTCACAGTGATTAGGGTTAGTAGCATCGACAGAGATTAGGGTTCAAGGCTTCACCAAGTAGTGTCGACAGATATTAGGGTCATTAGCGTTGACAGAGATTAGAGTCAGTAGCGTCGACAGAGATTAGGGTCAATAGCGTCGACAAGGATTAGGGTCAATAGCGTCGACAAGGATTAGGGTCAATAGCGTCAACAAGGATTAGGGATAGTAGCGTCGACAGAGATTAGGGATAGTAGCGTCGACAAAGATTAGGCGTTTGACAGAGATTAGGGTTAGTATGGTGCTATTTAAACATCGCATATTTTTTTGTTCCTTCATGGTTTGCAATATTGCTCTTATTGTTGCTGATTCTTTTTATGATATTTTTAACATGTCAAATCTATGAATGACTTAGCTCTATCTAACCATTTTTTTTTGCTGTTTCCTAGGATAAAATGGTACTTAGGTATAATGGTACCCCTCAAAAAAGATAGCATACAAGGTTCAAGACTATCCATGACCTTCTTTAATATGCTCGGTCGTTTCATCCCTCATTTGCACAGGTGTGGTGCCATTTCAACACTACTTGTTTAGTTTATTTTTGCTTTGCAACATTGCTTCTGTTGGCATAGATTCTTTTAGGATATTTGTAAGAAGTCCATTCTACTATTGGCTTAGCCCCATCGGAACATTTTCATTTTGTGTTTCCTATGATTAAATAATACTTAGATAGTCATGGCATAACTCAAAAAATATATACCAAACTAAGTTCGTAGCTATCCCATGCCCTTCTATAATTGACTTTATTGAGCACCATTTAGGGGAGTGCCATGGAGATTTCAGCTCACAATCTGTACATGAAGTGTTATCCTTTTTAGAATGCTAACTATTGCTTCTATGTCTCATCATCTTTTGACTCCTCTCTCTCTCTCTCTCTCTCTCTCTCGCTTTCAGTATGTGGTCT
Source organism: Themeda triandra (assembly GCA_018135685.1). NCBI lineage: Eukaryota > Viridiplantae > Streptophyta > Magnoliopsida > Poales > Poaceae > Themeda > Themeda triandra. Next base: position 248,085 of record JAENPR010000468.1, on the reverse strand, counting down.
CCAGTTCATCTATTTGCTATTGAATTTATGCATCTGTACATTGATTTTTGTTCTCATGTATGTGATCAAGCGTCTGCCTATGAAGTTGCAATATCTTAGGTTGCCAACTCCCATCAATTTTGGTAGAAAAAATGCCATCTGAAATTCTAAATTCCTTATTTTGAATTCTTCTCTAAATCTTACCCATATAGCTTTGTATTATATCTATTGATGATTAGTTGTGGTTCTGTATTAAAAATCTTGTATTAGAAGATTTTATTGATCGATCCCTTAGCCACATGTTTACATAATTTCTTCTGTCAAAATGTTTTCTGTTTAGGTGATTGACAGCAGAGCCCCGTTCAAAACTATCTCGATGAACCTAACAAAAATACCATCTTTCGAAGTTCTTATCAATTTTACTGCCTTACTTCAGCAACCTGTCTACTCTTCTACAAAAATGTAAGTTTAAACTTTCCCCTTCTAAGCTTGTTCTGTCCTGTGATGGATCAGTTGTCCAAATTAGTAGCTTACTCTCATAGTGCCAGCAAAATTCAGATATTCGAAGCATGTGGCCCTTTGGCAAGCTCGGTCTTCTCACTTGAGAGCTCTAGCTCAGGGTTTTCATTCCGCAACAAAGGAATGTGTTCTTGTTGTTCGTTCCAAACGGCAACAGTCAGCACAAACTTGCAAGTAAACCAATTGATATTTTTATTATTCATTCAGTTAGCTTACTGAATAATCGAATCACTGGGAATCCTAACATAGACTTTTGCTTTTACTTTTTGTGTTTTTATTTTTCAGCAAAGAAGCTACCGTGAGGACCTCTGAAATCATTCTCCACATCGACCACAGCGGGTGGAGCCAGGAGAACAAGGTTTCAGTTTTAGCGCTGAGCTTTCACCATTGGTAAATGAAACACTAAAAATTCTAAAATGTCCTGAATTTTTGCTCAGAAACAGATGAGTTACAAGGCCACTTGTAAATGGAGTTCTGATGATCAGCATAGACCAAACAACGACGAATGGTGCAATCTGTATATAGCAAAGTCTTCCTATTTAAAATTTTACGTATCACTGCACATGAGCGCCATGGTGTGTGCCTGCACTAGTGTGTTTTATACTAGCTATTTCCAAAGTTATATATATCTAACTGCACACCTAGAATAATTTTTTTCCTTGATAACCTTACATGTTTTTTTATGGACTATTAGTTTTTATTTTTTGCTTTATTGATTGAATTATTAATTCCCATATAATGTATTACGGAAAGAGAAAAAAATTGGATTCCATATAAAGTATTATGGAACAGAAAATATTTACTCCTTTTTCTATTTTCCCTAATAATTGTTGTTTTATATTATGAGAATTTTAAAATTATTTACTTCCGCATCCATATGGATGTGAAACCATCCCCCGCCCTTTTCTTCTCCCACAAACCCACTATCCCGAAAGAGAAAAAGAAAAGCTCGTAGAATTTAAATTGGCCCATTGAATCTAGACAGGAGAAAGTAGAAAAAAAGCCCTCTTGCAAAATTTAAAAATCTGGCCTATTAACCTAAGACAGACAGCTACATGGGCCTTACATAAGCCAGACAGGAGAAGTGGGAATCGGGGACAGGGGAAGTGGGAATCGGGGTTGGGAGTGTCTGCCCGCGTCCGTACATGCACGCATCCGTACAGGCGCGCGCCGCTACTGTTCCTGGCGCATGCGCGCCGAGCAGTCGCTCTGTGGGGAAAGCAGCAGGAGAGCGGCGCCTCCAGGGCTCAGCAGCAGAGGCAGCATCGACTCTCTGCCGGATTGCATGCTGGAGCACATCCTCGGCTTCCTGCCTGCGCCGGAGGCCGTGCGGACATGTGTGCTCGCCCGCCGCTGGCGCTACCTCTGGAGGTCTGCCCCAGGCCTGCGCATTGGGTGGTCCGGTGACGGCGAGCGTCCCTCGCCGCCGGTGAAGGTGCACCGGGAGTTGGTGGATCACCTGCTCCTCCTCCGCGGAGGTTCACCGCTTGACACGTGCGACATCAGGTTGGGCGAGTTCCAGGCCGATGACGTGCCACACGTCAACTTCTGGTTCTGGCGCGCTATATCTTGCAAACTCAGGCTGCTCAACCTCAATATCCAGCTCAGTATCTATTGGTATCGCTATCTTAAGCTAGACGATCTGCCTCTCGTTTCCCAGCACCTCACCAGGCTAGAGCTGTGCGGAGTATGGGTCAACAACAGTTTTCTTGACTTCTCCAGCTGCTCGGCCTTGGAATATCTGGATTTGCTTCGGTGTAATCTCACGATGGTCAAGAACATCTCATCTAACTCCCTGAAGCATCTAAGCATCACGCAGTCCCGTTTCCCTTACTTCGATCAATTGATGTACACTGGTTCTGAATATACTCGCACTGGCATTTATGCACCAAATCTGGTCTCACTGCACCTAGATGGCCTTGAGAACTTGACTCCCAGGCTTGCCACCATGCCATCACTAGTGGAGGCATTTGTCCGAATAACAGGGGATTGTGGGGACTACTGCACTACTATGCTATCTGATCCAGACATTGCAGGTTGTCTTTGTGAGTTGTGTGACAGTTCTCGTGGTGGCACCGGCTATAGCAGTGTGCTTTTCCAAAGTTTATCAAAAGCTAAGAGTTTGGTGTTGATTTGTACTACATCCGACATGGTATGCTTACTTTCCCTTAGCTATATTGATTTGAGAGCTTGACGAGTTGATTTGGCTTTTGCATGCGGTGCCACCAACTATGCTTATTAAAACTCAAACCATAAGCTCAGAAAGAAGATCATTCTATTGTCTTTGCATGCAGTTGCCGCAAATTCTTTTCAAATGGGATTTGAGATGGTGCCCTGTGTTCAGCATGCTAAAGACATTGGTGCTCAATGAATATTGGTGTGTTTATCATGATGCTAATATATTACTTTGTATTCTTGAACACTCACCAGTTCTTGAGGAGCTCACTTTTCAACTTTTTTCTGAGGTACATACTATATAAACATGAAATTGTTTTATATTATAGACTTCTTATTGATCTTAGAATTTTTTTTTTGTCTACTACAGGGGCCTAACTATGAAGTGGAGATGAAAGGAAGCATCAATCAAGTGGAGCGATCAGCTAAGATTTCAGAATCCCTTAACATTGTCAAAATCAAGTGTCAGATTGTTGATGAAAATGTTCTCAATGTTTTAGAGTTCCTACGCACCTTTGGCATATGTAGGCTAACTTGCAACTTTCCACTTCTTAAATGTTCACTTAGAATTATTGACAAAGGAGCACCCTGCCCTGCATAGAAATTTAGTTGGATGATAAAATCAGAAATTTATACATGGAGCTATCGAAGTTGAACTCTGTTTCATAGACATTGAGATATATTAAGTAGACTTCTATAATAGTTTGGACTGTTTGAGCTGTTAATTAGTTTTGACAAAAGATGACCTAACTTCAATCTCTGTTTCTTTATGGAAGTATGTTCATAGTGTATATATCACTAATACTGCTCTCCGATAATTTAGTAATGTGTCAGATCTATTTTTCTATTTAAGGTTTTTTTAGTTTTCTTTGGCACTTGATTTACCATCCTTTAATAGGGTAGAAACATGTATCCCCACATGTTTTCTGTTTTGATTTGTCTTTCTACTTTCCAAGGGTTGCAGTTTGCACAGATATTAGAATAACACTTGTCCTCTTGTTTTCTATTCCCTTTACCCGTCAGATTTCTTGGACAAAAAAACAAGCATAAAAATATTCTCTTCTTTTGTACTTCAATCTTTCAGTGTTTAGAAAACATGTGTGCTCTGCATTTCTTTTTAAAGGGTAGTCTACCCTGGTGTATTATAGTTCAAAGTTGAAATTGTTGTAGTTCATCATGGTTAGAAAACTATGTGTTAAATAACTAGTCATCGTTTTGATCCATTGTAAGTTAATTGAGCATGTCAATCAGATTGGGCAGCATGCTGGTCAAGTGAATTTCCTATTCAGGGAAATGTGTTCCTGTAGTTTGAAGATTCTGTGTAGTAACTGAATTTCTGTTTTTTAGACAACAATCTAACAGTGGGGCCTCCCCTGTTGTATTTCTGGTAAAAAAAGAACTCTGAATTCAATTTGCCTTCCATTTTTGTACAGGTTTTAGTTTCTGAAATGAGCCTCTAGGAACATTTGAGCTATCAAGGAATCTACTATCTTACATTGTTTGGAAGTGCAAGGGTAATGTTCTCAGCAACAAAGTTGCCAGCTCTGGTACAGAGATAAATGGGCGTGTTATGTTCAGTCATAAAATTCTAGTTACATGAATGTGCAAAAAAAATGTCAGCACAAACTGTTCGGAACTTTAAATATCTAGTTGTATCTACGCATATCATGTCACTATTATTTGTTCACTTGGATCATGAGGGTTTGTTTGACAATCTGGACCAATTAATGTCCCATTAGCATGTGTACTTTGGTTTAGGGTTGTGCTACTTAGGTGACCTCTCTTGTAGCATAATCTGTTCATGTCTCTAATGTTGTTGCATGCAATGATTCGATGCGACATCTGGTAGCAAGATGGAAAAGAAAAGGTGACGTCTAATTTGTCATTTGCCAAATTTATTTCCTGAAAGCTTTGCACTCTATGCAACGAGTAATTCTTTACTATCACATGTTAATTGGATCAAAATTGAAAGAAACGATGCTAGGGCTGGCAGCCTCCAGGCAGAGTGGAAAACACAATGGCTATAGTAAGATCTTGGGCTGGCTCAGGTTTGTGAAAGTTGAAGCCAACAATGGCACACTCCATTAGAGAAGAATTTGCCTGGAATATTTTTTAAAAAAGATTTGGAATAGGTAGCATGATTTAGAAAAGATGTATTTCTATCTCCAGCCCCTGAGGCACGAGTTAGGTAGCACGATTTTTATCGAAATTACTTGGCAGCCGATACAACACATCTTATAGTGGCATGTATGGGAAAACGTTAACCTTTCTGTGCAATGAAGTGGTCGTTTTTGTAGTTCTTTTTAAAATGCCCGTGTGGTTGCATGACATAATAATATAATAGTTGGTCGGATAAAGCTCGAAATTACACAACACATCTCTATGATCTATTTCTTTTTGCACTACTTAGCATTTATACAAGACCAAAGGCACTATTCAAATCAAGAATAATTTGTTATAAAAAAATCAAGAACAGTTCTCCCATATAAGCAAAAGAAAGAAAATTTTAGCTCATGACACCATATATACTACGGATCAATGCACTGCCGATCCCACGTTGCATATATTTTAGACATATATACAGAAAATTTTGGAAGAATGGGAAGAAAAATCTGTACATAGATGAAGAACCTACACAAGAAATTTTTCCAGCAAACTTGGAATGGATCAATCAATAGGTAGGTGAAACACAACTATAGCACCTGAAGCAATCCTTAGTTCCTCACTATGTATGGCCGCAATCCTTAGTTCCTCACTATGTATGGCCGCATCTGTAATTCTGTATATGCCGCTGTTCGTTCTGTACTCCAAGCCGTGGAATGCCGATCGTGATTAGCTGAGCTACCTGAAGCCCTGAATCCTTTCTCTTCTCCAAACTCCAAAAATTCAGAAAGGAGGAGAGCTTGGATCCACCTCATGTTGCACGCTGTTTTTTTTTTTTACCGTCCGGTTTACCGCGGTAAACCGCGGTTACCGGACTTACCGGGCCGGTCCGGTTTCGGTTCGGACCGCCCGGTAAGTCCCAAATTCAAATTTTAATTTTGAAAAAAAAATACTGAAAAAATTCAAATTTTAAAAACCGCTCAAACCGGGCGGTAAACCGGACTTACCGGGCGGTAAACCTAGTCATGAAGTATTTTTAGGAATTTTTTTAACATTTTTTTTAAAAAAATAAATTTGAATTTAAAAAAAACCGCTCAAACCGGGCGTAAACCGGACTTACCGGGCGGTAAAAAAAACCAAGGTTATAGGTACTCAAATTTGAATTCGAGCGGTATCCGGCCGGTTACCGGACTTACCGGCCGGTAAACCGATTCCGGCCTCGTCCGGTCGGTTTGATCCCATCGGTAAAAAAAAACACTGGTTGCACGATTGATCCGACTTGCTTCTGCTTTGAGAATTTGAGACCCAAGAATCCACTTCTCTGCTGCACCCACTCGAAAAATCTGTCGTCGATTCATGCCGTGAATGAATTGCTGGAGCTGTCCATGGAGTTGAGATCCATGTACGGCACCGGAACCAGCTCCTGCTCCATTGTCCCCGCTCGTCTGCGCTTCCTGCTCTCCCGAACCTGGTACCCGATGCAAGCTCCGGTGGCGGCCAGGCCGACCAGGACCAGCGACAGCGCTGCGGCGACGCCCGGCGACATGCCCGTGGACGACGCCGGCGCCGGCGGTTGCTTCCTGACCTTGAAGTAGCCCACCTTCCGGTCGTCGGCCTCGTACACCATCGTCTGCATGGGGAAGTCGATGAGGTAGCAGTACCCGCTGGGGCCGCCGCTGTGCAGCGCCGCCCAGCAGCTGCAGTTGCCCGCGCACGCCGCCTCGCACTCAGCCGCCGTCCGGTTCGTCTCGAACGGCAGCAACTCCTTGTACGCCACCGACACCTGCGTCCGCCGAAGCACGTCGAAGCCCTGCTGCTGCCCGGTGCCAGCGGCGCACAGGTCGTCGGTCGCCTCCTTGGCGTGGCACGGCGGGGCGCCCGCGGCGGCGGTGAAGGTGGCGCTCGTGCTGTTGTCGAGACACTGGCACTCGGCCTTCCCGGGCACGCACAGGCCATACGCGCCGCACGCCGTCGGCAGCTCGCAGCGCTCCGAGATGGCCCTGCAGTCCTCTGTCCACGCCTTGGAGCCGTTTGCCCAGTAGTACGCGCGGAGGTTGCCGTCGTCGTCCAGCGTCATCCGCCAGAACACGCCGGTGAGGTTGTCGGCGAACGTGTCGAACGACAGCACGTCCACCCTCTCGTCGCCGCCGCGCCCGCCCTCGAGGTGCAGGCCGAAGAACCCGCGGGCGTCGAGGCGGCCGTAGACCGGCGGCTCCGAGGCGTTCTCCGGGTGCGCCTCGAGCGCCGTGTGCCGCCAGTACGTCGGCGTCGTCCGGCCGCCGCCGTGGAACTCCATGTGCAGCGCCATGTACGTCCTCCCGAGCCGCAGCGCGAAGCGGCGGTTCGCGGAGACGAGCGGCGCCGAGGAGCCCGTGAAGTTCTGGCCCAGGACGAGCGTGTCGGACGGGTGGCGGAAGCTCTCCCACTCCGGCGCCGTCTTCTCGTACCGCCGCACGACGAGGTTGGTGTAAGAGTATCAACTACTAGCAGGAAGGATTAACCACAGGAATTCGATTGTTCAACACAAATCTAGAGTATCAAGAGTAGCGAGGTACATCAGGCGAGCACGAAGGCTCCCTGCCGATCTCCGGACACAGCCGGCCTACGAGCAACTGCTCTGCCTATCCTTTGCGTGAGCTGCACGAAGATCACTCCTCCTCTCTTATGCGACGGCAGCAACGTTCACTTGGCCCAGTCCCGGCCGGTGTACTTGTCGTTGGGCTTGACTGCTCGCTTGGGCTTGTCCTTGGTTGGGCCGTCACCGGATGTAGGCCCATCATCTTCAGTGGCTTGATCTTGTGATGCAATCCTGACATTCCTCCGATCTTGAAAACCGGCTTGACCCCAAGCCGGGGCATGAGGAAACATGAGCCTCAGTTCGTCTTCCAAATCCCAAGTGGCCATAGAAGCTGGCCATGATGACCATTGCACCAACACTTCGTAGACAAGGCCATCACCATCGCTTTTGAGCCTCCTCTCGCAACACTTTGACAGGGTATCGAAAAGCATCAAGTTCGAGTAGAAAAAGGCATGTCGAAGAAACCTGGACATTTGGTGGTACTGCCTTTTTGAGTTGAGAGACATGAAAAACAGGGTGGACAGAAGAATGCTGTGGTAGTTGAAGTTTGTAGGCCACTGCACCAACTTTAGCCACAATCTGATATGGTCCAAAGTACCTAAAGGACAGCTTGTGACAAGCTCTAGTGGCAATAGATGTCTGCACATATGGCTGCAGTTTGAGATACACTGAATCTCCCACTTCAAAGTGCCTCTCAATTCTGTTCTTATCAGCTTGGAGCTTCTGCCTTTGCTGAGCTCTGTTCAATTGCTGTTGCAGCAAACCAACCATGATATGCCTGTTTTTGATCCATTCTTCTAAATCAGGAATATAGCACAAGAATCCACCACATCAATGCCAAGGTGTCTAGGATGCTGACCATAGAGAACCTCAAAAGGTGTAGCATTCAGTGATGTGTGAAAGCATGCATTGTACCAAAACTCAGCCAAGGATAAATATTGTTTCCACTTGTTAGGACATGCATGAACAAAGCACCTCAAGTAAGCTTCAAGGCACTGATTAACCCTCTCTGTCTGCCCATCTGTTTGGGGGTGGTAAGCTGTGCTAAGCCTCAACTCAGTCTTTGTCATGTCAAAGAGCCCTTGCCAGATATGACTTGTAAAAATCTTGTCTCTATCTGAGATTATAGCTTTAGGCATTCCATGCAATTTGAAGACATTATCCAGAAATGCAGTAGCAACAGTCAATGCAGTGAAAAGGGTGTTTGAGTGGTATAAAATGAGCATACTTGGATAACTTGTCCACTACTACCAAAATGCAATCAAAGTGTTGAGACTGAGGTAGACCTTCTATGAAGTCAAGACTGACCACCTGCCATGCGTAATCAGGTACTAGCAATGGTTGCAACAGTCCAGGGTACTTGACTCTTTCATGTTTAGCCTGTTGGCAAACTTCACATTGAGCCACAAATTCTTTGATAGCCGACTTCATACCAGGCCAAGCAAAGAGATTATGCACCCTCTTGTAAGTAACAGGGAAACCAGAATGACCACCAACAGGGCTGGAATGTAGTGTCTGCAAAATTTTGTTCTGCATATTGACATTATGGCCAACCCAAACTTTGCCTTTGTACCTGATAACACCTTGCAATAGTGTGAAATGCCCTTGGGGACTTTTGATAACCAGAGCAGCTAATAACTTAGCAGTAACAGGATCATTGCCATAACCATCAACTAAGTCTTGAAACCAAAGTGGTTGCACAGTAGATATAGCCAATAATGTCTGACCAGGATTGTTAGTAACTCTAGAAAGAGCATCAGCAACAGTATTGTCAGTGCCTTTCTTATAGCAAATCTTATACTTGAGACCCAACAGCTTGGTAAGAGCCTTTTGCTGCCAAGGTGTAGTAAGTCTTTGATCATTCAAATGTGTCAAGCTTTTCTGATCTGCCAAGTACTCTTTCTCATAAGTGGAGAGTGCCTGATTTTTTAGTCCCAAAGCTTTACTGACATAAGCAATGGGATGACCATTTTGTTGGAGTACAGCCCCCACTCCTTTATCAGATGCATCAGTTTCCACCACAAATGATTGTGATAAATCTGGTAAAGCCAATACAGGTGCAGAGACCAAGGCTTGTTTGAGAACAGTGAAAGCATTTTCCTGGTCCTGAGTCCACACAAACACTGCACCTTTCTTAAGCAGCATTGTCAATGGTCTGCTAATTTTGCCAAAGTTAGCTACAAATTTTCTGTAATATCCAGCTATACCCAGGAAACTTCTGATCTCTTTTGACTGTAGTAGGAGTAGGCCAATGTTTGATAATGTCAACTTTAGAGGGATCAGTAGCCACACCCTGTTCACTGATGGTGTGTCCAAGTTAAGAGAGAGACTACTTGCAAATGAGCACTTCTTGAGTTTAACTTTGAACTGGTGCTGATCAAGCAAAGTGAAAACCTGCTCCACATGAGCTAGATGATCCTTCCATGTCTTGCTGTAAATCAATACATCATCAACAAAGACAACTGCAAATTTTCTGAGTACAGATGCTAAGACAGTATTCATCTCATATTGAAAAGTGGGTGGTCCTCCTGTCACAACATAAGGCATTACTCTATACTCATAATGACCATGATGAGTTTGAAATGCAGTTTTGTGAACATCTTCATCAGCCACTAAGATCTGATGGAATCCAGAGGATAAATCCAAAGTAGTGAACCACTTGGCTCCCGCCAACTCATCCAAAAGCTCATCAATTACAGGCAATGGATACTTGTTCTTCACTGTCAAGGCATTTAACCTTCGATAATCGACACACAACCTCCAATCTCTAGTTTTCTTTTTCACCAGCAATACAGGTGATGCATAAGGACTTTGGCTCTCCTGAATCCAGCCAATATCAAGCAGCTGTTGGACTTGCTGCTCAATTTCATCTTTTTGTGCAGCATTATACCTGTAAGGCCTTATCCTAAATGGTTGAGCACCAGGCAAGAGAGGAATGGAATGCACAACAGCTCTCTTTGGAGGTAAACCAGTTGGTGACAAAAATAAACCAGCATATTGATCAATTAGCTTTTGAATCTCAGGTGGTCTAGTATACATGCTACTGCTGACATCAACAGTATGTAACTCAAGCATACACCAGATCTGATCAGCACAATCTAGAGTGGCCAACTCCGAAGATGAAATGGGAGAACAAGAATTAACTTGAGGTAGTATACCTTGAAGTACTGCAACACCTCCCTGATAATCAAAGGACATCCTCTTTTTTTTTCCAGTCCACATTCATTGGGCTATGTTGTTCCAGCCAATCCATACCCAGAATAATATCATAGCATTCAAGTGGTAAGACTTTAAGCACCAGTTGAAATGCAAAACCACTGATCCACACAGGGCAAGCTACAATCTGGTGAGTGCAGTGCAACATAGTTCCATTAGCTACTTGCACTTGCATAGGCTGTTCAAGAGGTTCCCATTCCCTCCATCTTGCTGCTAGCTTTTCACTGATAAAAGTGTGAGTGCTTCCAGAATCAATGAGGATGATAACATCCTTCCCACATATATTAGCAATCATTCTGACAGTCTTTGTCTGATCATCAGTGCCAAATTCAGCATTAGCAGACAATGCACACTTGACAGATAAAGCACAGAGTTCATCAGCATCTGAATCTTCTTCAGATGAATAAGCAACATCTTTAACTGGGTGGATGAAATTCCATGTCTCTTCAACGACATGCAGAGACACATGATTAGCACACTTGTGGCCTTTGTGCCATTTCTAACCACACTTGTAGCATAAACCCTTAGCTTTCCTGTACTGCATCAGAGCACTAGCTTTGTTTTCATGATTAGGACTGCCTTCAGCTTGTCTCTTACCAGAGTACTGTCCTGAATCAGATGAAGAGGATGTATTGGGCTTTCCAGAAAACTTGAATGTAGCATTCTGATGAGAATCTTGCTTCTTGTGATCCTTCTTCACATTATATGGGGCATCTGGTGTTGTCTCTTCCTGCCTAAGAGCAAGTGAACAAGCAGAGTCTATATCTTTAGGGTTATGAACTAGGACCACAGCTCTAATTTCATCCTTAAGACCATCAATGAATCTGTTAATCACTGTGACATCACTGAACTTGAGATCATAAGCCAATATCTGATGCACTAGAGTATCAAACCTTTCAATATATTCAGCCACAGACTGCCTGATTCTAAAGAACTGTCTAGTGAGAATATTGTGCTGATCCTTTTCAAACCTCTCACAAACCATCTTACTCAACACATGCCATGGGTACTGATGAACTGGAGATGCTAGAGACTGAGTCCAGAACTTGGCATTACCAGTAAATTTGAGAGATGCAATTCTAGATTTCAGATGATCAGGCACAAAATAGATATCAAAATAATTCTCAGCATTTCTAACCCAAACTCTGGGACTGCTACCATCAAACTCAAGAAACTCCATCAAGGGTACAGCATGAGTCATAGGCATGGTACTAGGAAACATAGTCTGGCTCACAGGCATATTACCAGAGGTAGTAAACATAGGATTGGGCACACAATAGGGGCTCATAGCAGTATGAGTGTTAGCAGTTTGTAGCTCACCAGTGGCCTGAGTAGGAGCAACGGTGAATACCAACCCGTTTCCCTCATAACGACTAATTGGATCATCATCTCCAGGTGCTTCACGAGGAGAAGTTGTAGCGGACTTGAAGACATCAGATGCCGACGGTTTGGGTGGAATACTCAGAGGATCCACAGCAAACACCTGGGGTGCAGAAGTGGATGGCTTGCCAGACGCTTGCAGAAGGCGATCCAGCTTGGAATTGAGATCTCGAAAGCCATTCCGCAGGAACTCCACATCCTTCTCCACCACTGGCTTCCAATCCGTCAGATTGCCCAGCACCTTGTTGTTAGCTTCAAGGGTGGCCGCCATAGACCGACTCTGATCATCCATCTTCTTCTCCAGGTGCTCCAGGATTGTGGCGAGGGTTTGTTGTTGGGTCTCCATCGCTTGGATACGCTTGCCTTCACGCGTCTGGTACTGGGGTCGGAGAAGATAGTCCGGCTTCGAAGCCAGATCGGCGAGGCCCGCCACCGCAGGGGCGAACGCGCCGGCGACGAGATTTCCCGAGGACCGAGTGAAATCCGATACCAACTGTAAGAGTATCAACTACTAGCAGGAAGGATTAACCACAGGAATTCGATTGTTCAACACAAATCTAGAGTATCAAGAGTAGCGAGGTACATCAGGCGAGCACGAAGGCTCCCTGCCGATCTCCGGACACAGCCGGCCTACGAGCAACCAAGCTTCCGCCTATCCTTTGCGTGAGCTGCACGAAGATCACTCCTCCTCTCTTATGCGACGGCAGCAACGTTCACTTGGCCCAGTCCCGGCCGGTGTACTTGTTGTTGGGCTTGACTGCTCGCTTGGGCTTGTCCTTGGTTGGGCCGTCACCGGATGTAGGCCCATCATCTTCAGTGGCTTGATCTTGTGATGCAATCCTGACAGTTGGACGAGTCCAGCAGCACCACGACGTCGCCGACGGCGTCGAGCGCCTGCCACAGCACGCCGCCGCTTTTGTCGTCGTTGTCGTGGCCGCCGGTGAGGAGGACCAAGCTCCCGCCGTCGAAGGTGAGCGTTGCCGGGCGCGACCAGTCCCTGAGCCGCTCCGGCGTGGCGCACCAGACGGGGAAGGAGGACGGGAGATGTACCACGGCGAGGTCCAGCGACGCTGCGCCCACGCGGAGGAAGCCCAACGCGAACGCGCCGCTCAGCGCGTACAGCACGGGCTCGAACGGCACCGGCGCGCCGCGTGCGCCGCGGTAAAGCCGTTCGACAGCTGCGTCATAAGCTCTTCTCCCTCGGCGACGCTGTTGACTGGGAAAATTGACGATGCCACGCAGAGCACGGCGATGATGGCAGCGGCGGTGGCGATCGCCAGATCGCCGCCCTTGCCTCGCCTCATTGCAAGTGCCGAAAAAGGACGCGATAAAGGTCAATTGTTTGGGATCGAAGAGAGCATGGGCATAAGCATTTTGGGGAAGGTCAACGGTGAGGCAATGGCTCCCCTGCACGTCCAAGGATCCAGATGCACTAATGAACTAAAAAAAAAAAATTAAACTTTGCAATGTCTGCAAGTTATAAGTTGCAACAACTTGCAACAAAGTGCGTAGTGGTATGATTATGAACTGGCAAAAGGTCAACTAACGGTTTCCTTGCAAAAATCAACTAGTAACTGTTTTTATTCTAATTATAACTTTTACTAGTAGTTCTTTTTTTTGTCCTGAATCCAGAAGTGATATTGCTATCTTTTGAGGAAACGATATTGCTATCTTCCTGGATCTCTGTGGATTTGTGGCCGTTAATCCCTAAGGATTTTATCCTTGAGTTCGTCAGCTGATACGATGTTGACAACCGGTGTGCGGGCGTTTACTTGGAATAATTTAAAATGTCATATACTCCATCTGTTTCAAATTACATGTCGCTTTGATTTTTTTGGTTCATCTATTTTAATATCTATCTAGACAAATTATTATATCTAGATGAATAACAAAATGCATGTAAAAAGAATCAAAACGACTTAGAATTTGGAATGGAGGAAGTATCAATACTACTAGTAGCCACACACGGGGAATTCCTAATTCTCTATACCACTCCCCTAAAAGACTCCTCGTGAAGCCACCATTTCTCAAACCTAAACCTCTTTTTACCAAAGAAGGCATTATCTCTAGCATCTAACAACTTCGGGCTGTGATCACTACAGGGTCTATCAAGTGCCTTCACTCTTACCAGAGGAAAAGCTACATCCCACTCAGTGGAGACAAACAATCTATCCTAGGCATGATCATTCTACCTTGATTAATGGTCCAAGTAAATTTCCTATTTTTTGGATCTGATTCAATAAGCGCCCACATACGAATCCAATCATTAATAAGATCTACCGATTTGAAATTGACTATCCCATTACTTTTGTCAGCAATAGATCTCGCTAAATCAAAATCTCCACCAATGAGAATGGGCCTTGCCAGGCCCCCATTATCTTTGTGAAGTTCATCTAAAAATGCTTGTTTACCACTATCATAAGCAGACACCATAAACAACCACTAATTTGAACCCAAAACAAGAAACCTTGTGGTGAACATGATAGAAATAGTAAACTCCAAAATTTCACAAGCACTAATGGCAAAGATGTCACCACTAACTTCAACTAGGATACCCTCATCAGAGTTGTTAGCATTCAGAAAATTCCACTCAGAAGGCACATTACTAGTCAAGGACCTAAGTAAACCGGGAGAAAAACTTTCTTTTTTGGTTTCCATGACCCTTACAAAGTCTACAAGATTGTCCCTAATTCTACCTACCAAAGCAAGAATTCTACATGTTAGGCCCATCCAAAAAGACCTTTCATTTCCTTTACTTTTATATTTCTTCCTAGGACTACTTTGGACCAACCTTCTCCAAGGTCATCCAAATTAAACTAATGATTGCCCATCATAGGATTTTGGAGTCCCATGATTACCTTCCTGCAAATTCCCGGAATCTTCCTCTGATGGTCTAGGGCCTTCCTAAACCTCAGAACTAGTCCCTACCTTATCATCAATTAATTACTGACTCACAAGAGGACAAACTACCCAAGATTGGACACACTTATCCTGTCTATCATACCTAACTTAATCATGTTTTGCTAACATGCTATCAGACTTAGGATTATCTACCTCAACAACTTAACCTGCATCTGCAGCCATAGACATGATGGAACTAATAGACATAGGAGGGATTTTTTTTTTGAAAGGAACGGCAAAAGCTTTGCCGCTGTTTTATATTAGACAAAAAAAGGAAAAACAAGTCTGTACAAAAGCAAAATACAAAACAGCCGAAGCAGCTGAAAGGGCAGCTAAACTACTGAACCTGTAGCCCCCAAAGAGAAAAAGAAAGAAGAAAACCTGCATCAGCTAACAGAAAACAACAGCTAGGTTGAGGACTAATACCGATCTTGTGCGTCGCCTATTTACAAGAAAGCTACAACTAGAAACTACAGCTACTGGCCATCCTGATTCATTGAGTTTACGGCCATGTGGTATTGTTGAATATCATCTTTACAGCGATGGGCAACCTGCATTGGCTGGAGTTGTTGCTGCTGAAAAATCCTTCTATTGCGCTCTTTCCAGACATTCCACCATAGGTAAATGAAAATCCCATCCACTTCCTTCCTGCGGTTCTTGTCAATCTTCCACTGACACCGCCACCAATAGGAATGGATTGAACCACCTTCACACACCGTATCAATACAGGACAAGTTGAACCATTGTTTGATATAACTCCAAACTGTCTTCGTGAAGGGACAGTCCTTGCACAGGTGTGATGATGTCTCGATTTCTTGGTCACACAATCTGCAGTCAGTGTCATCCGTCCATCCGCGCTTAAGAAGGTTGTTTGCCGTTAGGATTTTCTTATGCATTAGCGTCCAGGCAAAGAATCTGCATTTTTGTTCCGCTTGAGCCTTCCATATTGGGGTTAGCCTCAACCTGCTATTATACGTTCCGCTAAACTGAATTCTGTATGCGCTCTGTGTAGTATATATCCCATCTGCTGTCCACTTCCAAACAATGTCATCTGGTGTGTTTTCATTCAGCTGGACTTCCTGTAGGGCCTCTTACAGCTTGATGTATTGTCTCAACTCCTCTCCTGATGCCGGCGGATAGATGTGATCAATCCACCTGCCGTCCTTTAAAGCCTGTTGAACTGTAATATTCTTTCTTCGTGTCTTTTTATACAGCAGCGGTGCAATCGATTTGGCCATGGTACCGTTCGTCCAATTCGATGACCAGAACGGCGCGATCTCTCCATCTCCGATTATAATCGTCGTTGAGGCATAGAAGAGGTCGCGATCCGCTTTGTCACATGGTATATCTAATTTGTTCCAAGCCCTTTGACTTTCTTTCCATTTAAACCAAAGCCACCTGAGAGTGCCCTTGTGAAGCGCTCCAAATCTAGTATGCTCAGACCTCCTCTAGGCATTGGTAAGCATGTTGTTGGCCAATTAATTAGGGAGTGCCCTCTACTGGTGTGCTGTGGAACCACCCCCCCCCCCCCCCCCAAAGGAAGCGCGTCTAATGCGATCAATTTTTTTTATCAGCCATTTTTGGGCATGGAAAACAGTGAAGTGATAGATGGGCACACTGGACAGCACTGACTTCACTAGCGTTTCTCTTCCTGCAGAGGATAACAACTTGCCTTTCCACCCGGGTAATCTTGCGCCCACCTTTTCCACCAACGGCTGCACCTCAAGGCGTCTAAGTTTTCTGGTATGCAGGGGTAGCCCTAGATACTTTCCTGGGAAATTCCGAATTGTGCCCGGAAAATTTTGGACAATGTGGTCTAATTCATTTTTTGGCATCCTGATTGGGAAGATTTCCGTTTTAGACATATTCACCTTCAAGCCTGAACATTCCCTAAAAAATTGCAGCATCTTCTGCAGCCTGTTCAACTCTGTGGGCGTCGGTGTTGCAAACAGGGCTGCATCATCAGCATAAAGGGAACAGCGAAGTTTCGCTTGGTTGGACAGCACGGGCTGTAGAAGACCCTGTTGTGCCGCATTCTCTATAATTTTCTGGAGTGGATCAATCGCTAGTATAGGAGGGATTTTAATAGCACCTTTGGAACCTCGATCTGGGTCTTCCTACAGTGTTTGAGCTTTTCCTAACATTGTCATGTCATCCCCAACATTTTGACTTTTTCTTTGCACCACAATGGGACCCAATTTTTTCTCAGAATTCTTCCTCCTTTCTCTTACGCCTTCCACAATGTAGAAGTAGCGCTAGAAATGTGAGTCCCAGGGCAGAAAACGGGCACCGTGCTTGAAGTGCTACAGCATACTCGAAAGTCAGGCATCAAAGCCATCTTTGGTCTAGGCCCACGTGATATGATAAAATATTGCCTACCATCAACACCAAACAGTAGCATGAGGGGTCGGTGCACAAGTAAAATAATATTGTTTATTATCTGAGCATCGATATCGATGGCTGTAGTTGTGCCACTCTGTGAATTTGATGCCCACTGTGCGTCTGTGCCAGCGGTCACCAGCTGATTTACACTTCCATGTTGCTTTGCTGCCGATACAAGACATGCGATTCTTTTTTTAATTACACACTATAACGCAGATACTCAATACGCATGCACACTAATCCTTATGAACACGTATACGCAAATCTTACCCCTATGAACACCTCCGAAGGACTAATCCGGCAGATCTGGAGATTCCTGACTGGCGCCTCGTCATCGATGGGAACGCGCTTACCACTTAAACCATAACGTCGGAAAATTCTCTGGAAAAAATCCAGAAAAATGCAAATACCAAGATTTAATCTCTGGTGGGCAGGTTCCATCACAAGGAACCCAACTGACTGATGTATGATCAGTTCGCCAAGACATGCAAATCTAATAAAGGTTGTCTGCCCTGATCCTTGCAAAAGCGCATATCATCACGTAACCGCCAGTCTAGTACAGGTACAGAATGATAAATAATGGAGGCAGCCCTACTAGTCCCACCCGTACGGATCCTCAACTGTCCACTCATTGTTCATACGGGTTACAAACCTTTGGTGTACAATCAAGACAGAGTAAACCCTCGTAACCTCAAATCAATACACAACATTGGCCATTTTGGGCTAAATTCAAATTGTGCCGGATTTACATGGAAACAATGGAGTGGTTGAGCTACCAGCATTTTAAAGTTGGTATTTTTTTTTGAGATTATTCTTGAAGTTGGTCAATGCAATGGCGTTGTGTTTTTTTCGAAAGATCTATGTTACTGGCTTCGATTGATAAGTAGAGAGCAAATTTATATACAAAACAACCAAACGTAGTGTGAACCACCACGAAGGCGAAGCCTACCCACGCAGACACAATAAAGTAAATGACGACCCAAATAAGATATGAGACCGGGGTTCCCGAAGCAAGAGGCCATAGTAAGTCATCGTTGTCCAGCTCGAGCATACCACAAGAGCGGCTTCGACCTCCGACTATGGCCTCACACCCTGCCATGAGACATCACGACTGAGTCAAATTCCACAACAACGCCTTCAGGAAGGTTCTGACGCGAATGTGCCGCCGTAACTCGTCCAAGCATGGATCGGGTTTTCACCCGTGGAAAATGCTGGGGACACGACGCCCCCAGCAGGTAAAGCGGCGCCCGCAGGCGTCGCCGTCGCTGGACTTTCGCCCAAGGTACCCCAGCGCAAACGTCGGCCTAGATGCCGGATCCCAACATGTCACCACCGTCGTCGCTGCCAGCCAACCTGCAGAAGCCTTGCCAGAGGGGCATCGACGCGCCGACTACGCACAGCAGCCGCAGCTGCGCCAGCCACTCCCACTGACCAGACGACGTGCTGAGAGCTGGCCATACTCCTGAGCTGTAGCCGCCGCCACCGCCCAACCCCGTCGGATCTGGACGCGTCGAGGCGGGGAGGCAGCCAACCGCCACCACCATCGTGTAGATCGGGCCTTTGCTCACTGGATTCGGGCATCGAGGCGAGCAGGCAGGCCCGGGGCGTCGCTGCCGATGCCGGCGCCGCTGCACGCTCTGTCACGCCCAATAACACCCCCGCGAGCTCGACCCCAACCGCCGCAACCACCGGCGCAGGGGCCCCGCCGCCGCCCTCCTTGCAGCCGCACTGCCTTGCTGGTGGCCTGCTCTGGCGGCGGCGCGGCGGGATGAGAGGGGAGAAGACAGGAAGCGGCGCGTGGTTTCTGGTTGCCTCCCGTGTGCGCTCGCGTGGGAGCGACGCGGGGGCCTCCCAAGAACTCATCAATGGCGTTGTGTTGTCCACATGTTGGGTAATAGGACAGTACACTTGTATCGGCTGCTCATGTACTACGTAAAAAAAATGAGAATTATTGGGCACCACAAAAAGAACGCCGTCCGGTAGGCCGGTCATAGCGTCGCAAGTGGTCGGTCGGTCCTCGAGGATGATTTTTCCTGGGGTTTTCTTGCAAACTATGAGCCTGTGACCATTGTGGCTGCTCCTAGTCCTTCTACTTATAAAGACTAGCAGCAGGATAGCGCAGGTGGAAGTCGTCGTCTTGCTGACTAGCAGCAGGTTTCTTTTTCCTCCGTGTCTCTTGCTGACTGTGAGCCTGTGACCATCGGCACCAACTGTGAGCCTGTGACCATTAAAAGACAAAACTACTTGTAGCCAGCTCGTTCTCTCAGGACGTCCACGGTAGTAAATTGGATGATGGCCGTCCATTTCGTGATGTGCGGTTCGCGCTGCGTTGACCATGGTGAGGCGCCGTGAGCGGGCATGCAGGGGCACGCATGCTGGGATTGGCTGGGATTGGTTAGGACGAGGCCGTTGTCGTCTGCCCATTGGCTACGTCCTGCTGGACCCACCTGTCAGTTGCCCTGGCAAGCGTGGGATCGTTAGCATGCATTCAGGGTCGCCTGGGCTTCGGGTGGGCCCGACGGAGTGGGTCTGCACGTTGCTCCTTTTGCGTTGTCGATCGGGGAGCTGCTGGTGTTGTGCTCCTGCTTTGTCTGGTGGGAGGGTGGCTAGCCCAGTGTATGTGTGGCTGCCAGTGGGGACGCCGTTCTGCATTGTGCCAGTAGGGTCCAGTATCAGCGTGTGGTGCGGCGTGGCCTGGTGTGTGTTTGGTCAGGCTGGTAAAAGGGTCAACTCTGTGCGACGGGTCCACGATATGGGTCTCCACGTTTTCTTTCCCTGCTCCGGCTTGTACCATTCACTGTGCCGGGTCCCTGTTTTGTGTCGTGCGGTCCATTGGGATGGAGCCAGCCCTGTGCGGTCCATTGGGCTGGAGCCAACCCTGTGCCGCTGCAGGTGGGGCCGTCTTCTGTGCAGGTTCGGTGGGGTCCGGCTGACAGCGTCCCCTGGGGTGTCACCCGCCGTGCGTGTGCTGTGCCGAGCCACGGGCGGGATAAATCCCCTTCTCCCCTTCTGGTTTCCCTGCCCCGCCATTCCTCTCGATTCGCTCAGGTAGGAGCTTCGCCGCCGTCTTTCCCTCGCGCGCCTGTTCTCCTCCTCTCTCCGGTTGTCGCCGCTTCGATTTCCTGCTGCTCCGGCGCCCTCTGACTCGCTGCATCTCCGGCGCCCGCGCCGGCGCGCGCCCAGCGTGCCGCCGGTTCCATCTGTTCTGCAGGTTCCTTGAGGCCCAGCTCCACATCCACCGCCGAGCTGCTCAGGAGGTGAAGCGCGGCGGCCGTCGGGGAGGAGGGAGAGGAGACCTTGGCGACTGCGGCGGCTCGCTGCGAGCGCTGCCGGCCTTCGCGGGGCGGTCCGCGTCCTCCGCGTCCTCCGGCTGGTATAACGACTTCTCCACCCCCCCACGTATATGCTTGCGTCGCTACCTTGCTTTGTCGCTTTCAAAGGCTGGTATTCTTACATGCTTCATCGTGTGGTCCTGTGGTCGGTGTATTTTCTTTTTATTTTCCTCTTCGTTCCAATTCTTGTTTCTTGCTTCCCGTTATTGAGCTCACAGAGGCAGAGCGGATCCATGTTCATTGTTGGTGCGTCCTACCTGTCGCTGCTGCAGACCGTCGTGGAACACTGTGGCTTGCCTTATGCTGCGATGGTCTCTGAAGTTACCGGGGATGGAGAGCAGGTGTATGGTGTAGAAATAGATGTGCCTTGTACTGGAACGCTGCGATGTTGTCGTAGTTTTTTTTTTTCTGGGCATCCACGGGTGACTCCACCGTGCTGGCCTATGAACAGGCTGCCCTGCAAGCCATATCTTTTCTGCAGAAAATATATGGATTCGTGGTTGTTGATTACAATTTTGAGGGGGTCGTCTTGTGCAGTAGAGCGGCCCGTGCCGCGGTCTCTGTGGCTGCAAGGGCTGCGGGTACCTTGGGTAGTATAGCGAGTGAGCATGGCGAGCTTATTCTCCAGGCAGAGTGCCTTATGAGAGAAGTCTCTGTGCTTAGTCTTCTTGTCTAGCTCTGAAGTTATTGTTTCTTTGTGTTTATTCCTTGCTTAATTGTACTCCTACCGATGGATGTTGTCCTAACTAATAAATCTTTGTTCCTTCGTTCCAATTTCTGTCTTTGCTTTATGCCTCAGTCCTGCGGTTTGACCCATCATCATGTGTTCGCGCCGTTGGCTGTCATTATCCCTCTAGATGGGGAGCCGTCGTAGACAGCCTGCGTCTCACCATGTTTCTGGGGAGCCATGTATGTACCTATTCTGTCCGTTTCCTGTGTTTTAGCGGTGAAGCACCTCTAAAGGATCTGTTGTTTTGCAACTGCTTTGTTAAAAACCATAGCGTCTTCGCGCGTGCCTGCCCCTGGTGCTTCTGCTGGGCAGAAAAGAAAATGTATGTGCTTAGTGCTGTGCCTCTGCAGTTACATTTGATTTGCATCCATATTTGTCTTAGGTGTCTAACTACCGCTTTGGTATAGCTGAGGGTGCATATTTTACACCCAGCAAACTTCCACCTGTTGAGTGCCAACGTAAGCGCAGGAAATATCTGAATCAGAAGAAAATTGCCAGGACAGGTGCCAATTTAGTACACTATCCTATCAGGTTGCTCTTTAGAAGTATCCATACTGATGCGTCTGTTACGTTGGCCCCACTTTGTTCCATTAGGATTATTAGATGTTGCTGGTGCATCTGGGTGTGGCCACTTCACCCAGGAATACGTTGATGCACTCAAAGGTTTGGCCCTTTTCTACCCTAGATCGTGTGTGGCTTTTAGATGTCACTAAATGCAGTCCTGTTACTCATTTCATGTTTGTTTCCATGACATATGTCTTCCTGGCTGCTTTGGGTTCATCCGCGCTGCTGCCTAGATTCCTACGTTCATCGTTCATCCTACGGAGCACCAGATTATACCTGTAGATATTGTGGTGCTATATTTTGGCTGCGTGAGTGCGCTGCTGGCCAGTCCAGTTTGAGAGACGGCAGGATTGTTTACAATAATTGCTGTAGGGGCGGCAAGGTGGTGATACCTCCTTTTAGACCCCCTCCTGAACCGCTTAATTCTTTGGCAAGATTTGATGGTGACGCTGAGTGCAAACGATTCCTAAAAAACATACGCCAATATAATTGTCTCTTTGCTTTTACATCTATGGGTGCGAATATTGACAGATCTATGAATAATGGCCGTGGGCCTCCTGTTTTCAAAGTATCTGGCCAGGTGCATCATCGAATAGGACCTCTTTTGCCAGGGAGCGGTCACTCTCCAAAGTTTTTGCAGCTGTATGTATATGATACAGCGAATGAGCTGCAAAATAGATTTCGTGCCCTACATCCAAATGAGCGCTCAGATGAGCCTCTTGATCCTCAGATCGCTGATCGCTTGCTCAGGATGCTAGATGACCACAATCCTTTGGCAAAACAATTTAGGTTGGCAAGAGATCGGTTGGCAGAGAACAGTGATGATGAGTTCATAGTTAGACTTACTGGGGCGAGAGAAGGAGACGCGGTTCAGTACAATCTGCCTACTGTTGACCAGCTTGCATTCCTTGTTGTGGGGGATTTCACGCTGGACACTTTTCAGCGTGATATTGTGGTTCAGCCTAGGTCTGGTCGTTTAGAACACATCTCTTCTTTGCATCCTGCTTTCATGGCCCTGCAATATCCCCTTCTATTTCCCCGTGGTGATCGTGGTTTCCAGATCGGTGTGCCTTACCGTGGTGTAGATCCATCAGGTGACAGCAAGCGCACCAAGGTGACGATGCAAGATTACTACTGCCATTGTTTTCACTATAGAAAAGGCCAGCCAAATCCATTCCTATGTTATGGTAACCTGTCCACTCAAGCCAAGATTGATGCACGTGCATGTGTTGATGAGAATAGGCTCTGGTACGTGCTAAAGAATCAGCCAAAATTGCGTGTAGAGAGCCTTCAGGGCATAGTCGATGCAGTTGATAAGGGCTGTGTAGATGGTGGTGAGATTGGTAAAAAAACTGTTCTCCCGGCCTCACATACTGGTGGCCGGCGATATATGATTCAGAACTACCATGATGCAATTGCTATCTGTAGAGTCCATGGCCCCCCTGATTTTTTTGTGACATTTACCTGTAATCCAAAGTGGTCAGAAATTGCTGCGGCGCTAGCCTTTGAACCTGGCCAGAAACCAACTGATAGAGCAGACATAGTGGTCAGGGTATACAATATGAAGCTTGAAGAGCTTCTTGGTGATATACGTAACGGTACCACCTTTGGCCCTGTCAGCGCTGGTAAGTTGTCCTGTTAGTTACGTTTCGCAACTAGATATCCTTTTATAGTGACTCTTCCTCTCCTTTGTTTCCTTAGCGCTGCATACAGTGGAGTTTCAGAAGCGTGGCCTCCCACATGCCCATATTATTGTGTGGCTCAAGCAGGATACCTTGCACCCAACACCTGCATTAATAGACAAATTCATAAGTGCTGAGGTTCCTGACCCTCATACAGACCCTCTTGGCTATGTATTGGTGGCTGAGCACATGGTGCATGGTCCATGCGGTGCCAGCCACCCTACCTGTGCATGTATGAAAGAAAATAAATGCTCAAAACGATTCCCAAAAAAATACCAAAGTGAAACAATCATAGATGATAACGGGTTTGTTGTGTATAGGAGATCTGACAACAAAAGATATGTTGAGAAAGGTGGCACAAGATTAGATAGCAGCTCCATTGTCCCATATAACATGTCCTTGCTTAAAAAGTATCAGGCCCATATCAATGTAGAATGGTGTAACAAAAGCATATTTATTAAATACCTATTCAAATACGTTACTAAAGGCCCTGATCGTGGGAAGGTTTATATACAGAGGATACGAAACGGCGAATCAACACCATATGATGAACAAACTAAGACGATAAATGAGGTTCAGGAATACCTAGATTGCAGGTACATATGTGAACAAGACGCTTGTTGGCGGATATTTGGTTTTGACATTCATAGACACTATCCGGTTGTAGAAAGGTTGGCTGTGCATCTTCCAAATGAAAACCCCATTGTTTATGATGAGTCCGCTGATATAACTGATGTGGCCAGATTAGAGTTCCTTCGTAGGACGACATTAACTGAATGGTTTGTGGCTAACAGATTCAACAGCGCTGGTAGAGACCTTACATATTGTGAATACCCTTCAAAGTGCAAATGGGATGCCTCTTCTAGAACATGGTATCCGAGACGGCGAGGTTCTGGTAAGATAGGGAGGCTGTACTATGTACACCCTTCAGCTGGTGAGAGATATTTTCTTAGGATGTTGCTTCTTGTTGTTAAGGGCGCTAGAAGTTTTGAAGAGATTAGAACATATAATGGCGTTGTCCATTCTACATTTAGATCAGCGTGTAATGCCCGTGGCCTACTTGGTGATGATCAAGAATGGTATAGTGCTATGGACGAGGCTGCTTCTTGGGCAACAGCCCCACAGCTTAGGAAACTCTTTGTTACATTGTTGTTGTTTTGTAAGGTCAAGGATGAGCTAGCATTTTTTGAAAAGTTTTGGAGGGTCCTAGCTGATGACATACAGTATCGAATTAGAAACAATATGGGTAATCCTGAATTCCATGTACGTGACGAAGATCTTAGAAACTACTTGCTTGATGATATCCATGATCTTTTCCGGAAAAATGGCGCTAGGATAAAGGACCATTCTCTCCCTCAAAAAACTAAGACCTTCCAAGATATTCCTGGCAATAGACTTATCGAAGAGGCCCTGTCATATGATATTCATCAGGCTGTGCGTGACGCAGAAAATTTGTTTCGCAAGCTAAACCCACAGCAGCTGAATGCATTTAGTGTAATCACCAAAGCTGCTTTAGATAATCAGCCAGGATTTTTCTTTGTTTCTGGCTATGGGGGTACTGGTAAGACCTTTTTGTGGCAAGCGATAGTTGCTTGGATGCGTTCTCGAAAAAAGATTGTGCTTTCAGTTGCTTCATCTGGAGTTGCTTCGCTTCTGCTGCCTGCGGGTACGACTGCTCACTCACGTTTCAAGATGCCATGTGATCTTGATGAGACTTCAATCTGTGATATAAAACGCGGTTCTAAGCTTAGTGAGTTGATTGCGTCTGCATCCCTTATCATCTGGGATGAGGCTCTTATGACACATAGAAACGCATTTGAAGCTCTAGATCGAAATCTTAGAGACGTTTTGTCACCCCACACTGAAGGTGCTGCAGATTTAATTTTCGGTGGCAAGACTGTTGTTTTAGGTGGTGATCTTCGCCAGATTCTGCCTGTCGTTCCAGGTGGTGATAGACCACAAATCATTAATGCTGCAGTAGTAAACTCTCCTTTATGGAGACATGTTAAGATACTGCCTCTCACTACAAACATGAGATTGAACAGACCAGACCTGGACTATGAAACACAAAAAGAAATTGCTGACTTTAGCAGATGGGTCCTAGATATTGGTGAGGGCAAGATTGAGGGTTTAGACGGTGATAGTGTGACCCAGGGCAGACGAATTAAAATCCCCCATGACCTATTGCTTATGCCTCAAGGAGACAATGTCGCGTGTATGGTTAGTTCCGTGTACCCAGAACTAAACACTAGATATGCTGATCCTGATTACCTCCAAACACGAGCTATTTTGACGCCAACCAACGAGGCTGCAGATGGTATAAACTCATACGTGGTGTCCCTGATACCTGGCAAAGAAATAGAGTTCCTAAGTTCTGATAGAATTGCTGAAACTCGCGATGCCCATAAGGATTATGATATGCTATATCCTACTGAATTTTTGAATTCATTAAACGGAAATAATTTCCCACCACACCGTCTCTGTCTTAAAAAGGGTGTGCCGATAATGATGCTTAGAAACATTGATCAGCCAGGTGGCCTATGTAATGGGACAAGATTGATTGTTACAGATATAGGTGAGATGTTACTAGAGGCAAGAATAATCACAGGCACACATGTTGGTGACATAGTACACATTCCTAGAATTTGTTTGATACAATAAAATAAAAGGCTACCATTCGACTTAGAAAGGCGACAGTTCCCAGTGAAAGTCTGCTATGCCATGACCATCAACAAAAGCCAAGGCCAAACCCTAGAGCATGTTGGCGTATACTTAAAAACTCCTGTCTTCAGCCATGGCCAATTATATGTTGCTGTTTCACGTGTTACTTCGAAGCAAGGCCTTAGGATACTCATAGAAGATGCAGATGGTCGCTGTACAGATGAGACACAAAATATTGTTTACCAGGAAATACTCTCCGCGGCTCACAACGCGGATGAGTCTTAGCTC
Source organism: Themeda triandra (assembly GCA_018135685.1). Classification (NCBI taxonomy): domain Eukaryota; kingdom Viridiplantae; phylum Streptophyta; class Magnoliopsida; order Poales; family Poaceae; genus Themeda; species Themeda triandra. Next base: position 221,595 of record JAENPR010000468.1, on the reverse strand, counting down.
CCTTCTTTTGATTGTGTGCGGACGCCTTTTACATGGCGTCGCACTAATTTTGGATCCTTTTGCTTCAGCCTGGCCTGCCAGCTTTTATCTTCCTGTGAACGCCAGGCACCACATGTTTATTGATGTGGTTTGGTGCTTTTTCTACCTATTTTCCCTTGATTTGTGTGTGTCTTCACGTTGGATGCTATGAGATTCTGCACACTACATCTTTTGGATTCGTAGATTTTGTCAGGTTTCTTACTTATTTTTTGTTTTACTCGTTTGCTTAGATATTCCTCACCTGTTCCTTTTGTTTACTGATTTCATGATTAATTGCATTCTGCAGCAATGCCTTTCTCAATGCTGCCCTCCCTGCGGCCTGATGACTGGCGTGCGGTCATCTGTGTTCGTGTTTGCCGCAAGTGGGAGTATCGTGGTGGGACCGATGATGGTACGATCCAGCATGTTGATCTTGTGCTTCTGGATGAGCAGGTTCGTGTTCGACACTTCCTTGGTTACTTCCATATATGATCATTAGACTATTTAAATCTTTCTTGGTACTCACATCAGTCTACCTTGTTCTTCTAGGGAAATAGCCTCTATGCTGAGATCCCTGGGCCTGAGGTCGAAGCAAAAAGCCCGCTGATAGAGGAAGATGGCATCTATGTCATTGGTCGATTCAGAGTCTCCAATGCCAAATCAGCCTATAGGCCAGTTGACGCTGACTATATGGTGGAGTTCACCTTGCACACCACTGTCTCAGCCGCAAGAACTGACATGCCTGATTTCCCCAAGTATGCATACAAGATTACTCCTGTGAACGCCCTTGCTGCACACACCGGTGACACCAGGAACTTCCTTGGTAAGTTCATAGCTATCGACAAAGTCCCTAAAAAATATCCCTAATTTCAGTTTATTCATTCGTATTCTTGCTGTGCTTACATTGGTTTTACTGCAGATACCATTGGAACATTGGTGGAAGTGTCTGACATCCAGACTGTCCACCTGCCTAACAGGGCTCCCACAATGTCCCGGCACATTGTTCTTAGGGACTTAAGGTACCACAATGTGTTCTTCATGATTGCTATTTCTGCTTCGCCATTACAGTAGCCTTTATGTCTAACCAAATCTATTGTGTTGTGAACCCCAGCTATTCTGAGATAAAGATCACTTTATGGGGCCTGAGAGCCACTGCATTCAGCACTGAGGGAGTCTACAACAGCACTGAAGCCAAGCCAATCATAGTCTTGTTTGTTGGAGGACTCATGAAATCCTACCAGGGTAAAAGTTTCTGACTTCTTTTCTCTGTACTGACATAAATACTACTTTCAAAACACGCTCCTCAATAGGTTCTCATAGATCTTAATATCCTGCCCATGTGTTTCAGGAAACTACTATTTAAGTGGTAACACAGCATGTCGTTGGTATTTCAATCCTGCAATTCCAGAGGCAAATCCACTCTATGAAAGGTATGTCCTCAAACCAATTCTGTCCAAGGTATCTCCTTTACGTTCCATTTAGCAAACATTGCCTGATACATCTTATCCAACTCAGCTACCGCAACCAGAGGCTTGAAATAAGGTCAGTCGCATCGCCGGTGCAGCAGCGAATCCAGAGCCGTGCAGAAGCACAGCTTGAGGAGAAGAACCTGAGAGAGCTAAACGAGCTCAGCCCATATGAATTCCCTGTAAGAAACATCCGCGCTCCATTATGATTCTTATCTGCTTGCATTCTATCAGATCTTTTTTCTGAAATTGATACTCTATTCTGTTCGAAATATTAATAAAAGAAAGGTGAGAACAACCATGTTAGAAGCCAGAATGCATGCAATGTCCAGATCTAAAGATACCAGTGAACAGAAACAAAATGGTGCCACCAAACCTGCAGTGCAACCTTCACTATAATAAACAGACTGGACTATTGAATGACAAACTTTCATTAGCTCATAATATTTTACTATCGAACAATGCAGGAGAATGGATACCGCTGCACTGTCACTATTGGACGCCTTGTTCCCAATGCATCATGGTGGTTCCCGTCATGCAACAGATGCAGCAAGTCCTGTGTCCCAGATGGTGCTGGATACAGGTGCCTTCCGTGCGGAAACAATTCCTTCAAGTTCAAGTAAGTCATTCTTCTGTTGTCTAATGACCTCCTAATTCCATGATGGAACACAGCTGAATCCTAGATACAAATTGATGACAGGTACAAGGTGTGCTTTGTGGCTCTTGATGGCACCGATGAGGCTGAAATGATTTGCTTTGGAGACGTCGCTCGGCGCATAATTGGGAAGCCTGTGCAGCAGCTTCTGAGAGCATCGGCAGGCCCTAATGAATATCCAGCTGACATAACAAAATTGGTTTCTCTTAGATTCACCTTTGCAGTTACCATGGCCAGACAGAGCTACTACAAACCCAAGAAGACCTACAATGTCGCTGCTCTGGTCACAGCACATGGCCATCCTGCTGCATTAGCAGGCAATCCTGCACATAGTAATCCGGGAGGTGGAAACGGTGACCATGATATTGCAGATGGATCTGATAATTCCTCCAACAAAGGCCATAGTGAAAATACACTTGGGACATCAACTCCTCCTACGCCAAGAAGCGCACTGTCTTCACCAGACCTTACAATGGTATGCTTCTTATGCTGCTTGCAGTTACTACAGCTAGATCATAATTTCCATGCAGCATGCTCATCTCCCTTATTTCCAACAGACTCCACCACCAAATCTTGATGGGCTCGAAACACCGACGTCAAAGAAACAGAAGAGAGGGTAATATATTTATTACTCCCACCTTCCAACCTGTTGAACATCTGTCTTTTCATAGGTGCCTAACTTCCTTTCCTGCACAGTGGTCCATCCACAGCCAACAAAAAACCTTCCGCTCGCCGTAAGCTTGTTCTATCAGATGAACATGATGATGCAGCTGATGGTGAAGGCGCTAAAAACAAAAGGTATGTGCTATGTTGACAACCTCTTCTCTGCCCATATCATAGAGACTCGACGATCCAACCAAAGCTAAACTTTTACGACCTTTGGAATAAAATTATGTACTAACCAATACCACATTGCATGACTCCTTGCAGTGCTGAGGCTGGCAAGCCTCAAGCTTCTGAAGATGAGCGCTCCTCTCCAGAACGTGTTGCTGCTCATCTGAGCGGCTAGATCGGTATGCCTGCTTACCTTGGAACAAGCTTTTTCCCTGAGACCAATGAAATTGTCAGCCGTATATAAATTAGATTGTCTGAGCAGAATCATTCTTCTATACAGGAGTCCTCACCAGCTCCACAGCTTTTGGTTGGACAGGCTCGCTCCATTTAGCCGTCCAGAGAAGACCCTGCCGACTTTTTGATGGCGCGGCATCCTCTGCATTACAAGCTGACCCGCCATTATGGCAGTAGAATTGGTAGTTCTGTTGAACTCCAGGCAGGAAGATCTTCTAGACTAGGTGACCATTCGAATTGGTCCAGACTTTGTTAAGTATTTTCTACATTAGCCCTGTCATTGCCCTTGTGCGCGCTGGCTAGCTGCATTAGGCACCTAACTAGCGCTGGCACATCCTGCAGTTTTATGCTCATGCGCCACACCATGGTCTCTAACTGATTATGAATAGCCTCCGCTGAGATTTCTCGCAGGCTTAGGCTGTGGCGCTTAGAGTACCTACTTCCTGCAGTTTTGTGGTCATGCACCACACCATGGTCTCTAACTGATTATGAATAGCCTCCGCTGGGGTTTCTCGCAGGCTTACATACCTCAGATTGGTTGTGGTGCTTAGACTACGTACTGCACTATGTAAACCTGGGCTATGTTACTTTCTACCTTCATGGCTTGCCAGACTCTGAATGGTTGTATTCTGGAATTCTATATCACCAAGCTAAGCACTTCTGTTTGTTCGATTTATGATGTTCTGTCTGTTTCTTATTCGAATCTAGATGATCTTATACTAAACTTATGCATAGTACAAGTGGGGCTGCAAGTCCATATGCCTGCCGTAGTACGCATTCAACTTGGAGGATACAAATATGTATGTGTCTCCTCTTTAATTGTCAAGTCCATGTGTACGCTTGAAGAATGTGGGCAGCGAGTGTTTGGAGCCCCAACTTGGCCTTTAGATGTACATCTTGCTCCTGATATATCATGTGCATATGTACATATTTGAAGTACCTATCTATATATGTGTGCCCTTTGCTGCCGTGCATATTGTCGAACCTGTGTTTAGTAAGCAACTGATGGCGGATGCTTTATTTAGTATTCATAGTCGTTTACCATTATTTGATCTAAATGGACAAAACAATTGTTATGCCATTCGACGCGCGCATGGGCGCGCGCAAATCACTAGTTGGCACCATTGGCTGGCTGCGCACCTGCTGGTCCTTCTACTTAAACAATCATCAGCAGCAGGATGGCGCAGGTAGTCGTCGTCATCTAAGCCGACAATAATGTTGCCGAAATCGCTCCTGCTGCTGTTGCTGCTGCCTGTGCTCCTCCTTGCAGCAACGGCGGCGGATGACAGCAGCGGCGTGTCCGTGTCCGTGATGCCCGGCTGCCAGCGGAGCTGCGGAGGCGTAGGCATACCTTACCCGTTCGGCATCGGCGACGACGCCTGCTTCCGTCAGGGGTTCGAGATCCGCTGCATCACCAACAACGGCAGCGGTGAAATCCCGGTGCTAGCGGGGACCGACCCGACCGTCCCGGTGCTGAGCCTGTCGGTGGCGCCATCGCCTGAGGCCCGGGTGCTCCTGCCGGTGGCATGGCAGTGCTTCAACTCCACTGGTGGCAAGATTGGGGAGTACACCGGCAACGTCAACTTCAACCAGGCCGGCGTGTACCGCATCTCCGACGTCTACAACGAGCTCTACGTGCTCGGCTGCAACACCTTGATCTACGTCAAGGGCGTCAAGAACCAGCGCGGCGCCGGCCGCTGGAACTACAAGTTCTACTCGGGATGCGTGTCCGTCACCAACGACCCGGGAGACCCGCGGGACGGCGCCTGCGCGGGCCTCGGCTGCTGCCACGTCGACATCCCGCCGGGGCTCACGGACACCACCATGACCATGTTCGACAGCGGCTACTGGTCACATGAGAACCAGGAGTTCTGCCCCTGCGACTACGCCTTCATCGTAGAGAAGGGCAGCTACAGCTTCTTGGCATCCGACCTGACGACGCGCGTGCCGAGATCGATATCGAGTAACCAGACCACGGCGCCGCTGCGTGTGGACTGGAACATGCCCCTGCGCCTGGACTGGGCCATCCGCGACGGCGACAACGCCTCCATCTCCTGCGCTCAGCCAGGGACCAAGCCAGGGTACGCCTGCCGGAGCAACCACAGCGAGTGCATCAACTCAACCGACGGCCCTGGGTACTTCTGCAACTGTGCCAAAGGCTATGAGGGTAACCCCTACGTCGATGATGCTGGAGGTGGAGGATGCACCAGTAAGTAATTGATTGATTAATATCTACCTCCTTGCATTGCAAGCATCATGTAACACTTTTAAATTTACATATATGATGAAACTTGATAAGGGCAAACTTATTTGTACCTAAATTATATAGAAGCCTGACAAAATCTATAACTTTGTACTAGATAACTTTAATATTTGATATTGTTTATTAGGTGCAAATATTTGTTTATAGCTAGCTAGTTGGCTAACGACTAGTTGCCTAGTTGAAGACTTGGCTAAAAAGAAATAGTGGCATATTAGCCCTCTTGTTTGGATGCACTGGAGCTAATTTAAACTAAAATTTGCTCTCTAACAATTCGCCCATAGTATTCTAACAAGCCCTAAATGCAGACGTTTAATAAACTACAGTAAAAAGAACATAGGGCCAGGCTAGACCAGTATCACTGATCGGGATTCCTAGATAGTATTGTTGACTTGCACTTTTTAATTGCAGATATAAATGAGTGCCTACGGCCGGGTAAGTTCCCTTGCCATGGGGAGTGCAAGGACACTGACGGTTCTTATGAATGCAAGTGTCGTCCTGGGTACGAGAGCGATGGCGATCCAAAAGAAAAGCCATGCCGTCCAAAACTTCCTGGACAAGCAAAGCTTGTCATAGGTATTTATACATTAATCTTTAAACTTTTTGTACAATATATGATGATTGCTATACCATGACAATTATAAATGTTTGCTTCAAAAAAGCCTAGCTTTCCACGAGGCGACCCCTGCTTTCAGCTCGAGGATGAACTCTTCGTCGATGGCGAGAGATGTTACGCATGGTTGGTAAAGTATACCAGTGTAGGAAGCAGTGGACATGTGGTTAACACTACCGGAAACACGCGATTTGCCAAGTGCCTCGGTCTTTGCCGAGTGCCAAATATCGGGCACTCGACAAAGAGGCCTTTTGCTAAGGGCCGGCACTCAGCAAAGGCACTCGGCAAAGAGGCCTTTTGCTGAGGGCTGGCACTCGACAAAGCCTGGCACTCAGCAAAATACTCTTTGTCGAGTGTCCGGGTCTCAGCAAAGCCAGACACTCGGCAAATAGGCTCTTTGCCGAGTGTCAAAACCTCGGCAACGGCTCTCGACAAAATATGGCACTCGGCAAAATGTGACGGGAGGCCTACGGTCGTCAGCCTGGGCTCTGGGCAAAGGCGACGTCACCGTGACTGCAGTCGTCATGGTGACTTTTCTTTGCCGAGTGCCGGGCCGCACTCGGCAAAGAAATCTTTGCCGATAACGGGTTTGCCATCGGCTCTTTGCTAATAGTATTTTGCTGAGTCACTAATAGCCTCAATCCTAATAGCCTCTCAATCCTAACAAACTTCTAGATAAGCTCGCACAAAACTCTCATAAGCAATATTAAACAAACTAATTGACTTTGCTGGAGTGACTTACACTACTGGAGACAATGTGTGTAGGCTAGGTTTCATATACAATAACTATAACTACAATTAAAGTGACATTATTTATTGCTAATATAAAAATTGTGGCAATTTTGTGAATTGTCCTAAATTATTTGGTCGTTTAATTAGCCTACCCAACCCAACTTATTTGATGTCCATATGTTGCAATGGACTAGAACTGAGCAAATTAAGCATGGCCTGGCATAACTGCCTTAGTGGGCATGGCTTGAACACAGATCCCACAGCTTAATAAAAATCAGCCTAAACTCAACCCAAAATATTTGTTTTAGCTATTTTACACTCCGCCTGAGCCCGGACCTGGCCTGGCTCCCAGGGTGATGATCCTGGGTGGGATTTTCTTGTGATAAAAGAGTAGGTTTTTTTTTTTTTCGATCAGCCCAAGCCCAACAAAGCCTACAAAATGCTCATGTATACAACAAACAAATTTTGTTATTAGTTTTGAAATTAAATGACTGCTTGATTATGTTGCCTACAGAAATTATGACAACTATTGATAGCATACCATCTACTCATATTTGTGCATATGTTGTCTACAGGAATCACTGTTGGTACTTCGGTCTTATTTTTTATCTTACTTGGAGCTGGGGTATGCTATATTCTGAAGCGGATAGAGCAGAAAGCAAAGGAGAGAGAACTGAGAGAAATTGAAAGGAAGAACGGAAGTGAGAGACTTAAAAATGTGAAAACTCTAATATTATTCACAAAGGAGGAACTTATTGAAATAACAAAGAACAATGCGGTGCTTCTTGGCAAGGGAGGCTTTGGAGAAGTTCACAAAGGGACTTTATCAGACTCAGACAAGACCGAGGTGGCAGTTAAGGCTTCCATTGAGGTAACTGAAGCTACAAAGGATAAGTTTGCGAAGGAAGTGGAAATCCAGTCAACGATGATGCACAAGAACATTCTCAAGCTCTTGGGTTGCTGCTTGGGAGTCGATGTTCCATTGTTGGTATATGAATACGCCGCCAAAGGAAGTCTCAAAGACATTCTCCATGGGAAAAACAATGATCAGCATCGTGAGCCTCTCACACTTAGGTCACGTTTGGACATTGCCATTGGGTCTGCTCAAGGTTTAGCTTACATGCATTCATACACAGAAAATGGCATACATCATGCAGATGTCAAACCAGACAACATACTCCTCGATGGTGGGTTGGTTCCAAAAATCTCAGATTTTGGGTTATCTAAGATCTTTGTAGCGGGCAAAGATTATACCATGAATGTGATAGGGTGTTTACCTTACATGGATCCAGTGTACAAATATACAGGGAGGGTAACTCCGAAAAGTGATGTCTATAGCTTTGGAATTGTTCTCTTAGAGCTGATTTCTAGAAGGCCTGTTGTAGATGGTGAAAACAGCCTTGTCAAGCAGTTTAAGAGAGTTTATGAACAAGATAACACTGGAAAGGTGTTGTTCGACAAAGATATTGGTGAAGAACAAGATATTCCTATCCTTGACGAAATTGGCAAACTAGCCATGAAGTGTTTAAATGATAATGTTAATGAAAGACCAGCTATGGTGAGTGTAGCAAGTGCACTTGTGATACTGAAAGATTCTTGGGAAGAAACAAGACAAAGTTTCTCTTCTACTTCAATCAACTAGCTAGGGGCTATTTGATGGAGCTCCCCAAATAAGTGGTTCTCTAGGGATGTGACTATATGAAGCTGAATGTGATAACTATGACAAACTGTTTCCATTGTGCTTCCATCATAGTTGGCTTTGTATGTGTTTGTCTATGTTATGTGTGAGTGTTTGTGTTTGCTTCTTCTCAAGTCAGTGGTGTGACTCTAATACATGCACATCAGTGCATGAGCTGCACGTGCCATTTGTGGCGTGTGTTTGTGCGCGTGTGCGCGCGCGCGCGATTGAGCTGTGTGGAGCAACATGCAGCTTCTAAGCTGGGCCTTGTTACTCAAGGATTTTGTTGTGCGTACTATCTGGCCTTCCCTCCGGATCATGTGGTGTGGTACTGGTTGTCTCCATCCATATAAAGTGTGATGTTTGGCTTGTTAATTGGGTTCCTTTTGTGCGCTGCATGTTAATCATCATCTCAACGAATGGCCCAAGTGATAGGGTCAGATGTTTGATACATCTCTGTCATGCATCAATGGTGGCTAGCAGTGGCGGATCGACCCAGAAACAAAGCCGAGAGGTGTTGTAAAAAAAAAAAAAAAAAAAAAAAAAGCCGAGAGGGGGCTAAACAATAGTGGGCTAGAACTCATATTAGTGGAGCAGCAATAGATATAACAAAGAATGGAAATGATAATATCAATTGAAAATGCTGAAGCAATACGTACAAATAGAGGGCATCCCATAATTTCACACCATCTTGATCGCCATTTTTAGTTTAAGGGCACATCAAGTGCAGAGAGCTCCCGCTCTTTGCATGGTCTGGAGAAGTGGGGAATAGTGTCAGTGAAGCCTTATTGAGTGTGGTTTTTCCAAAGGCCACTTCGGGGAAAGTGTATTTCCCGGACTTTCATTTTGGCCCTGCATCAGGATTCGTGACGAAGTGGGTATTGAGTCCTGACGAAGTGGGTATTGAGTCCTGGTATAGAATACACGAACAGGAACGACAACGGAACGCACGCTCGACCATTTTTCCACCTCGCGCTGCCTTCTTTGCCACCACCTCCCTCGCCGTCGAGCCCTCTCCATGCTCCTGCTCGCCCCCCTCCCGCCGGCCACTGCCCCACCGTAGGCACTAGGGTTCACCAGAGCTCCGGCGAACCCTAGCGGCCGCGGCGACCGCCTTTTACCCCTCCTCCTCCGGCCATGGCGGCCCCACCCCTCCCTGGCCCGGCCGCCACGGGCACCGCCAGGGCCCCCTAAACTGCCCGTCCTCCTTCCCCACCGTTGGGCCGACCTGCCTCCCGTCGGCCGGCCGAGCCCCTCTCTAACCCGCTGGAGATGTCTTTTTCTCACTCTCCGGCGACCACGCCGCCGTCATCTTCGCCTCCGGGGTTCAGATCGAGGACCCGCAGGAGATGTCTTCTTCTCACTCTCCGGTGACCACGCCGCCGTCATCTTCGCCTCCGGAGTTCAGATCGAGGAGGAGGAGGAGCAGCTGGCCTACCTCATCGCCCGCCGCCAGCCGGGAAGGTCACCGGGAGAGGGCCGGCGCCAGGGAAGGGCCGGAGGGGCGCCGCCGGGGTGGGGGTCGCCGGCGTGGGGGCCGCCGATGTGGGGGCGCCGGGGTGGGTCGCAGGATCTTCAGCAGGTCGCGAGATTGGGGAAGAAAAGGAGGACCGTACGGGAAGGAGAGAGAGAGAGAGAGAGAGATGAGTCGGGGTATTTCTTTTCCTAAATACAAGGATTTTTTTTTTACATATTAAGTGCACGAATCTTGGCGCATATCGAATGGCTCGAAACCTGCCTTCCGGGATGTTGCCTTCGACAAACACTTTCCCAGCCTTACCCTCGCATGTGAAGACTTGAAATAAACAAATACTGTCATAGTTGTCGAAGAAACAAAATAACATTACGAAATGAAATAAATAAATAATAATGTGTGCCATGTGCGATGTTGCATACTGAATGAAATGTTGCAGATTGCAATGTGAGTACGGAGTATTACAAACTTTGACCAATTATATATTAAAAAAATATAAGTATCTATGGTATATAATTAGTATCATTAGAAAGATTTTTGAATCTAGTTTTTTAACAAATTTATTTGAATATTTAAATGTTACGCGTATTTTCTACAAATCAGCAAACTTCATGACGCTTCCCACGGCGACAGTCTTTTAGGGACAGAGGGAGTAGTCAACTTGATATTCCAAAATTGAAATTCAAGCAGCCTGCAGCAGAGTAGAGCAGAGCAGGGGCGTTGCAGACGTGCAGTGCGCTGGTGAGTGGTACCGGGGCGTTGCAGACGTGCAGTGCGCTGGTGAGTGGTACCTTTGCCCGTCCCTCACGACTTCTGAAATCTGGAGTGCAGACCCTGCCACTCTGCCCACCCGCCTCGGGGACCGCCTGCTGCTGCTGCTGCTGAAGCGGTGACCTGCCACCTACGGCCGTGGACCAACTGTAGTGCACTCGTCGTCCTCTAAATCCATTCTCTATCCGTCCTAGTCATCAAGATTCTTTTCTCTATACACCTTTCTTCCGCACCTCATTATCCTCTATATCTCATACTCTATACCAACTACCAACAGTAAGACTCACTTGTCACTTTATCTAAATATATCCATGTGAGATCTTATTTTAAAAAAATTTATTGAGACGAATTCAATTGTATAATCAGAATTTAATTTGACCTTTTGGTTTATGAGTTATAATATTTTTTAGTTACTTAAAATCGTGGCACCCGCCGCTGGACGTATGCTCTCTCTCTCCCGTGTGCATGCTCTCTCTTTTCCCGTGCATGCTCTCTCTCTCTCTCCCCCATGTGGCAGGTACCTAACTGACAGTACCACGCTGAAAATAGCGGATGCTGCTAGGGTAGCGTACTCTTTACCGTAAGACTGTCCGCACTCATCATCCTCTAAATTCATCCTCTATCCGTCCTGGTCGTCAAGATTTTTTCTTTATACGCCTTTCTTTCGTACTCATCATCCTCTATATCCCATACTCTATACCAACCACCAACAGTGGGGTCTACTTGTCACTTTATCTAAATATATCCATGTAAGATCTTGTTTTAAAGGATTTATTGAAACAGATTTAATGGTGTAAACGGAATTTAATTTAGTATTTTGGTTTATGAGTTATAATATTTTTTTAGTTAGTTGAAATAGCAGCACCAGCGGGGCCCGCGCTCTCTCCCTCCCATCTGCAGCAGCAGCGGGGCCTGCGCATTTGTGCGCATTTGCCTCTCCCTCTCGGCCAAACAGCAGTAGCATGTTCAGGTGGGCCTGGGCGGGCATGTAGCGCACGAACGCCATCCCGCTAGATTTAGCGTGGCTCGCGTCGAGCTGGAGGGTAGCGCATCTTTTACAGTAGACCGCTGCAGCTTCATTTCCTGTAAAAATCTACTCCAGGATCACTTCCCAGTGCGGATAGCCTAAGACTACCCGCAGCGGCATCCTGAAAAGGGTACTGGAGTACCGGTTTCCAGGAAAATTTGCTGCAGCGGGGTACTGGATCGAGTCCGGGAAAGTTCAGGATCGCCTCCGATCCTGGCTCTGTCCCGGATGTACGATGTCGTCCGGGAAGCCCCACGCGGGCCCGCGCGTCCTCGTCCACTCGTGCGTCCCGAGAAGGGGCTGCTCGCCCGCCCGGCCGGAGAGGGAGAAGGAGATGGCCGGCCCGCGCCCTCGCATCCTCGCCCGGCCCTCGGAGGAGGCGACCGTTGCCGGAGCTCGCCATGGCCGGGAGGACGCACCGAAGAGGACGGACGAGGACGAGGTCGCCATGGCAGAGGGAGGTGGAGGGACTTGCCGCCGCCGAAACCGCCACCTTTGCCTCCTCCGAATCCGCCACCGGCACCACCGCCTGCGCCGCCTCCCCCGCCAACACCACCACCGAAACCTCCGCCTTTGCCGCCGCCGAAACCGCCGCCAGCTCCGGCACCGGCACCACCTCCTGCGCCGCCACCTAGACCGCCGCCAGTACCTCCTCCAGCGCCACCGCCAAGACCACCGCCTCCACCTGCACCACCACCAAGACCGCCGCCCGCACCTCCTCCAGCGCCACCGCCAAGACCACCGCTTCCTCCCGCACCGCCGCCAAGACCACCGCCTGCACCGGCACCACCCCCAAGGCCACCACCGGCACCTCCTCCTGCGCCACCACCAAGGCCGCCACCGGCACCACCGCCTAGCCCACCTCCTCCGCCTGCACCACCACCAAGGCCGCCTCCTCCGCCTGCACCACCTCCAAGACCACCGCCGGCACCACCTCCGGCGCCACCACCAAGACCGCCACCTTTGCCGCCTCCAAAGCCACCACCAGCACCGCCGCCTCCCCCAAGGCCTCCTCCTCCACCTAACCCGCCCCCTTTCCCTCCACCGAAGCCACCCCCAAGGCCGCCGCCATGTCCGATCCCTCCGCCAAGTCCTCCACCAGCTCGCGTGCACGATTGGGAAGGGGAAAGGATGAGAGAGAATGGGGAGGGAGGGTGGCCAGCGGGGAAAAAAAAAAGAAAAAAAGCTGTCGCATCGCATGGGTCCCACAGATATAGAGCAGACATATTGAGGATGACGAGTGCGTGAGAAATTGATATGGAGTATGAAATCTCGATGACTAGGACGAAAGATTCCTTTTAGAGGAAGAATTTGGAGTATGACGAGTGCGGATAGTCTAAGCGCTGCAGGGCTGCCATCCGCTAAATGCTCCTGCAGGTCGACGGTAGAGGACGCGGTGCAGGTGGTCTGACCCCTTCCTGTATGTATGGCTGGATCTGTAATTCTGTATCTGCCGCCGTGGAACGCTGATCGAGAGGAGTTGGGCTACCTGAAGACGTGAATCCTTTCTCTTCTCCAAACTCTAAAAATCGAGGAGAGCTCGGATCCACCTCATGTTGCAAGATTGATCGGACTCTTGTCTCCTCTGCTGCACGGCTGCACACAGTCGTCGTTTCATGGCCTGAACGAGTTTTTTAGAGTTCATGCCCTGAACGAGTTGTTGGAGCTGTCCATGGAGTTGAGATCCATGTACGGCACCGGCACCAGCTCCTGCTCCATCGTCCCCGCCCGTCTCCGCTTCCTCCTCTCCCGAATGCGGTACCCAATGCAAGCTCCGGCGGCGGCCAGGCCGACCAGGACCAGCGACAGCGCTGCGGCGACGCTAGGCGACATGCCCGCCGACGCCGGCGGCTTCCTGACCTTGAAGTAGCCCACCTTCCGGTCGTCGGCCTCGTACACCATCGTCTGCACGGGGAAGTCGATGAGTATCCGCTGGCGCCACCGCTGTGCGCCGAAAGTTTCGGTGCCCCCGGGCGGCGGTATCCCCCTGCATATCTACCTCGTGTTCATCTCGAACGGCAGCTCCTCCTCGTACGTCACCGACACCCGCGTCCGCCGCACCACGTCGAAGCCCACGCCCAGCTGCTGCTGCTGCCCGGTGCCGGCGGCGCACAGGTCGGCGGTCGTCTCCTCGGCGTGGCACAACTGGGCGGAGGCGAAGGTGGCGCTCGTGCTGTTGTCGAGGCACTGGCACTCGGCTTTCCCGGGGACGCACAGGCCGTACGCGCCGCACGCTGTCGGCAGCTCGCACCGCTCCGAAATGGCCCGGTAGTCCGCCGTCCACGTCTTGGAGTTGTTTGCCCAGTAGTACGCGCGGAGGTTGCCGTCGTCGTCCAGCGTCATCCGCCGCAACACGCTGGTGAGGTTGTCGACGAACGTGTCGAACGACAGCACGTCCACCCTCTCGTCGTTTCCCTCGAGGTACAGGCCGAAGAACCCGCGGGCGTCGAGGCGGCCGTACACCGGCGGCTCCGAGGCGTTCTCCGGGTGCGCCTCGAGCGCCGTGTGCCGCCAGTACGTCCGCGCCTTCGTCATCGTCCGGCCGCCACCGTGGAACTCCATGTGCAGCGCCATGTAAGTCTTCCCGAGCTGCAGCGCGAACCGCCGGTTCGCGGAGACGAGCGGCGGCGAGGGGCCCGTGAAGTTCTGGCCCAGGACGAGCGTGTCGGACGGATGGCGGAAGCTCTCCCACTCCGGCGCCGTCTTCTCGTACCGCCGCACGACGAGGTTGGACGAGTCGAGGAGCACCACGACGTCGCCGACGGCGTCGACCGTCTGCCACAGCACGCCGTCGTCGTGGCCGGTGAGGAGGACCAGGCTGCCGTCGTCGAACGCGAGCGTGGCCGGACGCGACCAGTCCCCGAGCCGCGCCGGCGTGGCGCGCCAGACGGGGAAGGAGGACGCGAGGTGGACCACGGCGAGGTCCAGCGACGCCGCGCCCACGCGGAGGAAACCCAACGCGAAGGCGCCGCTCGGCGCGTACAAAACCGGCTCGAACGGCACCGGCGGGTTCCGCGTGTGCGCCGCGGTGAAGCCGTTCGATAGCTGCGTCGTGAGCTCTTCTCCCTCGGCGGCGCCGTCGACCAGGAAAACTGACGATGCCACACAGAGCACGGCGATGATGGCAGCAGCGGCGGCGATCGCCGGATCGTGGCCCTTGCCTCGCCTCATTTCAGAGTGCTGACAAAGGACGCGATTGAGCTCAAATTTTTGGGATCAGAGGGTCCGTTTCTGGCTCGCTGAGAAGCAGAAATTGGCAATTTCTAAGCATTTTAAGGTGTCAGAGTCCTTGAGTTCGTCTGCTGATACGATGTTGACAGCCGGTGAATGAAACCCTCGTGTTGTGTGGGCGTTTACTTGGAATAATTTAATTTGTCATATACTCCATGCGTTTCAAATTACAAGTCGCTTTGTTTGTTTTTTATTCATCTATTTGCTATGTATCTAGACATATTAAAAAAAGTCAAAGCGATTTAGAATTTGGAACAGAGGAAGTATCAATACTACTAGTAGTCACACACGGGAATTCCTAGCTTTCGATACCACTCCCCTAAAAGACTCCTCCCCAAGCCACCATTTCTCAAACCTAAACCTCTTTAGAAAGCATTATCTCTAGCATCTAACAACAGCGGGTTGTGATCACTACAGGGTCTATCAAGTGCCTTCACTGTTGCTGGAGGAAAAGCTACATCCCACTCAGTGGAGACAAACAATCTATCTAGGCATGATCATTCTATCCTGATTAATGGTCCAAGGAAATTTCCTATTTTTTGATCTGATTCTATAAGCGCCCACTTACTAATCCAATCATTAATAAGATCTACCGATTTGAACTTGACTATCCCATTACTTTTGTTAGCAATAGATCTCACTAAATTAAAATCTCCACCAATGAAAATGGGCTAGACCAGGCCCCCACTACCTTATGAAGTTCATCTAAAAAGGCTTGTTTACCACTATCATAAGCAGACACCACAAACAACCACTAGTTTGAACCCAAAACCAGAAACCTTATGGTGAGCATGATAGAAATAGTAAACTCCAAAATTTCACAAGTACTAATGGCAAAGATGTCAGCATTAACTTCAACTAGGATACCCCCATCAGAGTTCTTAGCATTCAGAAAATTCCACTCAGAAGGCACATTACCACTTAGAAGGCACATTACCAGTCAAAGACCTAAGTAAACCAGGAGAAAAACTTTCTTTTTTGGTTTCCATGACCCCTACAAAGTCTATAAGATTGTCCCTAATTCTACCTACCAAAGCAAGAATTCTGCATGTTAGGCCCATCCAAAAAGACCTTTTATTTCCTTCTACTTTTATATTTCTTCCTAGGGACTAGTTTGGACCAAACTTCTCCAAGGTCATCCAAAACTGATGATTGACCATCATAGGATTTAGGAGTCCCATGATTACCTTCCTGCAAATTCCCAGAGTCTTCCTCTGATGGTCTAGGGGCCTTCCTGAACCTCAGAACTAGTCCCTACCTTATCATCAATTAATTATTAACCCACAAGAGAACAAACTACACAAGATTGGACATAGTTGTCATGTCTATCATACCTAATTTAATCGTTTTTGCTAACATGCTATCAAACTTAGGATTATCTATCTCAACAACTAAACCTGCATCTGCAGCCACGTACACGATGGAACTAATTGACATAGGAGGGATTTTAATATTATCTTTTGGAACCTCGATCTGGGTCCTTCTTGCTTTTCAGCGCTTGAGCTTTTTCTAATATTGTCATGTCATCCCCAGCATTTTTTACTTTTCCTTTGCACCACAATGGGACCCCACTTTGTGAGAATCCCCCCCCCCCCCCCCTTTCTCTTAGACTCGCTCACAAAGTTACGGATGCCAAAAAAATTTCAGGATGCCATGTGTACCGATGCCTGCACTCTAGATATTTCCACAACGTCGGCACCGACGGCTCTATGCATGTAGGCCCATACCTCAATGCCCCTCCTGAACTCCTCGACCACACAATTTTACTCTCCACGATGCTCAAAAAAAAAAAAAAAATTCACTCCACACCTCAATCCCCCTCCAATGGCGTCGATCCAATCCATGACGGCGGCGGCTTTCTGCCGGCGACACTCCCTCTCCCTCTCCATCCCCGCGCCGGCGGCGCTCCCTCTCCCTCTCCATCCCCGCAGCCGGTGGCCGTGCCCTACACCTCCATCCCTGTAGCAGGCCGCCTTCTTCCTCAACTACGTCTGCAGGGAGGTCGGAGCTGCCTGCCTTCTTCCTCAACTCCGGCTGCAAGGCGGTTGGAGCCGCTCGTAGGGCTATCGTTGTCATGCCGGAGGTCGGGTTCGTGCACGCCGTCGTCAGGAAGCGGGGGCCGCATGCCGCGCCGTCTCCGTCTCCTGGCGGCCCACGACTGGTGCCCCACCCGTCGCCCGCCGAGGACCTCATCGCGGCGTCGTTCCTCTTCCTCTCGGCCGCCATCCTCGTCCCCGTCGGCCACTGAATAGGCGCCATGCAGAGCCCTTGGCGGCCATGGCGCCACCACCTCCATGCCCCGCCCCAGCCTGCCCGCCCCGACGGTCATGGTGGCCACCGCCTCCCACTCCGCCGTCCCGCACTGCGCGCCCTGGCTGGGCAGGAGCTCGCCTGCGCCGCCATGGCCAGGGTTGGAGCTGGACCTCCTGCTTGCACTACGCCTCTGCTGCCCGTGCCCGCTTGGCCACTTCCGAGGAGAGAGAGAGCTTGAAGCATCGGTGAACAAACTTGACTCGATGCGTAGTTTTTTCCCAACCCTTAAGGACATGTGCTCTCATCACCCACACCGTTGGATTCACATTGAGAAGTGTGCCCAAATACACATCTCAATGCAGATTCACATTGAGATGTGTGTGTGCACACTTCTCAATGTGAATCCAACGGCGTGGGTGATGAGAGCACATGCCCTTAGCGGCAGATTTTACTTTGACTCAGCACCGGATCGATGCTTGGAGAGGAGAGAGAGAGAGTTTAGGCACCGTTTTTTTTCAACATTTTGGCTAGTCTTACGCCAGGCAGGAAACAGGCACCGTGCTTGAAGCATTGTAGCGTACTCAAAAGTCAGGCGTCGAAGCCATCTTTGGTCTAGGACCACATGATATGATAAAGTATTGCCCACCATCAACACCAAACAGCCGCGTGAGGGGTCAGTGCCCAACAAAATGATATTGTTTAAATATCTGAGCATCGACATCGATGGCTGTAGTTGCGCTGGAATTTGAAGCACCGGTTAAAAATAGCATCAGTGCTTCACTAGATGTAGTGTTGGCAGCGACACCTAATTAATCTCTCTCTATTTGAAGCATTACTAAGGCGCAACACTTCGGAGGGCTTTAGGAACACCTTCCTGACCCCCTGCTCTGTCCAAATATCCTCCACAGAGGGCCGGGTGTATACTAACCCGTCTTCTATATGTGTGGATAGTGAGTCAGGGGCATCCTCCTTGACATCACTTGCCTTTCCCTAGTGCAAATGAACTTTTCTTGCGGATTACACACAGAATATACAACAAGAGCTATGGCATATTAGCATGGTAGTTTAGAGATGTACAGCTGTACTGGCTGCATATATGACATCGTGAGCAAGAATGAATGTTGGTAGTAATCTAATCTAAGAACATTGGAAAATCATTGTAACTATGTACTGCTGCAACAGTGTGCGTCGAACAAAACAAATTTTAGTCCAATTTAGTAGCTCCTGGGTGACTAGAAGGAATAATGTATTTTAGTCCCATTTTAGTTCTTTTAGCTGTTTAGTTCAAAAAAGATTAAAGTTTAGTTCACTTTAATTTAGTCCTGTGGAACCCTTTAATTGCCAGGTTCCTCACGAGCTCACGTGTTTTTTTTTTTTGAGTTCAAGGGTGGCTCCCGGCCTTTATATATGAAAAGACCATCGTTAAAGGTTCATACATCACCAAACTCATAAGCTTGAAACTCAGCCAGAACATAGAAACTGAAACTGAAAAACAAAACGCTCCATCAACAGAACTACTGTCGCCCAACTGACAACGCAAGACTACTGAGCATTTACAAATTCCAGGCGCCCTTCAAAGCCGAGAAGTCGATCCATTTTCCTTCCAGCTTCGCCTTCTCCCAATCAGCAACCAGCTGATCCTTAGCTTTCTCCGGAGAGATGTTCTCCCAATCACCAGCCATCGAGTACAACAGTCGATCAACCTTGTTGCTTATCTGGTCAAGCCAGACAGCCTTTGAGGACTTGTCGCCAACTTCTTCAGCTTGCTCAAGTAGCTCAGGTACACCATGTGTTTTTCCTTTGGACACAAAGAACTCCAGTTCTCCAGCATGGCTGCCACCTGCAGCAGTAGTACATGCCCATTTTTCCACAAAGTCCCCTGAAAACAGACAGAGTTCCTTAGCTTCCATAGCCCCCACAGGGCAGCAGCGCAAAAAATGTTAACTACTGTAAACTTCTTTTCACTAAGCCATTTAGTACCAATAGAAACAAAATCCACTCCAACTTGCTGTTCTAAGACCTCATACATATTGTCCCAAAGTTGCTTAGCAACAACACATTCAAAAAATAGGTGATAGACGCTCTCAGATTCTGAGCAAAACAAACAGGTAGGGTCCTCCACATCTCTTCTAATCTCTAGATTATCTCTAGTTAACATTTTGGTTTTAGAAAGAAGCCATAAAAAGAAGTGCACTCTAGGAGGTATTCTTAGAGACCATACATCAGGGATATAAACAGGAATAACTCCTCTAAAATTTATAATCTTATATAATGACTGAGAAGAGTAGACACCATTGGAGTTGAATTGCCACACTAATTCATCATCATTTCCAGGAAAAACTATAGTAGAGGCTAACTGCACCACTTCTAACCATAGATTATACAATCTTTCATCCACACATCTTCTAAAAGTACATTTTAGGTTAGTCCCATCCCAAAGTTCAGCAACAATAGCAGATTTCTCATTCACTATAATGTATAACTCCCAAAATTGAATAGCCAGACTTGAGGACCCTAACCAATAATTTTCTTCCCAGAACTTACATTTCTTTCCATTCCCTATCAACCATCTATAACCCATCTTAGCTGCAGAAGCAGCCCAAATCATACCCTTAAAAAGCTGTGATGCACCAATAGTAGAACTATAGAAGATGTTAGGTCTATCAATCTTATTGTTGGAACTCAGTTCCAGCAGGTTTAGTATTCAACTGTAATCACAATTACAATGCTAGAGTGCGAAGAAGAGAAGCTCTTCCACTCCAGGGAGTCATCCTCTACAACAGGGGCTGGGGGGGCTCCTTTTATAGCCATCCCAGCTCCTTAGTGCAAAAAGACATTACAACCCCTGAGAGGAAACAAGGAAACCCTAATCCTATGACCCTTCCAGGTGGGGTTGGCAGGGGCAAAGTCGTCCATTGGAGTGCTACTGGGTAGGTGGCCTCCCAGAAGCGCTTAGTGGCCCGTGGGCTCCTCCTGGGCCTTCAAAGTGCGCAACATTCTCCTTGCCCCTGGGCCGTTGGTGGGCCGTCTTCCGTGGTCGGCGTGCCTCAGCCATGGGCCAGATGCCTCCACGCCAGCCTGCGATCTCCGTCACAGCACTGATGTCTCCGCCATCATCCTGGCGTCTCCGCCTTGAGACCTGCGGCCTACGCCGCTGGCCCGATGCCTCCGCCGGAGGCCGGAGGTCTCCGCCGCCAGCCTGATACCTCCGCTCGGAGGCCTGAGGTCTTCACTGCCGGCCTGGTGTCTCCGCCTGGCGATCGGAGACATTCCAAGGCGCAAGCCGGCATGGTCTCCGGCGGCGGACATCTGGTCTCCGATCCAACCCTGCACAATAGTTTAAGACATGCGCAACAAATAGGATGAATGGGGGGTTAGTTGTCCGTAGGCACATGTCATGTCTCCACTGCTGAGATGCCTTTCCCAACATTCCCCCCTTGAGGGTTAGGTCCAGCGGAGGCGGGCCCTAGCCATCAATTCTCGGCTTGATCAGCGGAGACCATGGCCCTCCCCCCTGGCGCGTCTTTGATGGACCGAGACTCCTGGTGATAAAAGATTTTTTTATTGTGACCTTTTCTCGTCCGTTGGATCTGAGGTCTATGACTCATGACTGTTGGACGTGTTACCGTTGCCGTGGAGGGGCGGTTCCCCCTTCGACCTGCCGTCCGGCCACTATAAAAGGGGAGCGGGGTGGTGAGAATTTTTTACCCCGCGCTGTTAATCTTGCGCTGTAGTTTTCTTCCACTGTTTCTCGTGCCACCTCCGCATCCGCCGGTTGCCTCCGATTTCGATCGGGGCACCTCCGCTGCAACGCGCTTGCCTCCGCCACCGCTACACAGGTCCTTACTCCCGGTTTCAGAAAGTGAAGGTCGGAGACTGGCTGGATCTTTTTGAGAAGTGCATGCTTGTTGCTGCGAAGGCTAGGGATCTGGAAGAATCTCTTTCTGACGTGGAAGTCTCCGTCAACGACCTCGTCCCTCCGCATAGTCCCAGAGGTATGGCTCTCATCACTTACGACTTCGGTCCCAGCAAGATGACCGCGGAGATGATCGAGGACCTCGAGAGGCAGGGCCTCATTCCGGCCGGTCGCGCCAAGCTTCCTGGTTCGGAGACTGAGCCAAAGCCGGGCCGCGGGTATGCGGTGGTGTTTAGGGATTTCTTTACCTGCGGCCTTTGGATGCCGGCCCACTCGTTTCGAGAAAGGTCTTGGGGGAGTTCAATGCTCGATCCACCACTCGACACCTCATGCTTTCCCGAACCTCGGAAATTTATCCGGGTCATGGAATCATACGGCGGAGAGCCGATGTTAATACCTTCGTGAGACACTATGAGCTGCAAAAACAACCTCGGCAGTTTGGCGATGAGAAGATGAAGGCCCAGTTTGGTGCGTGCACCTTCATGGCGAAGAGGTTCCAAGATGAGCGGTTGGAGATATCTTGGTGCCAGAAAGGCAAGTGGGAACCAGCCAACTGGATGGAGTACTGGTTCTATGTGCAAACCATTGGTGTCACCGGGCTCGATGACGAAGGCAATAAGATTGTTAGGTATCCACTGGCCTCCGCCATGATGGAGATGAAGCCGCACACCAACTTGAAACAACTGCCTGCTTCTTCCGCTGCGGCCGCCGCTCGCGAGAAGTCCTGCCGGAAGGCCTTCGCACTGGCTTGCAAATACTCCGGAGGTCGTGACCTTCTGGAGGCGATTGTGGCCTCCGGCTGCTGGCCTCTGGCCAAGGAGAGGCCCAAGTTTGAACTTGTTCGGAAGGAGTTGCCAGTTTTTGGTGAGGCTACGGGCATACCGTGCCCTATCTTTGGTCTCAGTTTGCCTCGAGGGGAAACTGGGCCAAATTTCATCAATCGTATTGAGAGGAAGGTCGTGGAGCTTATCGGAGAGGTCTTCGAGCGTGAATACCTTGCTCGGAAGGCGAAGACCGGCATCATGCCGCGCCTGAACCGTGTCTTTGAAGAGCTTCAGATTCCTTATTCCTCCCGGCTTGTCCCCGGCAAGGTGCTCCGGAGGTTGGAATCGAAGGCCTTGAAGAATGCCTCCGCCGTTGCCACAATCAAGGCGTAGGCGTCCAAAAAGAGGAAACGCTCGTGCGCTGGTCGCGGGCCTACCAAGAAGGAGAGGACTCTCGAGCCGGAGGCTGCTGGTCATGAGGCCTCCGCGTCTGCGTCCCCAGACGCGTCTGAGGTGGGCTATAAGGGCGACGACGTGGAGGATGAAGTTTTTGTGGAGACCGAGGCGGCTGCCCAGCCCCCGATTCAGACGGAGGCAAAGTTGATACCGCAGCCCTCTGCCGCTGCGCGAGCTCACTCACCGGAGGTCTCCGTTCACCCCTTCCTCAGCGCCTTTGCCGAACTGTCTAGCTCTGAAGAAGGCGGCGGGGCTGGTGAAAGCGAAGAGGAGGCGGAGGCCGACGAGGAGGCCAGAGATGCTGACGCTTCCCTCTCTCCGGCTCACCAGGTTCGTGATGCTCCAGATGGAGTTTCTGATGACGATTTTGATGGAAGTCCTGATCATAAGCTGTCGAGAAGCAAGTCCTATGCTGAATTTCTTGCTGACAAGGCCGCTGCCGGGCAGGCCTCCGACGATGGGCGGGCCTCCGCTCCTGGGAATAAGGGTCCTGCGATCGGGCTTTCTCTTCGTAAGTCAATTTTTTGCCTTAGTTGTTTTCTTGGACATTTGTTTTAACCTTGAGTCTCAAAAGACCCCTAACTTTTTTATTCCATAGCTGAGTTTGCCCGTGTTGCTGGGAGTGTGGTGCCTCTGCCCGCCGTTGATTTGGCACGTGTGTTCCCAGGGCGGGGTTCTCGGACTGTGCCTCCGGGCGGGGTTCCACCTCCGCCGCTCATGTTCCCGGAGGTAAGTCTTTTAAATTCCACATAACTTGCAAAGTTCTTTTTGCTAACGAGACCGTGTTTGCGTATCTTTTCTTTTCCGCATGCCTCCGCGACGTTCGATGCGTGGGGCTTAAATGTTCATGATATTTTCGAGCATTACGTAGGTTTTTTGCCATATGCTTTGCTGTTGTCTCCGTTGTTTCTTCCCGCTCCGGGCTTAGACTTACTTCATTCTTCTTTGGTCTCTTTTTGCTATTGTCTCAGGCCAAGTTGATAACTACCTTGACGAGTTGCCTTTTGACCTTCTTCTGCGCTTTCAGCTGGAGCATCACTGCATGGTGAGTGCATTTTGGCCTTTGACCTTCTTTTCTTTTCCTTGTGTTTTCTTACTGTTGTCTTTTTTTTATCACAGACCCATCATATGGCTTTTGCCATTGAGCACCGGGGCGCCGTGGAGCTTGCCCAGCGCACCCGCACCATTGAGGTCCTGAAAGGGGAGGTTGAGACCCTTGGCCGCGAGAAGACTAATCTCGTGGCTAAGGTTTCTAGCTTGGAAGTGGCGCAGCAACAGTCGGAGGTCCTGAAGAAAAAGGTCGAGGACCTGGAGCTGAAACTCAAATCTGCCGATGAAGCCAAGGACGTTGCTGTGGAGCGTGCCAAGAAGGCAACCGAAGTGTCCGAGAACCTCCGCACCCAACTGACCTCTATGGAAGAAACTGCGGAGACTTTTAAGAAAGAGTCGGAGAGGTTGGGCGCGGAGATTGAGGAGATCAGGGTTGCCGGTGCTGAGATTGCGGAGGCTTATTTGTCCGCCCTTGAAGAATTTGGTGGCGTCGCTTCTCCTCTTCCCGCTGATTGCACTGCTACGGGCTTGATGAGCTGGATCAAGAGTAATTTGACCAAGCTGTCTCTTTTCGTCGGAGGCGTGTCCGACTTTGCCGCGCGGGCCTCTGCTACCGGATTGGTGAAGAGTCTGATCCGTGGAGGTTTCGACGTCAGCACCGTAGAGTTTCCAAAGTCTCCGACCTGTCGGAGCTTGGGGAGACTTCTCGGCCGATCGGCAAGATAGTGCAGAGCTTCCTGAGGGCTTTCTGGGCACCTTTTGGTAGGGCGGAGGCCGTTGCTGCTGCTACTGCGATGCGAAAGGTAGACCTTTTCTTCCTTCCTCTTCTTTGTTGTCTTTTCTATTGGGTGTTCTCTTAAGTTAATTTTTTGCGTGTTTGAAGGCTGCTGCCGGAGGTCGGACACCGGTAAGACTCGTGATGAAGGGTGTTCCGACTCTTGGTGAGACGTCCAAGCAAGGTTGCAGCGGAGGCATACAAGTCCCTCAGACGACCGTGTCTCCGGCGAGGACACAAGCCGAGACGGAGGTGCAGGCAGAGCCTCAGCCGCGTCCTGAGGTTCGTGCAAGTTCGCTAGTGGAGACCTTGCAAGAGGGGCAGGACAAAGACGCCGGCCGGCCTTCGCCTGATGCTGAGGGAACCACTGAGGCCCGAGATGTCCGCGGAGAAGAGGTAGACTAGGGACTTTATCTTGTGATGGAAAAACACTTGTTGCTTTTGCTGTGGCACCTGGTGTGTGCGTATTGTAAATTAAATGCTGCGTTACTTATGGGTGACTCCTCCTGTGCAGGTCTCCATTTTAGGGCCTGTGCAGGAGGTTGCGCCTACAACCTTTATGCGCGATGGTATCTATGTTAGCGGCGAACTGTGGAACTGTTGGCGATTAGTTTTCCCCATCGTAGTGTTGATGAAATGTTTGAGTTTGTTCGTGCTCAGATGGACGACAGGGCGATACCTTCGTTGGGTCGTTGGCGTGGCGAGGGCCTTAGTTTGTTTGGTGCTTTTCATTTTCATTTTTGGATGAGACATTCGTTTCTCCCTCTTGTTTTTCCGGAGGCAATGTATGTACTTGCTTGTAATGTTTCCTTAGGGTTTATTTTGTATGTTGTATTGTTACTCGTAGGTTTCCATTTTACTTGCGGAGGCTTGGCAAAGAAAATTTCGGAGGCTCAATTTTTATCATCTTTGTGAATAGTCGGCACTGGCTCAGTGCTAGGCATGGAAATCTTGGCTATGCTTGTTTACGCGGAGGCAATGCCTTCGTTTGGGCTTCGTAGTCTTGGAGACTTTTCTCCGTGTGTTGCAACGCTACTTTATATTATGTTTTATTTACACGCGGAGGTTTCTGACGAGATTTCGGAGGTTTTTACGTAGGCACCTTTTTATTGCTCTTTTGAATGGTCAGCTCTTGGTTTACATGGTTCCATGCTAAGGCATGGAGATTAGGACCTTAGCGCTGCCTTTTCTCCTACTATAGCTAATTGGACATGGTCCTTTGCTAGTGGGGACTCTCAACTTGTCGCTAGGTACCACCAATCCTCGGGCTTGCTTTCATGTAGCACTCCACGCCTTAGTTGAGCGATTTTAACCGGGGATGGGGGGACGTTACGAATTCTTACACGGTATCCCCCCTTGCCCGGTTTCTTCCCTGAGGAAAGGTTCGCTAGTACATGCTCTGAAGAAAAGGGTGGTGTATGTGGCCCTCTGTTTACGAATTCTTACGCTGTCTCTTAGTGTTACTGTGGAGCTCTTGTAAGTATACGTCAACCTCCATCCCCCCCTCTCTTGACTTGTGCCGTGTGTGATGCTAGGGGTGGGTGCTGAGGCCGCTTCCCTTTTATAGGCCTTGCTATGGCTTGTTGCCTTAATTACTTCTGATCTTTGGTACACTTCCCAGTGAATGCTGTGGATTTCGTGTTAATTTTTCGTGATATACTCTCATGATTGCTCAGGGCCAAGGACAATCGTTGTTGATGTGGCTCTTGTGATGAATGCATGGGATTGTGCCCGGTACACTGTGGTTGAATTTGGTTGATTGCCACTAAAGGCTATGATACAGAACTTGGTCTTTTAATGCACTAGATTGCAGATCAAGGTGTTTACTTCTTGTAGCCTTATTTTTGTACTTGTATGCAAATTAACGGACTGGAGAGGCCTGCATAGCAGGCGTATTACCTCCTCTTTGTTCTTGGTAGCCTTTTTTGTTTATGTCGACTGAAGTGCTTTGACTGTTTTAGTATTTGTGAACTGTGATTGAGATACCTCCGCTGGTTTTGCGGAGGCCTGATGGGCACCTGGTCGGCTAAGCGACCTTTCTTTTGGTATCGGTGCCCTAGCTTTTTGCTAGGTCTTTTTCCGATTCTGGTGAAGCCTTTTTTGGCTTTGTGGATCCCTTGGTGCCTGACTTATCAGGTCTTTTTCCAGGGGTTTTCAACCTTTTGGGAGGTCGCTTACAAATCTTTGTGAGGCCCGCTGATCAAGGCGAAGTTTGAAGTGACCTCGTTTGATGCTTAAAGCTCTCATCGAATATTGCAGCCGTGCCGCCACTGCTCGACTTAGCTACCTTCCGGTGTTTCTCGGGTCCTCTTTATATATTGCGAGGTTGATTACAACGGAGTTACCTCGTTAAAAACCTCACCTCCGATAAGGAGTCCCCGTGTGAGGAAAAGAGTGCAATCCGACTTGAAGGGAAAGAAAAAGAGACATGAAAATAAACTACTGGATACCTCCGCTTATAGGTCTACGGAGGCTCCTTACATTTCAGATGTAGTACTTCCTAAGGTTATCCACATTCCAGGTGTGAGTTGATACTTTCCCGTTCTCATCTTGCAGAAGGAACGATCCTTTCCTTCCTGCTTGGTGAGCTAGGTAAGGTCCTTCCCACTTTGGTTGCAAAACCTTCCCCGCATTTGGTGCGTTCGGTTTCCGCAGACCCAATCTCCCTCTTTGATGTCTTTGGTTACCACCTTGGTGTCCCTCCACTTTTTTGTTTGGTTCTGGTATTTGATTATGTTGTCCACAGCTTCTAGCCTCTCTGCCTCTATCATCTCCTTGCTGTATTCCTCTTTCTTTGCTAGTGCCTGCTTCGTAACTCGGAGACTTTGGCTTTTTAACTCTTCGGGCATCATAGCCTCCTCTCCGTACAGCAGCTTGAATGGTGTGAAGCCAGTGGCTCGTGAGATGTTCGTGTTGTGAGACCACACGACCTTAGGTAGCTCCTCGACCCATTTCCCTTTCTTCCATCCGTGTAGTGTTTTTGAGATTGCTGAGAATATGATCCTGTTGGACCTCTCGACCGCCCCATTGCTTTCTGGGTGGTACACTGAGGCAAAGGCCAGCTGAGTACCGATACTTCTGCAGAACTCTTTGAACTTGTCAGAATCGAATTGCTTTCCATTGTCCACTATTAAGGTTCTTGGGACCCCAAATCTGCACACTATGTTCTGCCAGAAAAACTCTTTTACTATTTCTGAGGTGATGGTTGATAGTGGCTTGGCCTCAATCCATCTTGTGAAGTACTCAACTGCCACCACGGCATACTTGCTGCCTCCTTGAGCTGGTGGGAGTGGCCCGACGAGGTCCATGCCCCATCTTTGCAGAGGCCATGTTGGTGGGATGAGCTGTGTCTCCCCCCTGGCCTGCTTTGGTTTGTTGAGAAGTTTTGACAAGCGCTGCATGTCTTCACTATGCGCAAGGCGTCTTTTATATGAGTCGGCCAGTAAAAACCTTGGCGAATAGCCTTTGCAGATAATGCTCTTGGACCTATGTGGGATCCGCAAATGCCTGCGTGAATGCTGCGTAGGAGTTCCTGGCCTTCTTCATTACTTAGGCTTTTGAGCAATGGTTGCACTATGCCTTTTTGAATAGCTGCCCCTCTATTATGGTGTAGCTCCTTGCTCGCGCTGACAACCTTACTGCATTGGCTTCATCTGTGAGTCACGTGGTTGCCGTTGATTTGATCTATGATTGCTTGCCTCCAGTCTTCCGATTGGATTAGCAGTACCTCCACGAATGCTCTGTTTAACCTGGCCGTGGCTGGTTGTTGTACCTCTTGGTAGAATGTTCCTGCCGGCATGTCAAATTTGTTTGCTGCCGCCTTTGCTAACTCATCCGCCTCTGTGTTTTCTCCCCTTGGGATGTGCCTGAGGGTGAAACCCTTGAATCTTTTCTCCAGGCCTCTCATAACCTCTAGGTATCTTGCGAGTTCAGGCTCTCTTGCAAAAGGTATTCTTTTTCCACGTGTCCCGCTACCAACCGCGACCAGTATTTACGAGCACATGTGTGGCTCCGAGTGCCTTTGCTTTTGTCAATCCCAGGATGACACCTTCATATTCGTCATATTGTTCGTTGCTTTGAAGCATAGTCTGGTTGCATATTTTGTCCTGATCCCTGAGGGTGAGAACAAGACCGCGGAGGCCCCGGCTCCCGGATTCCCCAAGCGCCGTCCGTGAAAAGGGTCCAAGGGGATACCTCCGATTTTGGTTCGGAGGTATTTGCCGGTACCCATTCTGAAAGAAAGTCCGCTAGTGTTTGCGACTTGATCGCTGTCCAAGCAACAAACTTGATCTCGAACTGAGATAATTCTGTAGCCCATTTTCCTATTCTTCCTGAGGCTTCTTTGTTGTTCAGGATCTCGGCCAATGGCTGTGATGTTGGGATTAGAATAGTGTGGTCCTGAAAGTAGTGCTTTAGCTTCCTTGATGCTGTAATCACCGCGTATGCTATTTTTTCAATCTCTGTGTAGTTCAGCTTTGCTCCTTGCAATGCCTCAAACACATAGTACACTGGCTGTTGAACCTGCTTGCCGTTTATCTGTTTCTCTTGCATAAGTACCGCACTTACTGCCCCTGTCGATGCTGATACGTACAACAGGAGTGGCTCATCCCTGTCTGGAGCTGCCACCATTAGGTCCTCGGCCATGTACTTCTTGAGCTGTCTGAAAGCTTCCGATTGCTCTAGTCCCCATTCGAATTTTTCGTTGGCTTTGAGTGCCTTGAAGAAGGGGAGGCTGCGTTCGGCTGATTTGGAGATAAACCTGTTCAAGGCTGCGATTCTTCCTGTGAGTCGCTAGACCTCTTTTTTGCTTGATGGTTCCAGCATGGCCAGGACGGCTTTTGTTTTGTCTGGGTTGGCCCTGAGGCCTTTGGGTCCGACGACATACCCCAACATTTTTCCCCTGCTGACTCCAAAGACACACTTTTCTGGGTTTAGCTTCAATCCGGCTTCCCTAAGGTTTGCAAAGGTTTCCTTGAGATCTTCCAGATGGTTCTCCGGCTCTTTGCTTAATACGGCGATGTCATCGACGTAGGCTATGATGTTTCTCTGTAACTGAGACCATAGCACGGCTTGCACCATTCTTGCGAAGGTTGACCCTGCGTTCTTAAGCCCTTCTGGCATTCGCACAAAACAGTAGGTGCCGGTTGGGATAGTGAAACTTGTCTTCTCCTCATCTTCTTTCCTGAGCCAGACCTGATGATATCCTGAAAAACAGTCTAAGAGAGAGAATCCTTTGCACCCGGCGGCTTTATCGACTGAAGCATCTATTCTCGGTAGCGGGAATGGATCTTTTTTGCATGCTTTGTTCAGGTCAGTGAAGTCGATGCACATGCGCATCTTACCATTCTTCTTTGGGACAAGTACCACATTTGCTAGCCATTCTGAGTACTTCTCCTCTCTTATGACATTGGCATCCAATAATCTCTGTACCTCCGCCTTGGCGGCCAAAGTTCGCTCCTCTGACATTTTCCTTTGCCTTTGCTTCCTTGGCATGACGTTTTCGTTCAAATCTAAGGTGTGCTCGATTATTTCTCTCCCAATTCCCTTAAGGTCTTCTGCTGACCATGCAAAGACATCTCTGTTCTTGGACAGAAGGCTGAGTAATTCTCTTCGTTCTTCCTCTGATAGACTTGCTCCGATTGTGACCTTCCTGTTCGGCACTGCTTCATCAAGTGGCACTGTTATCATGTCCTCCTGATCTTTCATGTCCGTCTTCCCCCCTGGCATGTCCGGTGGCTCATCTGATGCTACTGTGTTTATGTTCCTGTGGGCCTTGTATATTGCTCTCTCTATGTTTCTGGCTTCTTTCTGGCTTCCTCGAACCGTGATGATTCCGTGCAATGCTGGCATTTTCATGCAAGGGTAACCCATGTGGATGGCCACATTGAACTTGTTAGCGAATCCTCTTCCTAGGATTGCATTGTAGGGGTTGTATATGTCTACTACATCAAAGGTAATGTATTCCGTTCTCGCCTTATCCCCATCTTGAAAGGATACGAGCAAGGAAATTTTCCTGAGTGCATGAATCTTCCTGCCTCCGAATCCTATCAGAGGTGTATCCGGGGGTTGTAGCTGAGACCGGCTGAGTTTCATTTGATCAAACACACTTGTGAAGATGATGTCTGCCGAACTCCCAGAGTCAACTAGTATTCTATTTAACTCCCATCCTGCCACGTTTGCTTTTGTGACCATCGCATCGGTGTGAGGGTAACTCTCCAATCGGAGGTCCTCCTCTGAGAAACTGACTTGGGCCTTAGACCATTCTGTCGTTCGGTGTGCTCGCTATACAGCCACATTGTTTACCAATCGGAGGTGGTCTTTTTTCTGTCTCTTTGTTTCGAACTCCATCGCTGAGCCTCCAGCTATCGGTAGTATCATTCCTATTGTGGGCAGAGCAGAGTGAGGATTCATCTGATTCTCAACCGGAGGTTCAGCCTTCGGTATGGTACCGGGGCAGGTGGCCTGCTGCGGAGGTGCTGGTAGGGCCTCATATTGCCTTTGCTGCGGAGGCGGAGGTAATGCCGCATACTGCCTTTGCTGCTGATGATGTGACGGCTAAGGCGTCTCTATCATAGATATTTGCGGAGGTCGAGTGTTAATGTATGTGATCAGGTTCTCCTCGCCCCGACGGGCGCTTGGTTGTTGTACCGAGATGTTTGGTATCGCACAGCCGCCATGCCGGGCAGGGATGGTGGGTAGTACTTGTTGTGCGACATTCCGCGAGGGAAAGCGCCGTTGTTGTACCTCGGGTAGCTTGGGTTGTACTGCTGATGATACTGCTGAGTGAAGGTATGATTCACTTGTTTGGCTAATTCTTGAGCAGGTTGCTACGGTTGTTGCTTGCTCTTCATCCGATCCATTGTTTCTTTGGTTTCTGGGCAATCCTTGGTGCTATGCCCCTTTTCTTCCCCATGGAAAATACAATAATGCCTTCTTGGTTTCGGTTCTTATTCCAGCTTCTTTGACTTGTTCTTGTTGAAACTTTGGCCGTTCCGGGCCTTCGTATCTTGACCGTTTCCTGGCTCCCTGTCTGCCGTGCGCTGAGGCTGGCTGTTTTGCACGTTAAAGACTTGTCTTTGCTGAGAGTTCTGTCTGTCATATGACCTGTTGTCTCTATTGCTGTTCCTGCCGGAGAACCTTTTGCTCTGGCCCTCGCCTTCATCCAGTCTTTTTCGGAGGTCATTGTCTGATTTGCAGTATTTCTTGAATTCTTCATGTAGTTTTTCCATGGTGGCTGGTTTTTCCCTTGCTAAGTGGCTTGCGAAGGGTCCGATGCGGAGACCTTTGATTGCTGCTTCTATTGCGACACTGTCCGGCACATCCGGCGCCTTTGCCCTGAGGTGCAAGAATCTCTGGAAGTAATCCCTTAGCGGCTCCCCCTTGTCATGTTTGTTGCTGAACAAGTCCACCGACGATAATGACTCACTTGAGAAACCTTTGAAGTTGGCTGTTATCTTGTCCCTCAGGTTCTCCCATGAGTAAATTGTGCTGGGCTTCAGCATGGAGCACCATGTCAGTGCGTCGCCCTCTGCGGCAATGACGAAGGATTTGGCTAGGACACTGTCATTTCCTCCCGCGGAGGCTACTGCTGCCTCAAAACTCATCAGGAATTGCCGTGGATCTGTTTTTCCATTGTACCTAGGGAGGACCATGGGCTTGTAGCCCGGAGGCCATGGTGCTTTCTGGAGGCCTTCTGATAGTGGGGATTTTGGGTCGAACGTCCTCTGGTAAATCATGATCTGAGGTATTTCTATTGCCTGGACTCCAGTGGGTGTTGCGGCCATGTATTGGCTGAGTTGTGGGGTTGTCATGGTGTTGTTTTGATGCATTGCTATGGGCTGCATGCTCAGATCTCGCTGCGCATTGCCATTTGCTGCCTTATCTCCTCGGCTTGCCGGGAGGTATGCATCGCCCGTGCGTGGCCGCTTGCTCGTTCTCGCCCGTCTCGTTCGTTCCATGCATTCTATTTCGGCCCTCAGCCGACTTACCTCATCTTCCTGGTGTTGGTCATTGGTCTGGTTCGCCGGCGGTGGTTCATCTTCGCCGTGACCATCGTCGTTTTCTTCACCTTCGGTTGCCTGCTCGGAGGCATATGTGCTTCGGGCGGACCTCCGCGGTCTGCCCCTTCGCGGTGGTTCAGATACCTCCACAGGTGCCTCCGCCTCGGTGGCGGCACGCTTTCATCGAGCGGCGGCGGCCGCTATTTGTTTTCTTGTTGGCATCTGTGAGTGATATCCTCGGCCAGACACACGGGTGGGCGCCAACTGTTGGAACTCAGTTCCAGCAGGTTTAGTATTCAACCGTAATCACAATTACAATGCTAGAGTGTGAAGAAGAGAAGCTCTTCCACCTGTGGAGTCATCCTCTACAACAAAATGGGCCGGGGCTCCTTTTATAGCCATCCCAGCTCCTTAGTACAAAAAGACATTACAACCCCTGAGGGGAAACAAGGAAACCCTAATCCTATGACTCTTCCAGGTGGGGTTGGCAGGGGCAAAGTCGTCCATTGGAGTGCTACTGGGTAGGTGGCCTCCCAGAAGCGCTTAGTGGCCCGTGGGCACCTCCTGGGCCTTCAAAGTGCGCAACGTTCTCCTTGCCCCTGGGCCGTTGGTGGGCCGTCTTCCGTGGTCGGCGTGCCTCAGCCATGGGCCAGATGCCTCCGTGCCGGCCTGCGATCTCCGTCACAGCACTGATGTCTCCGCCATCATCCTGGCGTCTCCGCCTTGAGACCTGCGGCCTACGCCGCTGGCCCGATGCCTCCGCCGGAGGCCGGAGGTCTCCGCCGCCAGCCTGATACCTCCGCTCGGAGGCCTGAGGTCTTCACTGCCGGCTTGGTGTCTCCACCTGGCGATCAGAGACATTCCAAGGTTTATGCCGGCATGGTCTCCGGCGGCGGACATCCGGTCTCCGATCCAACCCTGCACAATAGTTTAAGACATGCGCAACAAATAGGATGAATGAGGGGTTAGTTGTCCGTAGGCACATGTCATGTCTCCGCTGCTGAGATGCCTTTCCCAACACTTATATTTGAAGTCTATAAACTGTTTCCAAAGCTTATCTCCATCTAGGTTGTATCTCTTAATCCAAGAAGCTAACAGACAAACATTCAAATCCCTAAGATTAGGTACACCCAGCCCTCCAAATTCTTTCAACATGCTCACACTTTCCCAATTTGCTAAGTGGTATTTGTGAGCATCAGGGTCATCATTCCACAAGTAGTTGGCCATGTGGGTAGTTAGTAGCCTAATTGCCCATTTTGGGAACTTAACAAATGATAGTAGATAAATAGGTATGCTAGCTAGACAAGCCTTAACTAAAACTAGTCTACCAGCAGAGGACAAAAGCTTACCCCTCCAACCAGCCATCCTATTTAGCATCTTATCAATTAGAGGTTAAATATCCTCCCTACTAAGCTTGTCATGGTGAAGAGGAACTCCTAAATATCTAATAGGTAAAGTCCCTACAGGGCAGGAGAATAAATGTGCTAGCCTATGGACTATATCCTCATCTACATGCATTGGAATCAATTCACTCTTGTGAAAACTGGTCCTCATACCAGATAACTGCTCAAACCACATTAAAATTCCTTTCAAATTCCTAGTATACTCATCCTCTGTTCTAGTGAAAAGGATGGTATCATCTGCATATTGCAGAGAGATAACACCTCCATCTCTGAAATTTTCTGCTAACCCTTTAATAATCCCTTTATTAGCACCTTTCTGAAGCATTTTAGTCAGGACATCACCAACTAAGCTAAAAAGCAAAGGGGAGATAGGATCCCCCTGCCTAAGCCCTTTTCCTGTTTTGAAGAAGCTATTATCTTCACCATTAAGGTTCACACCTATAGACCCTCCCACAACTAAATGTTTGATCCGCCTAATCCAAGTATCAGAAAAGCCTCTAGATTTAAGGATTTCAAACAAAAAGTCCCATGATACCCTATCATAGGCCTTCTCATAATCTAACTTTAGGATAAGCCCAGGTTCATGAGATTTGTGAAGACTATGCACTACCTCATGTGCAACTACAACACTTTCCAATATATACCTACCCTGGATAAATGCACTCTGTTGGGGTGCAATAAGCCTACCAATTACCTTGCCTAACCTTAAAGTCAAAACTTTAGAGAAGAGTTTAAAACTACAATTAATCAAACTAATTGGCCTGAAGTTTTTCATAGAACTAGCATTTTCTACCTTAGGTATCGAGTAATCATAGCAAAATTAAGCCTCTTTAGATCTAACTGCCTACTAAAGAAATCTAAAAACATGTCCATCAAATCCTACTTAATTAACTCCCAAAACCTATGATAAAACAAAAAAGAAATGCCATCTGGCCCTGGGGCCCCTTCTGCATAACAGCTCCATAAGGCTTGTTTAACCTCCTCCTCAGAGAAAGGAACAATCAACATTTCATTTTCACTATTAGACACCAAGTCCTGTTGGTCCCAAAAATTAGCTCCTAAGGAAATAGGATGTCTCTCCTCCCTACCAAACAAACTCTTATAAAAATCTACTGTTACTCTCATCATCCCAGCCTGATCCTCTATAGGTCCATTAGGTCCATCTAAAAACTCTATTCTTTTTGTCCTTCTCCTATTTGTGGCTACTGCATGGAAATAAGCAGTGTTCCTATCCCCTTCTAAGATATTCCTATCTCTGGACATTTGCCTAGCTTTTATCTCCTCCAAGGCCCAGATTTTATCTAATTCCTTAGCTACTTGATCCATTCTGCTTTGTTCAGCTCTAGTCAACCCCTTATCATCTTGATTGGCTTCTAAATCATTATATTCTAAAGCTAACTCAGATTTGTACTTATTAAGTCTAGCAACCTCATTCATGGCCCAACCCCTAATTATCCTCCTCAAAGTTCTAATTCTAAATTGCCACTTATCTAGACTATTTGCACACCGACAGGGGTTTTCGATGCTTTTTCCACCAACTCTGAAAAACCTTCTTGCTCTAATCAACATTTCTCAAACCTAAAACTTTTCTTCCCAAAAGCTACATTGACTCCAGTATCAAACACTAGTGGATTGTGGATACTAGGGATTCTATCTAAACATTTAACTGAAGCTAAAGGAAACTTAGCAATCCAGTCTGTGGAAACAAAAATTCTATCTATTTTAGACAGCACTACACCATCTTGGTTGTTAGTCCAAGTGTACTTCCTATTAGAGGGGTCTAGCTCCATCAGAGCCCATCTATGGACCCACTCATTGAAGGCATCAGCCCAGCTAAAATTAATATTATCATTATTCTTATCACTAGCAAACCTAATCAAATTAAAATCACCCCCCAATAAAATTGGACCATCCCAAGTATTCATCACAGAGTGTAACTCATTTAGAAAACTCTCTTTCCCTTCCTCATAAGGAGAGCCATACACTACCACTAATTTCCAATAAAAACCTGTTTTTTGTCTAACATCATTAGACTAATTGTATAATCTAAAATAGACACTAAAGTAGTAGCAAACAAGTCATTATTACACCCTACAAGAATACCTCCAGCTGTTCCTTTAGCAGGAGCATAAAACCAATCAAAACTAGTCAAATGAGTTAAAGACTTTAAATAACCATCAGTAAAAGACTCTTTTTTTGTTTCCATAATCCCAACAAAATCTGCTCTAGTACTCCTAATTCTACTTCTTAGGGCAGGTAACCTTCCAATTTTGCCCAAGCCCCTAATGTTCTAGAATAGACCTATCATTTGTTCTTTTTACTTTTTTTCCTATTAACTACCCTAGTCCAAGCTTTCTCTATTTCAGCTTCTAGGATATTAAGGTCCTTCAGACCACTATCCTGCTGACAAGGGGTCCTGGGTTCCTCATCCCTGGATCCTCCATCTAATCTACTGTTCCCCACAACAGGGAACACGAGCTCATGTGTACTGTGGCCCATGTTGGGTAAAAGGACAGACCGGGTTGCATTAGATGCCAGAGGTCACCTAGGAAAGGGGGTTGCGTTGGATGCCAGAGGTCACCTAGGAAAGGCAGGCAGCGTTGACGATGACGAAAGACCGCATGTCTTCGATGCCACCGGTCAGTGTGCCAGCGGTCACCTGCCAGCTGATTCACACTATCACTTCCACGTTGCTTTGCTGCCGATACAAGACATGCGAATCTAATAAAGGTCGTCTGCCTTGCAAAAGTGAATATCATCACTACCGCCAGGCACAGAATGATTGATAAATAATGGAGCTAGCCCTACCAGTTCCACCATCGGTACGGATGTCCACTCATTGTGCATACGGGTTGGTGGTATGAACTCTACTACAAATCTTACGTCACTTGATCGCTAAAACTTATGAGCCATGGTACAACGTTTTTCTCTTATAACAAAAAAGAACCACCGACTTATCACCTGCAGAAATCATCCAGCGAAACAATGGAGTGGTTGAGCTACCAGCTGTGATAATGGAGTTAACAAGATACCTTTCGGTGATCTCGGCTTCGTGTTAATATAGCATGGGAAACGCCCCTACGGTGGCTTGTACAAGGGGGTTTATGGATTACAACAAACTAAAGAGAAACTCAAGCTATCTAACTTGTACAACAAACCATCTAATATCTTGTTATACAATGAACATAGACATGCTAGCCTAGACCAGAATATCATCATCGTTTAACACCCCTCCTCAATCTCAGCCACTACAAAGGTTGAGATTGTTCTTAAACTATCGAAGCTTGATAACTTGAAGAGGTTTTGTGAAGCCATCCGCCACTTGATCTTGAGAATTGATGAACCTTATATCAAGTAACTTTTGTGCTACTCTTTCGCGAACAAATTGGAAATCAATTTCGATGTGTTTTGTTCTAGCATGGAAAAGTGGATTCACTGAAAGATATGTTGCACCCAAATTGTCACAACAAAGTCTTGCCTTTGGAGAATGTGGAACTTTTAGTTCGGTCGAAGCTTTTATACCCAAATCATCTCGGTGGTAGCATTAGCAAATGCCTTGTACTCAGCTTCTGTACTTGAACGTGACACCGTAGCTTGCTTTCTAGCAGTCCAAGAGATCAAATTATTACCAAAGAACACTGCAGATCTACGGTCATCTATATCACCAGCCCAATCTTCATCTGAAAATGCACTTAGCAACATAGAACCTGAATTACCAATTCTCAGTCCAAGACTTGTTGTTCCGCTAATATACCGCAGTATCCTCTTAACAGCAGTCCAGTGAACCGTTGTTGGTGCATGTGTTGACATTTCTAACGCCACTCAGTGTTAGGTTGTCATCCCCAACATGGCGCCAAAAATGCTGGTACTAAATAATGCAACTGCTACTAGAAATAAATATGGGATCCGCAAGCGCACAGATAATA
Source organism: Themeda triandra (assembly GCA_018135685.1). NCBI lineage: Eukaryota > Viridiplantae > Streptophyta > Magnoliopsida > Poales > Poaceae > Themeda > Themeda triandra. The sequence goes on along the minus strand of JAENPR010000468.1, from coordinate 184,059 downwards.
CCGATGTAGCATTTTAACCAGGAGTATCCAGGTATCGTTATTTATATTTTTACCACTGGGAAGGGAATGCACTGGATAATGAGTGATGAGCAATGCACATGCTGTAATGGAGAGCTTAACCTTGTCTCGTATCGATCATCTCATACGGGGTAAGTGTCACATAAAATATAGGAATGAATGATAAATGACATAAGATAAATGAGAGCATTTAGCCACATAAAATAATAGTAATAAGCCATCTCAACTTAGCACTCTAAGCTTATAACACTAGCATGGACTAGGACGATCTAGGGTATAATCCTATGTTATTCTAACTACAAAGTCAAAGCATACAATGATTAGTGCAAGAACATCTAGCAATCATGGCGGGAAAAGGTTACATCTATGCATAGTGATATTACCAGAGAAGACAAGAGACATAGCAATGACTTCAATGTAATAGGTTGTTCTACTAAGACCTACCAACGGGGATGGAATACAAAGGACTCAACGGAACTGTCACTTCCGCGATCTACCACACGACCCGGCCAATAGGGTGTAATCGCAGATAAATACAATCTAGGCACCACGCCTACACAATATTTACCACTCACCCATCGATCTAATGAGCAAGCGCTATACGATCCTATGCATAAACATAATTCTAGTCCAACTATGCTAAACATATAATCAAAGTAAACTAAGAAGAATATAATTGAGAACATAATCAAATAGAGCAAAGTCAAGTCTGATATAATAGAATAGAATAAAGTACTACTCATAGTATCACGAACAATGATGAATATTACAAGAATGTAGAGGGGAATTACCAAGAACTCCGACAGATCCGGACTCCAAGCTAGGCTTGATTCCCTCTAGATCTATTCCTATGTAGCTATGCTACTAAACTATGGAGCTCTAATTGAGATGGTGGCTCTGGCTTCTCTGAATTCTGATGAGAGAATGAACTCTTGAATGAATTAGTGTTTTACCCAGGGGCCAGGGGCTCTGAATATATAGCCCCCTAGGATTAACCACAGCCCTCGGATCAAACCGACCTAAATGGACGATAATTATTCATCCTCAAAGGCGGTGGAGGCAGGATCCACGAGACTCCACCTGATTGGTGGAGGTGGGGAGTCGGCCGACTCCCCCCCTGGGTCGGCCGACCCACCACAATGCCAGGTGGGTCCCCGCTTCCAGGTGTTGCCTTCTGGAGTCTTCTAGATTATACAATTTTACCCGTTCGGTCTTTATCTCTATGTAATCATGACATGTGGGCCTCCTTTGGTTCTCTTTCGATAACCCCCGTAGAAATAGACAATCACCAAAACTCGTGGAATTACGTCGTGTAACCCCTATATCTAACGGTGAACTCATATTAGTCCTTTCTCTTGCTTGCGTTGACGGTATAAAATTGATACTTAACGATCGTCAACAAACTCCCCCAAGCTTACCTTTTGCTCGTCCCTGAGCAAAGATAGACTCGATGATGGATCGAGTTGCTACAATGCTTTCACTCCTCACAAGTACACATGCGTTCAAACAAGAACTCTCCTCCGGATTAGAGTGAACTATCCTGACTCAAAACTCACTCATATTACCTTTCACCATGGGGCTTGTAACCGTCACTTGGGTCTTGAGTAGTTGAAAGATAGAACGGTCAAGTCAAGCGCCATGTTTCTCGCTCTTTGATCAACTATTATCCCGGAGTTTTTGAAAAGTTTTGAAATAAAACTCGAGTTCCTTGTATGAACCTTTCGTGTCTCTTATTTGTGGTATTTCGGATCCTCTCTAAGGCATGAGTAGTGTATGCCTTCTCTCTTCTCTCGAATATGTGGTATTTATGGAACTAAGGCATAGTGAAAAAGTGCCTTCTCTCTCTCACCCTACTTTCTAATAGGCTTATGTGGAGCTCATAGGTGGGGAGACACTCAAACTCACTTGCATATATTGCACGGTTAAGACATGGATCCAATAGGAACTAAAATAATAATAAAGTTATATGTGCATGTGAATGAGGAAATGGAATGGATGAGATGATGATGGTGATAAGAAAATGATTATGAGGGGTACTCAACTCGGTGAACATCTACTTCTACACTTGCTCCTTCGAGGATAACATGACTCCCTTTATTTGGAAACCTTGAAACTTCTTGAATGGAAGGACTTGGCTACTCTTTTTTTTTTTTTTTCTTTTCTTTTTTTTTTTTTTTTTTTTGAGCAACCAATCCTCGGAAACAAGACTTTAGCACAGGGAGTGTATAACTTGAAATGATAATGACTGGAGCTTTTTATGTAGGCAATGAAACGGCAATGATTATTTCTAGATGTTCACTCCCAGAATAGGAATAGTACCTCTCTGGATGATGTGAAATGAATGGCGTATGTATATGTGGATGAATGAATGGATGCATACTCCCAGTGTAGGAGCAGTATAAGTGCGTATCTCCAGGGTAGAGATAGCATAGTAAGTGGGGAATGCGTACTCCCGGATAGGAGTAGCATAAGTGCGTATCTCCGGGTAGAGATAGCACAATATGTGGTGGATATGGATCTATATGTGGGTGGTACTTCGAGGAAACGTAAGTAGCACGAGAATGAATATAACATTTATAAAATGGGTGCATACTTCGAGGACGTGTAAGTAGCATAGATCAATGGATGGAGAGCACATAGTATTGACTTTAACTGCGTGACTAATTCCTTATGGGTCCACAGCATAACCACACTCAATGCCTATAAAGTCTACACTCAAACCTACAATATGATCTATATAAACGAGATGGGTTTTCCTAATCTAGTAAGCATGAATATATGGTCAGGTAGGAATTTGAACTCTCATCATAAAGGAACTCATCATGCAGGAATTTAATATTTTCACGAGATAATTTCTCCGAACTCTAGTATGTCTAGGAACAAGATGAACAAGAGCTCAAAACCTTCCCATATCATACCCGTCAACCACCTAGACTTAGATCAAGTGTTCGCTACCCACAAATTTCAGTTCAGAGCAAATCTCAAATCTAAACAAGTTGTGTCCAAAACTCGGGAGAGTGCAAGGTTGAAAACTAGGTACTTGAAAGGAATTACGGCAGAGCAACTATTCATCATCTCCATGTAGAGTTTATTCTAGGGGATAACTTTTAAAGACAGTTGCAAGAGCTCTCCAAAAGTAGAAAAGATAAATAAGGAAATCTTTCGGGTTTCTATGGTTATGCATCTTTTTTAGTTGTTTTAATCAAAGCACCCTCTAATAAAGCATAAATAGATAAGTTGGAAACACTTAGCTTGGTACACGGGGATGCTCTCCCCCAAGCCGGATGTTGACATAGTCTGCTGATGTTGCCGACAGTGCACCGAAGACGTTCTAGTCCTCTAGGAGTGTTGTAGATAGTTGCCGTTGGAGACAAGCATTCAAGTGTCGCGGCAAAGCACTCCGACAGGGACCGGATGTCCTTCCGCTCGTTAGCTCTTCATGATCCTTGATGTTCCGTGAAGCTCAAATAGACAACAAAGCTTGTGGAACTGATTAAGCATTAGTGATAAAACCTCTAGGCCTTGGTTGTCTAGAACTTTCTTAACTTAGACTTGTTCTAACAGGATCACAAGAAATATTTTTATCTTTTTATTATTTAAGGAATGCAGACAGGGGAAATAAATATGCTGAGAAATTATTTTTGTGCCACCACAGTGAATGATTATTCACATGGGGCTTGACGATTTTTTGGATGCGAATGCACAACATCTTTATTTTCTTTTCAAATGCGGAGATAAAAGAGTAAAGATGCAAATAAGATGCAAGTAGGGAAATAAATATGCTAAGGTAAAAATATAATGCTGAAAAGTAATGCTTTGATAAATACCAAGTTACCTCTTGGCGCGGCGTTCGGTGGTTTTAAGTCCTCCGAACAGACTTGTCATGTTCGCTCATTTTTCAAGGGGCGCATTGGCCGGCACCTCGGATGATGTCGCCTCGTGTGTAGGAATTGATTCGATTTTGCTTTTACCTTCCACACCTTCTTTGTTGGAGAGGGTGACCTTGAGGAGGAAGCTTCTTGGACCACTTGTTTCTCTTCTGATGATAGCACCTCTTCTTCTTTTACAACATTCTTTTCTTCAGGGTACCGGTTTTCATATCTTGACACTTCTCCCTTATAGTCAGCCCATCCATCTATAGTGATGTTCTTCTTGTTCTCGCGACGGGTACGCCGCCTTCTCCTTTGCTCGTTCTTCTTGGGCTCCTCGGTGATTATATAGTTATTGTTGAAGTAGCGGCGTACCTTCTCGGTGGGAAAGTGGAAATGGATCTCTCCCGTCCCAATATAGATGATAGCTCGTGGTGTTCGGGAATGGTCTTCCTAGGATGATTGGAGGATCGTAGTCATCTCCCATGTCAATGACTAGGAAGTCTCGTAGGGACATAATGGTCATCTATCTGGATGAGGACATCCTTCACTTCTCCTTCGACGAAGCGGAATGTCCGGTCCGCCATCCGCAGCCGTGCATAGGTAGGCTCCAAAGGCATAGTGCCATATAGATACTCATAGGTTACCTTGGCCATGATGTTGACGCCCGATCCGGTGTCACGACATGCCTTTATTGAAAGAGCTTCGTTGATGGAGCATTGAATGGTTGGGACACCAGGGTCATCCTTCTTGATTAGACGTGGGGACCCGAGTAAGTGGTCATGCTCCTTATGGACTGCAGTGACCATCCTCACTCGCTCCGTCTTCTTGGTCTTCTTATTCTTGTTCTTGCTCTTCTTAGCCGGATTCTTCTTCTTCTCACTGTTCGTGATGAGGGTGTGTTGAACTGCAAAGACTGTTCTTGAAGAAGAAGGTTTCTCTTGCCCTTGATGTTGAAGATGATCTTGGCGGTGTTGGCATACATGATAGCTCCAAAGAAAGTGTTCAAGAATGGTCGTCCCAAAATGACAGGGACCTTTCATTACCGCCCGTATCCACTACCACGAAGTCTCTGGAACATACGAGTTGCCTACTCGTACACATATATCTTCAAGTATTCCCAAAGGACATAGAGTGACCGATCTGCAAGCCGTAAGCACATGGTTGTGTATGCTAAGGGGCATCCGAATAGCTTCTCATATATCACTCTTGGCATGATGTTGATGCTTGCACCGAAGTCACAGATTGCCTCATTAAAGTTAGTACTTCCAATGGAGATCGGAATGACTGGTCTCCCGGATCGCCCTTCTTGATTGGCGAGTTGAGTCAATCCATGACCCCTTCGATGGATCACTTTGGCTATCTTCTACATTGAATATATCAACAAGATTTGCAGCCTCGAGCTCTTCGGGTTGTCCCGCGTTTACCTTGACCGGTGGAGGGAGCAAGGTTGACAAGCTGTTGTACCTGCGACTCAAGTATCTTGTTGAAGCCGAGCCGACTCTTGATGGCATTGGAAAAGCCATCCATTCTTTGCCGAGTGTCTCTAGGACCTTGTCATTTGATGTCGGCTTCTTGGACAGTTGTCCATCATCTTGCCTTGATTCAAAGACTAACTCTCTCAAAGGCGTGGTTGTAATTATTGTAGGAGGAGTTGTTACCTTGATAGTTGCCCGAATAATTGCCCGAGTAGTTAGGCCTCTGCTGCTGATTCCAACCTTGATTCTCGCTGGGACGATAGTAATTATTGTTGTTGTTGTTGAGGTAGTTCACGTCCTCCTTCGCTACGGGCGCTTAGCACCCGTGTGCCCGCCTCTCCACACTCTTCACATGTCATGCGAGCATCATGTATATGCATGACTTCTTTCTTCTCTCGTGGCTCTCTCATCGAGCCTCTTCATTAGCAGATCCATTTTGGCGAGACAGCATGTCTACTTCCTTCACTGGTGCATTCCTCATCCTCTCTTGCGGTCTCGAGTTCTTTCTTCACTCCAACCTTGGTTGGATGCCATCTTCTCCACAAGAGCAGTGGCTTGAGGAATAGTGAGTGATAAGAATGCACCTCCAGCAGCATCCATCGTCTCACGTGTGTTTGTTGCGAGCCCATGGTAGAATGTCCGCATGAGCAGCCAATTCTCCATGCCATGATGAGGACACTCGAGGATGTAATCTTGAAAGCACTCCCAAGCTTCGGGACAGTCTCATCATGGTGTTGCTTTGAAAGCTTGATATCTTCCCACGAAGAGCATTTGTTTTGCCCATGGGGAAGAACTTCGCCAAGAAATTGGTGGAACATAATGCCCACGTAGTATTCTTCTCCTTATTGGCGTAGAACCACCGCTTTGCTTCGCTCTCCCCAAGAGTGAGAATGGGAAGAGGCGAAGTAGTATAGCATCTCTGGGACATCCTTGATAGTGAATGTGCTACAAATCTCCGAGAAAGTGTTGGAGATGAGCACTAGCATCTTCATGGGCCTTCCCACGTAACCGGCTTGCTTGCACCATGTTGATTAGCGCAGGCTTGAGCTCAAAAGCTCCTTCGATGTCCGCAGCTGGTCCAAAAGCACGAATGTTGTCCGTAGTTGAGCCGAGAACTCGCGGAGTGACTTGTTCGCCATGGCTTCAAACGCTGGTGTCAAGTCTCAAACGAAAGGTTGACTTTCTGCTTCTGACAAGCTTCCAAGTTGAGTTGATGATGATGATTGATTGGTCTTCTTCAACTTGCTTCTGGCCTTCCTGATTAAAGCTTCTGGATTGTCAATATAATTATCAGGAAGAATTGTCTTGATTACCCTGCATAAGATACACAAGTAGACAAAACAAGGGTAATCCTGTAGAGAAGGGTTAGTATGACAAAGACAACTCAATCACATTATCTAGTGCAATGCTGCTCATTATCCATTGGCTTTCAACCTTCCCCGGTAACGGCGCCAAAAATGCTTGTTGACATTTCTAACGCCACTCGGTGTTAGGTTGTCATCCCCAACATGGCGCCAAAAATGCTGGTACTAAATAATGCAACCGCTACTAGAAATAAATATGGGATCCGCGCCTTACGATAATACCGATGTAGCATTTTAACCGGGAGTATCCAGGTATCGTTATTTATATTTTTACCACCGGGAAGGGAATGCACTGGATAATGAGTGATGAGCAATGCACATGCTTTAATGGAGAGCTTAACCTTTGTCTCGTATCGATCATCTCATACAGGGTAAGTGTCACATAAAATATAGGAATGAATGATAAATGACATAAGATAAATGAGAGCATTTAGCCACATAAAATAATAGTAATAAGCCATCTCAACTTAGCACTCTAAGCTTATAACACTAGCATGGACTAGGACGATCTAGGGTATAATCCTATGTTATTCTAACTACAAAGTCAAAGCATACAATGATTAGTGCAAGAACATCTAGCAATCATGGCGGGAAAAGGTTACATCTATGCATAGTGATATTACCGGAGAAGACAAGAGACATAGCAATGACTTCAATGTAATAGGTTGTTCTACTAAGACCTACCAACGGGGATGGAATACAAAGGACTCAACGGAACCGTCACTTCCGCGATCTACCACACGACCCGGCCAATAGGGTGTAATCGCGAGATAAATACAATCTAGGCACCACGCCTACACAATATTTACCACTCACCCATCGATCTAATGAGCAAGCGCTATACGATCCTATGCATAAACATAATTCTAGTCCAACTATGCTAAACATATAATCAAAGTAAACTAAGAAGAATATAATTGAGAACATAATCAAATAGAGCAAAGTCAAGTCGATATAATAGAATAGAATAAAGTACTACTCATAGTATCACGAACAATGATGAATATTACAAGAATCTAGAGGGGAATTACCAAGAACTCCGACAGATCCGGACTCCAAGCTAGGCTTGATTCCCTCTAGATCTATTCCTATGTAGCTATGCTACTAAACTATGGAGCTCTAATTGAGATGGTGGCTCGGCTTCTCTCGAATTCGATGAGAGAATGAACTCTTGAATGAATTAGGAATGAATTCGTGTTTTACCCGGGGGCCGGGGGCTCGAATATATAGCCCCCTAGGATTAACCACAGCCCTCGGATCAAACCGACCTAAATGGACGATAATTATTCATCCTCAAAGGCGGTGGAGGCGGGATCCACGAGACTCCACCCGATTGGTGGAGGTGGGGAGTCGGCCGACTCCCCCCTCGGGTCGGCCGACCCACCACAATGCCAGTGGGTCCCCGCTTCCCAGTGTTGCCTTCTCGGAGTCTTCTAGATTATACAATTTTATCCGTTCGGTCTTTATCTCTATGTAATCATGACATGTGGGCCTCCTTTGGTTCTCTTTCGATAACCCCCGCAGAAATAGACAATCACCAAAACTCGTGGAATTAATCGTCGTGTAACCCCTATATCTAACGTGTGAACTCATATTAGTCCTTTCTCTTGCTGCGTTGACGGTATAAAATTGATACTTAACGATCGTCAACAGCATGCAAGAACTGACAAACTTTATTCACAGGAAAAGAAATATCAGGTCGAGTCGAGGTCAAGTATTGCAGGGCTCCAACAACACTTCTATAATTTGTAGAGTCATTAGCACCAAGCTTATGTCTAGATTCTAGACTAAGTTTTTCAGAAGTGGGCATGGGAGTATCAATAGATTTTTCCTTATCCATACCCGACCTTTTCAAAGACATCCATAGCATACCTTTCTTGTGTGAGCACTAGACCACCATTCTTTTTCTTAATTTATATTCCCAAGAAATAGTGAAGATCACCTAGGTCCTTTAGTGCTAAGTCTTTCTGTAGATCGGCTAGCAAGGCATCTGCTGCTTCTTGAGAGGAACTTGCCACTATGATGTCATCAACATACACCAAGACAAACAATGTGTTTTTACCTTTCTTATAGTAGAATAGTGACATGTCTGCTCTTGAGGGAACAAAACCAAGTGCCATCAACTTTGCATACAACCTTGCATACCATGCTCGTGGTGCCTGTTTCAACCCATAAAGAGTTTTATCCAATTTACACACATAACTTGGATAGTTCTTGTTAGTGTAACCAGGAGGTTGAGACATATAAACTTCTTCTTCTAATATGCCGTGAAGAAAAGCATTTTGGACATCTAGTTGCCTCAGAGACCATCCATTTGATACAACAATGGACAAGATCAACCGAATGGTGGCAGCTTTTACCACGGGACTAAATGTATCTTCATAATCTATTCCATACCTTTGTTTGTAACCTTTTGCAACTAGCTGACATGTCAACGGAGCCGTCAACCTTTCTCTTAATCTTATAGACCCATTTACAATCAATCACATTCTTCCCCTTGGGCTGAGGAACCAAGTGCCACATCTTGTTATGAAGAAGAGCATTGTGGTCAACATCCATAGCCTCGACCCACCGTTTGTCACGTAGTGCTTCGTTGACACTTGTTGGTTCTTCACCTGAGACATTTGCAAGCATCCCCCAGCGGACCGTACCATCAATATATTGTTTTGGGCGAGATATACCTTACTGAAGGCGAGTGGTAGGTCGAGACGGGGCAGCTTGAGCCGAGGCAATAGGAACAGCAACACTCGTGGACGCCACACCGGATCCGACCACCGCCGCACCAGATCCCACCAAATGCAGCAGCAGAGGCTGTTCCCCGCTAGGCGGATCAGCTTGTGCAGCCACATGACGTGGCCCTGAGCCGAACGTCAAAGTAGGCGGCGCAGAAGATCCTCCTGCCGTCACTGCGTCGCCCGACACGACCGAGTCAGGCGTAGGTGTTGGCGATCCTGAGGTTGATCCACTGCCTCGGTCAGGAGATACGACAGGTGGATTAGCTCCGTGTCCCATGCTATCGCGCGCCCGGGGACACATAAAATGACGACCGTGTGCCCCTGTTGATGCACCGTTTCCAGCCAATTCTGCACCATTTTGTTCCAAATTTTCACTGCATCAAACGTTGGATCTCCAGCACAGTAATCAGGGTTAGTAAGCTCAGGAGAATCATGATGTAAATCACATGAATGCACATCCCCGGTACTAGTAGATGGATTTAGGAGGATGTCTGGAAGAAGTGCAATCTCAGCACGTAATTGAGCCCCGACATTTGGATGAAGGGTGGAGAAGGGAAACACATTTTCATCAAAAATAACATCTCTAGAAATGTATATGCGACCGGAGGAGGGTTCAAGGCACTTGTACCCTTTGTGTTGGTTACTATAACCGAGGAACACACACCGTTGAGATCTAAACTGAAGTTTCTTGTCATTATAGGGTCTAAGATTCGGCCAACATGCACAATCGAATGTTTTAAGAAAATTATAATCGGGGTGAGTTCCATAGAGGCGATGAAAAGGAGTGTCATTGTTAATAACACATGATGGCAACTGGCTAATCAAGTATACGGCGGTGAGGAAAGCCTCATCCCAAAATTTAAGAGGCATGGAGGAGTGGGCGAGGAGTGTGAGACCAACCTCAACGATATGCCTATGTTTTCTCTCAGCAGATCCATTCTGCTGATGTGTGTGGGGACAGAAAACATGATGAGAAATTCCCATGCGAGTAAAAAATGAACTCAAGGCTTGATATTCCCCACCCCAATCTGTTTGGATAGTGCAAATTTTTCTATCAAATTGACGTTCAACTAGAGATTGAAAATCTCCAAAACATTGAAACACTTCAGATTTGCGACCTAACAAATAAATCCAAACAAATTTACTATGATCATCTATGAAGTTGACATAGTAAGTGTTTTGACCGACTGAACTTGGGGCCGAACCCCATACATCTGAGAAAATTAAATCAAGAGCACTAGCAGACACGCTAGACGACCTAAAGTAAGGCAATTGATGACTTTTGCCTCTCTGACAAGCGTCACACACGCTGGCTTTATTGGACTCGATGATGAAGGGAAGCTTGTGGCAGCTCAGAATCTACTGGATGATGCGTGTGGAGGCATGGCCAAGCCGGTGATGCCACAAGGACTCGGAGGGCTTAGTGACAGCAAGCACTTCTTTATTTGACGACCGAACTAGGTAGAGACCGCCTTTACATCGGCCCACGAGGATTGTTCTCCTCGTTGACCGATCCTTGACAAAAAAATGATCGGGGTGAAACTCAAAGAAGACATGATTGTCGCGAGCAATTCGATTGACGAAAGGAGATTTTTGTTGGCCTTAGGAACATGCAAGATATCTTTAAGAAGAATTTTACTAGTAGGGGATTGCAAAATACTATGACCGACATGATGAATCTCCATACCTGAGCCACTGGCCGTGTGAACTTGTTCACCGCCGTGGTATTTCTCCGCATTGTGTGCTTTTCTAGCTCACCGATAATATGGTCCATAGCACCGGTATCCATATACCAATTTGTGTTGATGCCGTACGAGGAGGTGGTTGCCGAGGACACTGTCCTCTGCGGTGGGCCGGAGAAGTTGGCTTCGAAGTGTTTGAAGCACCGATAGGCGGGGTGCCCCTCCTTGCCACAGACCTGACAGAAGACGCATTGTTCGAAGGGATGGCGAGGAGCGCCACTGCCACGGCCAAAACCGCCACGGCCGGAATGTCCACCACCGTTGTGGCCACTGCTGCCATGTCCCCCATTACCACGGGGAGTAGGATTGCCACCTGGGTGGCCTCCCTTGGCCGCGATGTTTGCTGATGAAGAATTGCCTCCGTAGATTGAGGCGTTGCTCGTGGCTGATGAGCTAGGTGAACAACTCGGTGATGGAGATAGGCTCGACCCGGTTTGCAACTGAGGTCGCAACCGAGTTGAAGTCAGCATCCAGGCCGTTGAGGAGGTAGGACGCCATCTCCTCATCTTCAAGTCTTCGACCCGCCATGGCCATTTCATCTACTAGGGTTTTCACTTTGGCGAAATACTCAGTGATGGTAGATGTACCTTTGGTGGCATTCCCTAATGCCATGCGGGTGGTGATCACTTTGGCTTGCGACTGAGACGCAAACATCGCCTCGATCGTAGCCCACGCACCATTCGCCGTCACCTCGGTGTTGACATGGCCGAGGATCTCTTTGGAGAGATTGGTCAGCAAGTAGCCGAGGACCATCGGTCCTTCGCCACCCAAGTGGCATAGGTTGGGTTTGCCTTGGGCTGATCTGCTTCTTTTCCTTCCGCGGGCGCCTCCGCGGGCAAAAACTTTGCTGGAGGTTCAGCAGTTGCTTCCAGCCAGTCGGTGAGTTGAGCTCCTCTCAGCGCCGACATGGCTTGCGCCTTCCAAGATTGATGGTTGGCGCGGGTGAGCTTCTCTGTCACCGGTGGGAGGAAGGTGGTGAGGGAGATGGTAGCCGAGAGCCCGAAGGACGAGGAAGTGGAAGCCATGGAAGAATTCCGTTTGGAAGAAGGCTCTAGATACCATGTGAAAATCGAGTTAATGAGATACCTTTCGATGATCTTGGCTGCGTGTTAATATAGCGTGGGAAACGCCCCCATGGTGGCTTGTACAAGGGGTTGATGGATTACAACAAACTAGAGAGAAACTCAAGCTATCTAACTTGTACAACAAACCATCTAATATCTTGTTATACAATGAACCTAGACATGCTAGCGTAGACCGAAATATCATCATCGTTTAATACCAGCGTTTTGAAGTTGGTCTTTTTTTTTTGGCGATTATTTTGAAGTTGGTCAATGCAATGGCCTTGTGTTGTCCATGTTGGTCTTTTTAGAAGGACGACAAGAGCTTTGCCGTATTTTTATTAGACAAGGAAAAAACAAAACAAAACTATTACAACTTGATCATGTAAGCCTACTAAAGCTACTGGCCAACCCTGAGCTACTTCTGCTACGGTGCGCAGATCGCCTTTGAAAACTACAACAAAAGAGAATGATAAACAAAAGGACAAAGCTACTGAATGCGATGTGTTGGCGTTGTGGCGATTTGGTATTGGGCAATATCATCCTTATATAGCTGTGCTAATTAGTCAGGAGGCAGGTATTTTTACTGGAAAGTTCTCCTATTTTGTTCCTCCCAAATATTCCACCAAAGGTATATCATGATTCCATCTATTCTCCTCTTCTGTGTCTTGTCAAATTTGGCTCGACATTTGCGTCAGTATCCATGTAAGGAACCCGACATATCTACTGTGTCAAGGACCACTAAACTTAACCATCTTCTGAGGTAGCACCAAACTTGTTTCGTGAACGGGCAATCTTTGCATAAGTGGTTCGAGGTTTCCGGGTCTACTCTGCATAGCTTACAGATCGGATCACTTGGCCAGTTATGTTTGGCTTAGTTGTTAGCAGTAAGAATTTTCTTATGTAGTAGTATCCAAGCGAAGAAACGGCATTTGGGTTCCGCCTTTGCCTTCCAAATCGGCGTCAGCTTTAGCTTCTTATAGCAACCTTCAAACTGGATGTGGTAAGCGCTCTTGGTTGTGTATTCGCCATTTGGTGTCCATTGCCACTGAATTGTATCATCTCGATTGTCCTTTAAATGAATCTCCCTCACAAGTTCCCAAAGGTTCACATATTCCTGTATTTCCTGTGCGGTTTGCAGGGGTAGTTGGATGAAATGACAGTATCACAACTGCTGCAAAACTTCCCTGGTAAAGTTGGCAAATTCCCTGGGAAATATCTAGGTCTCCCTCTACACATCCGGGGGTTGAGAAGGATAGACGTGCAGCCACTGATTGACAAGATCGGGGCAAGGCGGCCCAGTTGGAAAGGAAGGCTACTTTCCATGGCTGAAAGGGAGATGATGGTCAAGACAGTTCTCTCGTCACAACCTATTTACCATATGACCGCGTTCCCCGAACACAAGTGGCTTATACGAAAGGTTGATCGGTTAAGGAGAAGCTTCCTCTGGAGGGGAGAAACACCTGACAAGGTCTATGGAGGGCACTCGTTATTGAGCTGGCCGACGGTTTGCCGCCCAAAGACTAAGGGGGGCCTTGACATTCTGGATTTAGAAAGATTTGCCAGGGCATTGAGACTGAGATGGTTGTGGTTCCAGTGGAAACACAAGGACCGACCATGGAACAATCTGGAGCTCCCATGTGACAAACGTGATCATGATCTTTTTGCGGCTTCAACAGTGGTCTCAGTTGGGAATGGTAAAACGACTAGCTTCTGGTCGTCTTCGTGGATGGATGGTAGGACCTTAAAATCAATAGCCCCGGCTCTTTTGAAAAAAGCAAAAAGGAAGAAATTGACAGTTCACGAGGCCTTACAAGGGAATCGATGGATATCTCACATAGAATTGGGAAGATCTCAGTCTTTGAAATATTAATTTTGAGTCCCGAGCAATTTCCAAAGAATGTCAGAATCTTGAGCAGCAGTTCGAGTTCTGTGGGCGATGGTTTGGAAAAGATTGTCGCGTCGTCCGGATACAGTGAACAACGTAACCTCGCAGCCTTAGGTAGAATTGGCTGTAGAACTCCTTTCTGTGCCACCACCTCTATGATGCGTTGGAGAGGATCAATATTTGCAGGTATGAAAAGGAGCGGTGATAAAGGATCATGCTGACGTAATCCTCTCGTATGTCGGATCCCTTTGGTTGGTTGCCCGTTCACCAGCACTCCAGATGATGCTGTGCCCAGCAGTGCTGCAATCCAGTCCCGCCATTTAGTGCTAAATCCCAGCGCTTGCATGACCTCAAGCAGGAAAGGCCAGATAATGGAGGAAAGGCCAGATAATGGAGGACAGCACACTTGCATCGGCTGCTGATGTACTACGTAAAAAGTCTAAGAATTATTGGTCAGCATAAAAAGGACGCCGTCCGGTAGGCCGGTCATAGCGTCGCATGTGGTCGGTCCTGAGGATGATTTTTCCTGGGGGTTTCTTGCTGACTGTGAGCCTGTGACCATTGTGGCTGCTGGTCCTTCTACTTAAGACTAGCAGCAGGATGGCGCAGGTGGTAAACGTCGTCTTGCTGACTAGCAGCAGGTTTCTTTTTCCTCCGATCCCCCATGTCTTGCTGACTGTGAGACTGTGACCATTGGCTGGCTGCGCACCTGCTGGTCCTTCTTACTACTTAAACACTCACCACCAGCAAGGATGGCGCAGGTAGTCGTCGTCATCTAAGCCGATAACAATGTCGCCGAAATCGCTACTGCTGCTGCTGCTGCCTGTTCTCCTCCTTGCAGCAACGGCGGCGGACGGCAGCAGCAGCGTGTCCGTGTCCGTGTCCATGATGCCCGGCTGCCAGCGGAGCTGTGGAGGCGTCGGCATACCTTACCCGTTCGGCATCGGCAACGACGCCTGCTTCCGCCAAGGGTTCGAGATCCGCTGCATCACCAACAACGGCAGCGGTGAAATTCCGGTGCTAGCGGGGACCGACCCGACGATCCCAGTGCTGAGCCTGTCGGTGGCGCCATCGCCAGAGGCCCGGGTGCTCCTGCCGGTGACATGGCAGTGCTTCAACTCCACCGGTGGCAAGACTGGGGAGTACACCGGCAACGTCAACTTCAACCAGGCAGGTGTGTACCGCATCTCCGACGTCTACAATGAGCTCTACGTGCTCGGCTGCAACACCCTGATCTACGTCAAGGGCGTCAAGAACCAGCGCGGCGTCGGCCGCTTCAACTACAAGTTCTACTCGGGATGCATGTCCGTCACCAACAACCCGGAGGACCCGCGGGACGGCGCCTGCGCGGGCCTCGGCTGCTGCCACGTCGACATCCCGCCGGGGCTCACCGACACCACCATGACCATGTTTGACAGCGGCTACTGGTCACACGAAAAGCAGGAGTTCTGCCCCTGCGACTACGCCTTCATCGCAGAGAAGGGCAGCTACAGCTTCTTGGAATCCGACCTGACGACACGCTTGCCGAGATCGAGTAACCAGAGCACGGCGCTGCGCGTGGACTGGAACATGCCCCTGCGCCTGGACTGGGCCATCCGCGACGGCGACAACGGCTCCATCTCCTGCGCTCAGCCAGGGACCAAGCCAGGGTACGCCTGCCGGAGCAACCACAGACAGTGCATCAACTCAACCGACGGCCCTGGGTACTTCTGCAACTGTGCCAAAGGCTATGAGGGTAACCCCTACGTCGATGATGCTGGAGGTGGAGGATGCACCAGTAAGTAATTGATTGATTAATATCTATACCTCGTTGCATTGCAAGCATCATGTAACACTTTTACATTACATTATTACATATGGTGAAGTTAGATAAAGGACACACTTATTTGTACCTAAATTACTATATAGAAGCTGGACAAGATCTATAACTTTGCACTAGATAACTTCTACATTTGATATTGCTTAGGTGCCTAAACATAGCTAGTTAGTTAACAACTAGTTAACTAGTTAGAGACTTGGCTAAAAAGATTAGCCGCATATTAGCCCTCTTGTTCGGATGCACCAGAGCTAATTTGAGCTAAAATTAGCCCATAGTATTCTAACAAGCCCTAAATGTAGACGTTTAAGACTCTCCAACAAGAGTTCTAACCCAAAAATAAGTCACCAGCAGTGCTTTGCCTATTTAAAAGGCCCTCCAACAGGTGACCCAAGTACATCACCCATTTTGCCTTTTGCAGCCCAAACGATAGGCAAAAAAGGGTAGTCTCTCTCCTCGCTATGCAATCTCCGGTGGTGGCCCGCTCGCCTCCTGCCCGCGCACGCCTCCACCTCCCTCCTGCGCACGCCTCCGCGCCGCCGAGGTGGCCGCTCGCCGGAGATAGGAGGCTCCCGCTTGATGCTGCTCCACTTGTTGCTCATCTCCGCGCTGCTCCCCCTCGACGCCACCGCCTGCTATTCCTGGATCGGTGTCGCCTGCGATCATGGGAGGGTGGTCGCGCTGGATCTCTCCAACAGGAGCCTCTACACGCGGCATCTCCTCCGCGGTCACCTCCATCGACGCCCTTATCACGCTCAACCTCTCCCGGAACGCACTCCGCGGCCAGGCTGCCGAGGCTGTGGGTGCTCGACCTCTGTGTGAACGTGCTCTTCGGTCTGTTCCCGTCAGCCGCCGGCGGTGGTGGCGGCTTCCTGGCGATCGAAGAACGAGGAGGTCAACATCTACTCCAATAGCTTCGACGGGCCGCACCCGCATTGACCGCCACATCCTCGACGACACCGTCTTCCACCGCCGCCGCCCGCCGCCCCGCTCCTTGGCTTCGCTTGCAACCTTAGCTCAGTCTCCAACTTCGTCCCGGCCTCCTCCTTCTGCCACCCGCCCCGCGCCGAGCGCCACCCCGCCACGGCCGTGTCCTCCTCCATGGCACCGCCCTGCAGGTCGGGCGGAACCCACTCGACACCACCCTAGTCGTCTTGGACCCCGTCCCCGACTTGTTATCCTCCCGCCGGTTCGAGAAGAGTTGCAGCCGCTGCCCTGGCAGCATCTCCTCCATGCCGGCGCACGGATCTGGAGTGGAGGGATGGGACTGGGGAGGAGACACACGGGATGGGTTTGCGCTGTTGGAGAAGGAAAGTATTGGGTGTCGTCGCTGTCTTTTGCTGTAGGTGACTCAAGCCGCGAGATGGGTCTCGTATTTGGGTCTTCAGTGGTGGAGATAGTCTAATAAACTACAGTAAAAAGAGCACAGGGCCAGGCTAGAGCTAGACAAATATCACTGATCGGGATTCCTGGATAGTATTGTTGACTTGCACTTTTTAATTGCAGATATAAATGAGTGCCTACGGCCAGGCAAGTTTCCTTGCCATGGGGAGTGCAAGGACACTGACGGATCTTATGAATGCAAGTGTCGTCCTGGGTATGAGAGCGATGGCGATCCAAAGGAAAAGCCGTGCCGTCCAAAACTTCCTGGTCCAGCAAAGCTTGTCATAGGTATTTCTTTAAACTTTTTGAACAATACATTGGTAGTACCATGACAATTATAAATGTTTGCTTCAAAAAAGCCAATGGTGGCTTTCAACTAGGCGACTGCTACTTTCAGCTCGAGGATGAACTGTCCGTCGATTGGGAGAGATGTTATGGTTGGCAAAGTATACCAGTGTAGGAAGTGGGCTAAGCCACGAGTATGCCACATCAAGGCCACGGTCACTGCCACGTGCTCTAGCATAGTCAATTAGTTTGTTTAATATTGCTTATGAGAGTTCTGTGCGAGTTTAGCTAGAAGTTTGTTAGGATTGGGGCTATTAGGCTTAGAACATTTGGTTAAGAAGATTTAGCTTGAGATTGGATTCAATCTCTCTCCTGCTCACATGATCCTTTGTGTTGAACGCCTAGCATGGCGTCGCAGCCTCGCTATAGGGCAATTAAGTCTCATCCACCCATCTCCTACCCCTATCTCGATCCTATGTAGCAACTTAGGCTCCAACAACCTATCTTATGGAAGCACACCAAGATCATCATGTTAACACTACTACATAAACGAGTTTTAGAGGCATGTTTCTTTCTTCAGTTAAGGATGTAATAACTCTTGCGCCACCAATAATGGTGGTAGAGCGGTTGGCAAATAGATTGCCACCCTCGAAAATCGACTTCAAAGGACGGTTGGTAACCATAACTGTATCAATGCCTCAATTTCCACAGACATACCATATCATTGTTACTAACTACCTCAAAAAACTAATGTTAGATCCTTTTTTTATCCTCCTCCTCCTCCTCCTTTTTATTTTCAACAGTCTCTTTGCTTTCTTAGAACCTATAAATTCTGTAAATGACATTCTAAAAAATTAGTCCTGATGATTATATTGTCAATAAATCACCTAATAACAATGTGTATAGCTACATTAGGTGCCAGGTTTCATACAATAACTACAATTAAAGTGACATTGTTGCTAATATAAAAATTCTGGCAATTTTGTGAATTGTCCTAAATTATTTGGTCGTTGAATTAGCCTACCCAACTTATTATTTGATGTCCATATGTTGCAATGGACTAGAACTGAGCAAATTCAGCTTGGTCTGGCCTGACTGCCTTAGTGGACATGGCTTCGACACAGATTCCACTACCGTAAAAAAGAATTTTCTCAGCCTAAACCCAATCTAAAATATTTGTTTTAGCTATTTTACACTCCGCCTAAGCCCGGACCTGGCCCCCAGTGTGATGATCGTGGGTGGGATTTTCTTGTGATGAAAGAGCAGGGTTTTTTTTTCACCCAGCCTAAGCCCAGCAAAGACTATAAAATGCTCATGTACAACAGACAAATTTTATTATTAGTTTTAAAAATAAATGACTGCTTGATTATGTTGCCTATAGAAATTATGACAACTATTGATAGCATACCATCTACTCATATTTGTGCATATGTTTTCTACAGGAATCACTGTTGGTACTTCGGTCTTATTTTTTATTTTACTTGGAGCTGGGGTATGTTATATTCTGAAGCGGATAGAGCAGAAAGCAAACGAGAGAGAACTGAAAGAAATTGAAAGGAAGAACGGAAGTGAGAGACTTAAAAATGTGAAAACTCTAATATTATTCACAAAGGAGGAACTTGTTGAAATAACAAAGAACAACGCGGTGCTTCTTGGCAAGGGAGGCTTTGGAGAAGTTCACAAAGGGACTTTATCAGACTCAGACAAGACCGAAGTTGCAGTTAAGGCTTCCATTGAGGTAACTGAAGCTACGAAGGATAAGTTTGCGAAGGAAGTGGAAATCCAGTCAGCGATGATGCACAGGAACATTCTCAAGCTCTTGGGTTGCTGCTTGGGAGTCGATGTTCCGTTGCTGGTATATGAATATGCCGCTAAAGGAAGTCTCAAAGACATTCTCCATGGGAAAAACAATGATCAGCATCGTGAGCCTCTCACACTTAGGTCACGTTTGGACATTGCCATTGGGTCTGCTCAAGGTTTAGCTTACATGCATTCATACACAGAAAATGGCATACAACATGCAGATGTCAAACCAGACAACATACTCCTCGATGGTGGGTTGGTTCCAAAAATCTCAGATTTTGGGTTATCTAAGATCTTTGTAACGGGCAAAGATTATACCATGAATGTGATAGGGTGTTTGCCTTACATGGATCCAGTGTACAAGTACACAGGGAGGGTAACTCCGAAAAGTGATGTCTATAGCTTTGGGATTGTTCTCTTAGAGCTGATTTCTAGAAGGCCCGTTGTAGATGGTGAAAACAGTCTTGTCAAGCAGTTTAAGAGAGTTTATGAACAAGATAACACTGGAAAGGTATTATTTGACAAGGATATTGGTGAAGAACGAGATATTCCTATCCTTGACGGAATTGGCAAACTAGCCATGAAGTGTTTAAAGGGTAATGTTAATGAAAGACCAGCTATGGTGAGTGTAGCAAGTGCACTTGTGATACTGAAAGATTCTTGGGAAGATACAAGACAAAGGTTCTCTTCTACTTCAATCAACGAGCTAGGGGCTATTTGATGGAGCTCTCCCTTTAAGTGGTTTTCTAGGGATGTGATTATGAAGCTGAATGTGATAATCTATGACAAATCGTTTCCATTCTGCTTCCATCATCGTTGGCTTTGTGTGTGTTTGTCTCTCTGTTATGTGTGAGTGTTTGTGTTTGTTTATTCTCATGTCAGTGGGATGTGTGTGCGCGTGCGTGATGATTAAGCTGTGTGGAGCAACATGCAGCATCTAAGCTGAGCCTTTGTTACTCATGGATTGGGTTGTGTGTACTGTCTGGCCTCCCTCCGGATCATGTGGTGTGGTTGGCTCCATCCATATAATATAAGTGTCGGTGTTTCGTACCCCGGGGGGTATCACACCAACAAGTAAATTTCTAAGCGTGCTCCCTAATCCGGATGGTGATGCAAGATGGACACAAGAGTTTTATCCTGGTTCGGGCAAAAGAAGGCCCTACGTCCAGCGGGGGGAGGAGACTTGTATTATCCTGCACCGAAGTGCTTGTACAGGGGTGAGTACAAGACAGTCCTGAGACTTAGCGTGTGGCAATGTGTGTGTTGTGAATGTGAAGATCTGAGAAGTCGTGAAAGCGTAAAAGCCTGCCTTAGACTAGGCCCTGGCGTCCCCTTTTATAGGCCAAGGGGAGGCACAGGATTACATGATTGCTAGGGCGATCGTGGGCGTGACGTCGAGGTACGGGTGCCCTGTCGAGTCGCGGGAACTGTGGATTCCTTCTTCGGTCCGGTTCGAGCCGATAGACGCAGGCTTTGGTCTGGTTCGACCCTGTAGCAGTATGGCTAATGTCAGCCTGCCCATTTTCTCTGACACGGGCTGACGTGCTCGAGTCATGGGTGATGATATCCCGCTCGTCCTTGTTGACGTAAGCTGACGCATCGAGGAGTGGGCGATCATGGCCTGCCCGGGAACCCCGGCGAGTGGCCATCGAGGAGGGATGGACAGGTCTTTGCGCGCCCCGTACGCCAGTCACATCCGCCATCATTCCTCGAGCGGTTGGAGACCGCTTCGAGGGGTTGACGGTCCGAGCGATGGGACGGAGCTGCAGGTCTGGCGATACGGGGAGTTGACAATAGCATTTTGAGGGGGTGCCGTACGCGGCACAGTGCACGACGTGGTGTCACAGTGGCGCCTGCCATCCTCGAATCCGGGAGATGGGCAGTGTAATAGTGGAAGCGACCCATGTACTTTCCGCTGTTACAGACCCTGTAGCCATGGAGTTAGGTAGAGCTGGTGTACTTCAACACTGTTTCGAGCCCTGTAGCCACGTGGTTGCCTAGGAAAAGCAATCATTGTAGGCAGACTCGAGCAGTCGCTCGCTCGAGCGGTTTCCGCCACTGTCTCGAGCAGTCGCTCGCTCGAGTGGTTTCTGTCACCGTCTCGAGCGGTCGCTCACTCGAGCGGTTTCCGTTACTTTTCCTCGAGCGGGCGAGCGGCCGCATCTTGAGTCAGTGGGTCTTGTGGTTTTGTGGGCCTGGTCGTGGGCCGGCCCATCATGAGGAGAATTGGGGATCTCCCTGGTTGGTTTTTGGGATTTTAGGGGGAAGCAAGGTTGGTTTGCTTACCTCTAATCCTCCTAGTTTAGGACCCCCTAATCTAGGTACCCGACAGTAGCCCCCGAGCCCTTGCCTGATTGTGTAGAACTTCAGGCAAGGGATCATGAAGTGGAGTTGAAGTACCTAGACTTAGGGTTATGCTGTCATGTCTCGAGGGGTTGACTTCTCGTTCTTCCGTGGGGGGCGCGCGAGCGTCCCCCGCGGGGGTAGCCCCCGAGGCCCCAGAGGAATGAGGCATTCCTCTGGGGGCTTTGAATTGAGCCGTTTCGAGCAGGAGTACCGTTAACTGGAGTTGTAGCACCCGTAACGGGGGGTTACTCTCGATTCCTTGAGCCCCCGTGTGCTTCCTGCCTTTCCCCTATCGAGAGGTTTGGTTCATGTGACTCGAGCCCCCGAGCCTCGACGTGCTGGGCCATAGTCGTGATCTAATTCCTCATTAGATCTCTTGGATTAGATCCAAGGGATGGGGGGATTGGCGCTACCCGCGGTCAGGTGAGCGCCATGCCTCCCTGTGAGCTGATAACAGGAAATCCCTGTGAGAGTCCGTCTCCTTTCGAGGGGAGATGGCATCGAGGCCCAGGGGCACTCTCATTAGAGCTGGGTGCATAGCTTTTACAGGACCGGCCCCTGCTCGAGGGGACCGGCGGCTCGAGTGCCTCCCGCCGACGGGATCTCTTGGAAGCTTGGCTCCCTGCCTTGGATGCGCCTTTGGGATTCGAGGGCTCGTTCTCGAGTGGAACCTTTCGAGGGTTCCTCCCAAAGGCACCCCTAACTCAGGTGCTCGTGGGCGGCTGTTCGGACCCGTTCGTGGGTCAGCCTCTGCTCCCTCGAGACTTACGGGTGGGACCGGAGTCCCTGGTTGTCTTACTGTGTAAGGAACCGTCTGCCGAGACGTCCCATCGTCACGCCGGTCGAGGGAAGCCCGTCCGTTGGTGGCGCGCCTTTTTAGGCAGAAACCGGCGCATCATGATGATCGTGGGCGGGCGAAGGTTCAGTCCCGTCTCGTGACGTGTGCGCCCTGTGAGTGGAGGTAGGTGGCGGTTGTCAGTAGGCATTAACTGCAGTTACCGTTCCTCGGTGTCTCCGTCGGAGCCGCGCGGCCGTTGGATTGCGGAATCCGAGCCGTCGGATGCGCACGACCCGGATCGGCTCGGCGATATAAATTTGTGGAAAGGGACTCCCGGTTTTCTTCCTTTGCATTCATCGCCTTCCTTCTTCCTGCCGCCATTTGTTGCGCTCTTGCTCTCTGCCCTAATCGCCGCCGTCGCACTCGCTTGCAACCGCCGCCACTCTTGCTGCATCCATCTGAGAGGCTTAGGAAAGAGAAAGGGAGTGAGAGTTCTTAAGCGTGTACGTCGCCGGAGCCGCCGTTTTCGCCTGGCGCCGCCACCTCATCGGATTCCGCCGTCGTCGCCTTCCCGGATTTCACCGTCGCCATGGTTTCTAGCAAAAGACCGGCCAGGGGTCCAGCCGTGGTGCTAGGGGTAGCGGGACCGGTGGCAAGGGCGCCGCCGGCAAGGAGCCCCCAAGGCCCCCGTGCCGGTGGTGATGTATGATGCGCTCCCATGGCCTCGGTCTTCGGTGACCGAGGCGATGTTGGAGGGCCTCGTTGAGGAGGGGCTGCTCCTCCCCAATCCGGCGGAGGGGCCGCCGGAGTGGCAGGTGCCGGAGGCCACCCACCGCGAGCCCGTCGTGCCGGAGGGCTACGTGCTAAGTTTCGTCAAGTTCCACAAGCGGGGGCTCGGGGCGCGACCGAGCCGCTTCATGCGGGCGCTCCCCCACCATTTTGGGGTCGAGCTCCTGCACTTCAACCCCAACTCCATTTCCCACACCACCAGCTTCGTCGGTGTCTGCGAGGGGTACCTGGGGATGGCGCCGCAATGGGACTTTTTTGTCCACATCTTCAAGGCGATGTTGTTCACCCTGGCGGTGAGCGGCAACGACAACGACGACGACGAGGAGGAGAAGGAGAAGGTGAACGCCCGCCGCTACGTTCGAGCAGGTTCCTACTCGCTCAGAGGCGGGAGCACTAGCTGCCCGGTATGTGGACGACGAACAACGCCGGGTGGGTCTCGGAATGGTTCTACTTCCACAACGAGGGGAACTATTTCCCGGAGTACACCGGCGCCGTATTGACTGCGCCCAAGCACAATTGGGGCTACGGCCAACCGAGCAAACTCCAGCCCCGTCTCGACCCCCTGACCGATGCTATGGAAAGGCTCCGCCGTCGGAGGGCCGGCGACATCCTCCTAAACATCTCCCACGTCGTCGCGGGGTTCCACCGCCGTCGTGTGATCCTGCTCGCTGAGCGCCCGCTACGGCTTGACCAGATGGGAGAGGATGCCGACCCCGAGGTGCTCGAGGCCAGCAGGATGTCGAGCCATCCTCTTCCGGCCGGCATGGTCATAGCTCGAGTGCGCGAGGCAATCGATGGCGGCAGGAGTTTTGGGGAGGGCCAGGTCGACCTCTTCCCCATGCGCCCAGACGCCGACCTGCTGGGCTACGTAAGTTCTCTTCGAGACCTTTTTCTCTGTTGATGTCACTTTTTCTCTGATTTGTGCTCATCTCATCGAGCTGTGTCTCTCTAAGAGATTATTGACCATGCGGACTCGGTGCCCCCGGTGAAGGAGGACGCGCCCGACCACGAGGTAAGACGTCTTAAAAATGATCGAAAGCATGCAGTAGCACTCTCGAAGAGGGAGGAAAAGGCGAAGAAGGCCCTTGCGCTGGAGGAGAAGGAGAAGCGCAAGGCCAGGCGCCGCCGGGAGTGGATGATGCGTCTTGAGGCGGGTCCAAATGACTGGAGCCCCAGTTTGGATTCGACCGATGACGACGACGAGGGGGAGGACGACAAGGCGACCGATAGCGACGACGCCAATGTGGCCCGAGCGCTAACGCCCCCTCGATCTCACGTGCAGGAGGTGTCTCTGGCGCCTGCTCGCCTCGAGCTGCGCGGTGACTCATCATCGGCTCGAGCAGGCCAGCCAGAGGAGTCGTCTCGCCGCTCCAGCCACGGCGCTCGGTCGCCATCACCGACCCGAGCGGAGCAGCAGGAGGAATCATCCCACCGCTCCAGCCACAGCGCTCGGGCGCCATCTCCGATGCGGCGGGACTCTTCTTCCCGTCGCCAACCATCTTCCACGGGCGCGCACACCCGGCAGCACAAGGCTGCAGAGTTGCGCAAATCTTCCTCGGTCCAGCCCGGCGAGCGCCCCGTCGAGCGTCGGACCCCTTCTGGTGGTCGGCGAGCCGAGCAGACCCCGGTCCGCAGGACTCAAGAGCCCGCAAGGGATCCCACGCCGAATCCGGCGAAAGAGCCGGCGGGGGTGGGCGAGACCGCCAAGGCCACAGAGCCCCCGAGCGCCTCGAGGCGAGCGGCTGACGCCCAGAAGCCCTCGAGTGGCTCGAGTGGCGCGGTCGAGGCTCGGAAGCCCTCGAGCGATTTGAGGGAGCCGCCCGTGGCTCGGGAGCGCCCGAGCGACTCGAGCAAGTTGGGTGGTTCGAGCGGCCCCACCACAACTACAAGGTAAGCCTCTCGATCGGATCCTTTCTCATCATCTTTCTGTTTTGCTTGTGAGTTTCTTATCGTCATCGTTTTTTGTTATTCTCCTTCTTCCAGAACCAAGCGTCCCCTGTCGTCCCTGCCGTCTCTTCCTCCCATCCTGCCTTCTAAAAAGCTGAAGGTCTCAGGAGGGTCGAGCGGCACCTCGTCCGCCCCAGGTGGAGTGACCCTTCCTCGCACTGCTTCAATCTGGTTAGCACAAGCCAAGGATGCGATTGAGCACGGGAGGCTGATGGCGGCTGCATCTCGTGCAGGTGCCAGGGCCACGCCTAAGGTGATGGGGGAGACGGCCGTCGCCACCACTACCACCTCAACATTCATCCCGCCGGGGGCGCCATCGTCCGCTGCCCAAGGTGAAGCAACAGCCGGCGACAAGGGGACGACGGCCGAGGCATCCGGGCCTGGAGTGGCGGCCGTCACTCCTCAACCCGGGGCTGGGTCAGAGCAGCACCCGATCACGCTCGAGGACGAGAGCCCGAGCTCCGGCCCTAAGGCGTGGCCGATAGGCCTGTGTCAGCTCGAAGAGGGGCAGAAGGAGAAGGAGGAGCAAGCAAGCTCTTCGGTCGCCGAGCGGCCAGCGGACGACGAGGAGATGCAAGAGGCGGGCCAGGTACCCGATCCCCAGACGGACCGGGCGTCCACCCCTCCTCGAGACATGGAGGCCGACCCCTCTGCCGGGCAGCGGGTCGAGGTGCCCCAGGCCTCCCCGGTCGAGCAGGGGGAGGCCCAAATCATGGCGCAAGGGGAGGCGCTGGAGGAGCACCCTGCCGTTGTGCAGGAGGAGGAGAAGGTGGAGGAGCAAGCGGAGCAGCCCGGCGCCACGCGAGAAGAAGAGCAGCAGGGCGGCATGCAAGGGGACGAGCGACCCAAGAAGCTCCGCATGGTGGTGTATCAGGCACCGCCGCAGCCACTGTAGTCGGGGGAGGTTGTGGTGCCCCACCTCGTGCCTGACTCGACGACGGGCGAGGTGAGGTACACCAGCATGCCCGAGGCCGACCACTGGGAAGAGGCCCAGAGGAAGCACGCGGCGTCCGCCGTCGTCGACAGCCACATGCGAGCTGTCGGTTTTGGACCCACCGAGCCCACCGAATCATCGATCCTGGAGAGGAGGCGGATCGAGGCGCGAGCGCTCGTGCAAGAGGCGTCATCGTCTTGGAGCCAACCTCAACGCCCGCCCACATTGGCCGAGCGGGTGGTGACGGCCGGCGTCGACTTGGAGGCGGTGAGGGGAATCCACAGCGCCGTCGACCGAGACATGTGGGAGGCATACCCGCTTTGGGAGAGGCCGCCGCTGGTGCTACCCAACCCGCTCGACCCCGAGGCTCCTGCGATCGTGATGAACGATCAAAAGGAGCTCGGGACTCACATGGAGTCCGAGGAGCACCGGTAGTGGCTCGAGAACACCCTGCGGGTCGCCCTGTCGCTCGTTTCCGAGGACATGCCCCGTCTCTCTGCCGTAAGTGTTCTCGAGCGCGGTCATTTTCCTTGCATTTCCCCGACTTGTCGTAGCCTGTTTCCTAACTTTTTCTTTTCGTGGTTCAGTCAGCGTAGAGCTGCTCCTACGCCAAGTCCGTCCACATCCGCGCCCTTCGCGAGAGCGAGGACGAGATCAGGCGGCTCATGCACCAGGGCCAACATGCCGAGGCGGAGCTGCACCGATCTGCCCGGCTTCTCCGAGAGGCTAACGCCGCGCTGGATGCCGCCAAGGAGGATGCTCGGAGGGTCAGGGACGAGCTGGCCCAAACCGCTCGGGAGGCGGAGGCCGCTCGAAAAGACAAAGAGTGGGTGAAGGGGATCGCCGATCAGTTCAAGAAGGCCGCGGACACGGTGAATGCCGGCTTCAAGGCCAAGGCCCAGCTTGTCGAGCAGCTCGAGAAGGAGAAGGCCGCCGCCAAGACATACATGAAGGACCTCCAGATGGCGGTCACCCGAGCAACCGCCGAGAAGGAGGCCCTCTCGAGTGCGCTCGAGGCGGAAAAGAAGCGGGCAGGCGATTTTCAAACGGAGGCGGCCAATCTCCGTCAGATGGTGACGGAGAAGGACCTCGCCATCCAGGGCGCTGGCCGGGCCCTCGAAGAGATGCGGGTGGAGAAGCGCGACCTCGGCCGCGATCTCAAGGGGAAGCAGGCCGAGCTCACGAGCGCGCTCGAGCGCGAGCAGGGGTTGTCAACCCGTTGCACAGGTAAGTGCTCGAGCCGCTTTTGATCAAGCCCTTGAGCATGCTTAAGGCGCTCTTGTCGTTTGTAGAGTTGAATTCTTCTTTTGCTGACTTGGGTTTTGCCTTTCAGCGCTCGAGGCCGATTTGTCCGCATCACGCGCGGCTCTCCAGCTCGCCCAGGCCGATCTCACCACGGCACGCGCGGCCCTCCAAGTCGCCGAGAGGACATTGGACGCCGAGGTGGGTGCCAGGGGTCGGATCTGCGGTGCCATCGACACCCTCAGCGCCAACTGGGGCTTTGCGCCCGTGGTGGATGCTGAGGGGCCGGACGCCGGCCGGGGTTACGCCAGCCGGGTCGTCGAATTCGGCGCTTCTCTGTGGGACCGTGTCCGAGAGGCCCTTGTCTTCGCCGCGCGCCGGACCTTGGCCATCTTCTACTCTGGGTTTGCTCTCTCGAGGGAGGCTGCCCAGGCCGGGATGGAGGCCGTTTCCAGCGGCTTCACCTACATCGAGGATGAGCAAGAGGGGGGCGCGAAACCCCAGATCGAGCAGCTCAAGGTCAACGCGGAGGAGCCCGGGGCGCGTCTTGCCGAGATCTTCGAGCCCGAAGTCCTTCCTCCTGACGTGTAGTAGCTTTCAGCCGGCCTGCGAGCCGAGATTTGGGTAGAAAGGCCCATGTAAGAAAAATATTCTGGTCATGAAGTGGCCCAAGTGGCCTTGAAACGTTACGTTTATTTAATTGTGTTCTAGTTTTTCCTCCATGCTCTGCGTTATCTTTTATCCTTTGCCTTTGTTTCTTTTTAACTAAGTGCGAGCGCCTCGCTTCAACCACTTCGAGGGGAGATGAGTTGGGGTACCGTGGCTCGGAAGCGTGGGAGTCCTTGTGCTCGATCGTCCCGGCTTTAAGGGCTCGAGGTGACGCTCACACTTAGTTTTTGCGATAAAACTCAAGGCGGGAAGGGAAAAGAGTGCGTCGAGCGTTTTTTGAAAAAACTAAGCGTGTTTTTTTTCGAGGACTTCGGGCCCCCCCCCTGGTCTAGCCCCCGAGGGGGCTTGACTTTGTGAAGACAAAGTCGAGCCCACCTTGCATATGAACGAACGAAAGTAAGAAACCGGCTTGCTGGGTCTTTATTCATTCATACTAGCGGTATATTCAAACGAAAAGATGTACAAGGCATCGAGGCCTAGGGGAAAAAGCGACGTAGCTGTTCGATGTTCCATGCGTTGGTGAGGATCGATCCGTCCTCATCAGCGAGCTTGTACGTCCCTGGCTTCAGCACTTCGACCACGATGAACGGGCCCTCCCAAGGAGGAGTGAGCTTGTGGCGCCCCTTGTTGTCTTGGCATCGACGAAGTACAAGGTCGCCAACCTCGAAATCCCTTTTGCGCACGTTCTTCTCATGATACTGTCGCAGCTTCTGCTGGTAGCGTGCAGAGTGTAAAAGCACCATGTCTCGAGTTTCCTCGACCTGGTCAATGGCGTTAGCTAGCCTTTCCTCGTTGGTCTGCTCGTTGTAGGCCTTGAGTCGAGGGGACCCGTATTCGAGGTCAGTGGGGAGGACGGCCTCGGACCCATAGACCAGGAAAAATGGGGTGAACCCAGTGGCCCGGCTCTCGATTGTGCGTAGACTCCACAGAACTGATGGGAGCTCGGCCGCCCACTTCTTGCCGTGCTTGTTGAGGCGGTCGAAAATCCTTGGTTTTAGCCCCTGCAGAATCATGCTGTTGGCACGCTCAACCTGGCCGTTAGTTCGAGGATGGGCAACTGCGGACCAATTCACGCGGATGTGGTGTCGATCGCAGAAGTCCAGGAACTTTTTGCCTGTGAACTGGGTGCCGTTGTCAGTGATGATGACATTAGGCACTCCAAAGCGGTGGATGATGTCAGTGAAGAACTCGACCGCTCCTTCCGAGCGGATGTTGGTGATAGGTTTGGCCTCGATCCACTTGGTGAACTTATCGATGGCAACAAGCAAGTGGGTGTAGCCTCCCGTCATTTTCTTGAGGGGCCCGACCAGATCGAGCCCCCAGACCGCAAATGGCCATGTGAGAGGGATCATCTGGAGCGCATGCGCCGGGAGGTGGGTTTGCTCGGCGTAGAACTGCGGCAGCCCTCACACGCTCGAACGAGCTTGATGGCATCGCCAGCTTCCGTGGGCCGCAGAAGCCTCGACGGAAAGCGTTTCCGACAAGGGTCCTCCGCGCGGCGTGATGGCCACAAGCCCCCGAGTGCATGTCCTTGAGTAACTTTCTACCCTCCTCGATCGGAATGCATCGTTGGAGTATGCCAGTCGGGCTCCGGCGGTAGAGCTCTCTGTCGTCCCCGTAAAGGACGTATGTTTTGGTTCGACGGGCCAGGCGTCTTGCTTCCGTTCGATCCTCAGGCAATTCTCCTCGAATAAGGTATTCGAGGAAGGGCGCACGCCAATCCATGGGTGGGCTCGAGGGCCCATCAATCTCCATGACCTCAGCCTCCGTCGGAGGGAGCGTGGTCGTGGGGGTGGGCTCGGTGACTGGCTCGACGCCAGCCCCCGAGTCCCATTTTACAGATGGCTCATGCAGGTCTTTTGAGAAGACGTCTGGGGGAATCGTCGCCCAGGATGACGCGATCTTGGCCAGCTCATCCGCAACTTCATTGAAGCGTCGTGGGACGTGGTTGAGCTCGAGGCCGTGAAAGTTTGCTTCCAACTTGCGCACCTCGTTGCAGTATGCTTCCATCTTTTTGTCATGGCAGCCTGAGGCTTTCATCACTTGGTCGATGACGAGCTGCAAGTCACCTCGAGCGTCGAGGCGCCGAACCCCGAGCTCGATAGCAATGCGCAACCTAGTTATGAGTGCTTCATATTCTGCCATGTTGTTAGAGGCCGCGAAGTGGATCCGTATTACATAGCGCATGTGTACTCCACTGGGCGAAATGAAGAGTAGGCCCGCGCCCGCTCCTGTTTTCATAAGCGACCCGTTGAAGTACATAGTCCACAGCTCGGCTTGTATTTGCGCCGGGGGGAGTTGGACGTCGGTCCACTCGGTGACGAAATCGGCCAGCACTTGGGATTTGATAGCTTTTCGTGGGGCGTAAGTGATGGTCTCGTCCATGAGCTCGACCGACCACTTAGCGATCCGGCCCACTACTTCCCGGTTCTGGATGATCTCCCCGAGCGGGAATGACGAGACCACAGTCACCGGGTGGCTAAGAAAGTAGTGCTGGAGTTTTCGACGCGTGAGCACGATTGCATAGAGCAGCTTCTGGATTTGAGGGTACCGAGTCTTGGCATCTGAGAGCACCTCACTAACAAAGTAAACCGGCCGTTGGACGGGGAGCGCGTGCCCCTCTTCCTGCCTCTCAACCACTATGACTGCACTGACCACCTGAGTGGTTGCGGCAATGTAGAGGAGGAGTGGCTCAGCGGGTTTGTCTGGTGTAGCTGGTCGAGGTGGCATGAGCACGGGAGGGGAGGTGAGCATGCTCTTCAGCCTCGAGAGTGCCTCCTCCGCCTCGGGTGTCCACGCAAAGTGCTCGGATTTTTTGAGGAGTCGATACAAAGGCAGGGCTTTCTCTCCCAGGCGTGCGATGAATCGGCTAAGGGCGGCTAGGCACCCTGTGATTTTCTGCACTCCTTTCAGGTCTCGAATTGGCCCCATTCTCATGATGGCCGTGACCTTCTCGGGATTAGCCTCGATCCCGCGCTGGGAGACGATGTAGCCTAGCAGCATGCCTCGAGGCACACCAAAGACACACTTCTCGGGGTTCAATTTGATGTTCTTGGCCTTGAGGCACCCGAACGTCAGCTTGAGGTCCTCGACAAGGTTTTCGACTCTACGCGTCTTGACAATGATGTCATCTACGTACGCCTCAACCGCTTCTCCTATGTGTTTGCCAAAAACGTGAAGCATGCAATGCTGATATGTTGCTCCGGCGTTTCGAAGGCCGAAAGGCATCGTGACATAACAGTACATGCCCACAGGAGTGATGAAAGAAGTCGCGAGCTGGTCGGACTCCTTCATTTTGATTTGGTGATAGCCAGAATAAGCATCAAGAAAGGAGAGTACTTCACAACCCGCCGTGGAATCAACTATTTGATCTATTCGAGGCAAAGGAAATGGAACTTTGGGACATGATTTATTTAAGCTAGTGTAGTCTACACACATCCTCATCTTTCCATTCTTTTTCTCTACTAATACAGGATTAGCTAACCACTCGGGATGATGTACCTCCTTGATGAATCCGGCCTTCTCGAGCTTCTCGACCTCCTCGCGGATGATCCTGCGCTTCTCCTCGTTGAAGCGGCGCAAGCGTTGCTTGACAGGTCTCGAACCGGGACGGATCTCCAAGGCGTGCTCGGCGACATCCCTCGGTATGCCAGGCATGTCCGAGGGACTCCACGCAAACATATCAGCGTTTGCGCGAAGAAAGTCGATGAGCACTGCTTCCTCTGTGCTGTCGAGGGAGGCGCTGATGATCAGCGTCTTCACACCCGAGGAGCTCGGATCGAGCGGGATCTTCTTGGTGTCCTCGGCGGGCTTGAAATTGCCGGCTTGCCGTTTGGGCGCTGGGGCGGCGGCCTCGGCTGCTAGGCAGTCGAGCGTCTTGGCCAGCTCCTTGGATGCGGTCAGGGATTCCCCGTACTCGATGCACTCAACGTCGCAGCAGTACGCGTGCTCGTACGTGGAGTCGACGGTGATGATCCCCTTGGGCCCCGGCATCTTGAGCTTGAGGTAGGCGTAGTTGGGGATCGCCATGAACTGGGCGTAGCACAGGCGGCCCAGGATGGCATGGTAGGTCCCCTCAAAGCCAGGTACGTCGAAAGTGAGGACCTCCCTGCGGAAGTTCGAGCGCGTGCCGAAGTAGACAGGGAGGTCGATACGGCCTATCGTGAGTGCCTTCTTGCCGGGGACGACACCGTGGAAGCCCCCGGCACTCGGCTTGAGCTGCGCCCTTGTGATGCCGAGCAGGGTGAGCATTTCCATGTAGATGATGTTGAGGCTGCTGCCTCCATCCATTAGGACCTTGGTAAAGCGGGCGTCGAGGATGATTGGGTCGACGACGAGGGGGTACGCACCTGTTTCGGATGGTCATCACGGTCGAATGTGATGGGCACATCCGACCAGTCGAGAAATTGGGTAGAGGCGGGCTTCACAGAGAAGACCTCCCTACGCTCCTGCTTCCACTCCCGACGCGTCATCTGGGTCGTGGGGCCGCCATAGATCATGTAGCAGTTGGCAATGGGCGGGAACCCATTGTCGCCATTGTCGTTGGCCCGACCGTCAGCTCCCTTATCCTTCTTGTCATCGTCCTTGCCAATACCGAACCTCTTGAAGTAGCCTCGAAGCATACGGCAGTCCTCGAGGTTATGCTTGGCCGGCTGTTTATGGTACGGGCACGGCTGCTTCAACATCTTGTCGAAGACGGCCCCATCTGGAGGGGGTCGAGGCTTCTTGCGGTCGACCGCAGCGACCTCGCCCTCGACGACCACGCGCTTGCTTTGCTGATTGCCGTTCTTCTTCTTCAAGTTCTTCTTCTGGCCCTTGCTCGTGCCTTCCCCGTCACCGGGCGGTGGCTTGGGCTTGCTCCCGTCCCCGCCAAAGAACGCTCCCACGGCCTCGTCACCGGCGGCGTAGTTGGCGACGACGTCCATGAGCTCGTCGACGGTCTTTGGGCGGTTGCGCCCTAGCTCCCGCACGAGCTCCTTGCATGTAGTGCCCGAGACGAACGCCAGGATGACGTCGTGGTCAGGGATGTGTGGCAGCTCGGTGCGCAGCTTGGAGAAGCATCGAGCAAAGTCTCGAAGAGACTCCCCGGCATGCTGGCTGCAATTCCGGAGGTCCCACGAGTTGCCAGGTCGAATATAGGTGCCCTTGAAGTTCCCCTCGAAAATCCGGACCAGATCGGTCCAGTCGTAGATCTGATTAGGGGGAAGTTCTTCGAGCAACTGGCGAGCAGTGTCAGAGAGGAACAAAGGGAGTTGGCGTATGATTGCCTTATCCTCTCGAGCCCCTCCCATCTGGCAGGCCAGCCGGAAGTCGGCGAGCCAGAGTTCTGGCTTGGTTTCCCCGTTGTACTTGGCCAAGCTCGTGGGAGGTCGAAACGGGTTGGGCAACGGCGTGTTGCGGATGGCTCGACTGAAGACTCGAGGGCCCGGAGGCTCGGGAGCCTGCCGGTCCTCGTCGCTGTCATAACGCCCTCCTCGATGGGTGTTGTAGCCACGGTCCTCATCGCCTGCGGCCTTGCGTCGTCGGTTGTCGTTGATATCATGACGTGCATCTTGAGGCTCGCGGTTGTCGAGGATGCGATCACGGATGGGGGCCCTACCACCTCGAGGGGGTGCCTCTTGGTGGACCGAGCCCTCTCGCTCGTGTGGTGGCGGGTTGACCGGCTGCTCTGATTCGGCTTCGCGCAGTCTTGAAGCCGAGCTCTCGGCTTGCTGGGCGGCCGCGACCTGAAGGAGTCCCTGGACCTCATTCCGTATCCGCAATGCTTGCGGATTCGAGGGTGCCAGCATGTCTCATAGTAGCATGGCTGCCGCGAGGACATTCTGGCTCGCTCGAGGGAAGTGGGCTGGCTCGACCGGTGCTTGTGGCCGCCCATCATTGATGATGCGGTTGAGGACATCCCGTGCTTTTCCTCGAGCGCCAAGAGCTCGAGGGGGAGGGGGTTGGTTCTGCTCGAGGGCGCGTTTGAGCAGCTCCAAGTTCGCGTGCTCCGCGTCCATCTTGGCCTCAATTTCTCGAAGCTGAGCCCACTGTGCCGCTCGAGCATCATCTTCAGGTCATGGGTTGTTCTGTCCTTGCGGTGGCTCCTCGCGAGGCTCAATCACCTGCAAGGCTCTAGCCGCTGGCGTTCCGACCACCGGCGTTCCGACTGGCCGGCTGGTTGCTGCGGCGGCCGCGGCGTCACCGTCTCTGGTCTCATCGTCCGACGGGATGTCGTTCTCAAGACGGAAACACTCACGAGCCGGGTCATAGCACCCTGAATCCGAGTCATCGGAGTCGGGGTCGACGCCGGACGGTGTCCAGGGCCTTCCCGTGCTCTCCTCCTCGATCCAGCGGTGCATATTTCCGACCGTGGTGTGACGTTGCGAGCCGGGCGCCCTGTCAAACCCACGGTTCGCGGACGCCGGCCATACGATTTCCAAGCTCATGGCGGCGCGCAAGAGGAGGCTAGGGCTCTCCTCTTGTGGCCCCATTGCTGACTGGATCTCGTTGGCGTACGTGGTAGCGGCGTTGGCAAGTCCGAATGGAAGCCTGCGATGGGCTCGATAGAGCCCATGCGGTAAGAAGTTAGGCGACATCGGCCGTGTGCGTGCTCGAGGTGCCACGCCGGGCTCTCTCGGCGAGCGCATAGCGAACGTGAAGTCAGGGTCTGCGTCGAGAGACACCTGCCTACGTGCCACCCCCTGTCGCGCGCTCGGCGCCCCAGCAGGGTATGCCATGGCGTCCGGCTGGGGTGGCACGCGAGCAACGTGCTCAGGGCCCTGTGTGGACAGATGATGAAGCTGGTGCCGGTGGCGTCGGCGCCTTGGTGGCGAGCCATGGTGGCGCGGCCAGCGCGCGACTCCATCAGCGCGTGGGGGTGAAGAGCGTCCCCCGCCTGGTTCACCGATCGAGAGCAGAGCCATGTCGTAGCCCGTACCAAGCGACACGAACTCCAAGCTCCCAAACCAGATCACCGTAGCGAACGGAAGCGAGGAAGTGGGAGATGCCATCCGGAAAATGGCGGGAATCGGGTGAAAACATGCAGTACCCCTACCTGGCGCGCCAACTGTCGGTGTTTCGTACCCCGGGGGTATCACACCAACAAGTAAATTTCTAAGCGTGCTCCCTAATCTGGATGGTGATGCAAGATGGTGAAAGGTCACAATGGCTAGAGGGGGGTGAATAGCCTAATAAAATTTCTAGCAAGAATACTAGACAACCCAATTAGATAGCAAGGCGGCAAATGTGCAAAGCAAATGCTTCGACTATTCTATGCAAGCCTTCCTACCAAGCAAGGCTACTCAATTCAATTGCACACACAACAACGGTGATCAAACTACACAATGTCGGTTCACCGAAACCAACCAAGCAATTCTACCCACGGGATTTAAGCTACACAATGAGTGGTTCCCGACCGACCACAACAAGCAATTCTACTAAGCGGTAAGTAAAGAGAGGATGGAAGGTTATACCGCCTCGAAGAGTAGAAGATAGCCAATCACCGGTGTAGAAGCCAATCACCTAGAGATGCTCAAGCACAATCACAATGGAGGTCGAAGCCTCGGCAATCACAATTCAACACAATGATTTTTACCGAGGTTCACTTGCTTCCCGGCAAGCTAGTCCTCATTGTGGCGATGCACTTGCTTGGTGAGTTGCCCGCTCAATTGGCTCGGTGCCAAAGACCCCAATGGGGAGCCGCAATCTCCACACAAGACAAGGATCCACAAGCCACGAGCAATCCACTAGAGTATCCTTTCGCGAACTCCCACGGGAAGGATCAAGAACCCCCTCACAAGAACCCGGTGTGGCCTCGAACAATCACCAAGTCGAGCTCAACCACCACCCGCTGCTCCAAACCGTCTACGGTGACGGGAATCACCGAAGAGTAACAAGAATCCGCAGCTCACTTGAAGAACAAGTGCCTCTAGATGCAACTCTCAATGCAAATCACTTGTTCTCACTCAAATCTCTCTCAAGATTAGCAAAGGAATCAAAGAGATGAGTGGGGGAGTATCTCTCCCCGCTCAAAGTATGCTCAAGTGAGTAGAAATGGCGAAGAGTGCCTCCCCAAGCCGGCCAATGGTCTATTTATAGACCCTCCTCGAAAGTAGCCGTTGCCCCCCGGCCGGAACTCCGAACGCGGACGCCGGACGCGTCCGCCGCTGCCCGCCGGACGCGTCCGGCGCTCTTCAGCGCGCCACGTCACCCGACCGTTGGAACTTCTCCGTTCGAATCCACCGAGCGCCAGACGATGAACAGTAATCCGCCAGCGTCCGGTGCTTGCGTCCGCCGCGTGTCCGGCGACCGATCCAGCGAGAGAGACAGCCCCGACCGTAAAAGTTTAAATCGGTCGGCGTCCGCCGCCGCCGGACGCGTCCGCCGCCGCGTCCGACGGTCTCGCGCCCGCCGGCCACCTGCGCCGATCCGGCACGCGCCGGACGCGTCCCGGCCCGCCAGCCCCGCGTCCGGCGCCCGCGTCGCGCCTCGCGACTTGTCACCTTCTCGTTTGATCTTCGATGTCGCACCGTCGTCGATCCAATCTCCAAACCACTTGTCCAAGGTGCTAACTCCACAGAGTAGATCACTTCTCAAGCACCGGAGTTAGCGTATCTTCTCAAGAACACGTCGACAAGTGTTAGCCCTCTAGTTAGTCTCTCATGCATCATGCAAAGTCGCAACTAGAGGCACTTAGGACCGCGAATGAACCGAGGAAACCCCTCTTGATAGTCGGTTATCGATCCTAAATGTGATCACACTCTCTATAGTGTCTTGATCACCAAACTGGAAAGCCCTATCAAGTATACCTTCGCCTTGATCTCCATGGGCGTTTCCATTCATCACCGGAGCTTGATCACTTCACATGTCCACCATGTTCGTCACCATGATCACCATGCTCCATCATCCATCGTCACGTTGCTATGTGTCTAACCACACTTAGAGCAAAGCATTAGCAACGTTGAGTGTCATTAATTACCAAAACCAAACCGGAGCTTTCAATCTCCCCCTTTTTGGTAATTGATGACAACCCCTCAACAAACTCACAAAGATATGGAAATTGAATTCAATATGAAATTGAATTGCTTGCCCAAGACATTTTGATCATGAATCTTGGATTGGACAAGCATTTCAATTCCGGTTTTGGTAGTGGTAGCTCCCCCTTCATGTGTGCATCAAATGTTTGGTCGATTTACAAGCACACATGCATAGATGAAACTTTTGTGAGAGTTACCACAACCAAAATGGTACTAAGGTTTATAGAATTGACCTTTGAAGCGTGATACCAATCGGAGTGCGATAATAAACCTTCCTTAGCACCATGGGAATCTAGACATTCATCAAAACTCAAGATACCTCATGAGATCACATTATAAGCAAGGTACTTGAACAAGTGAAACTCTATGTCTAGAAACCACCTATGCATGCTAGTACTTCATTTCATCAATCAAGTCTTATACTAGCAATACACCAAACAAGCATGAATATTGAATTTAGCTTGCAATGCTCCATATCATCATGTATGCACACACAATATGCAACAAATAGTCTATGAGCTTGCTCCCCCTAGGTGTAAACTTCTCCCCCTAGGTGTATACTTTCTTCTCCCCCTTTGTCATCAATGACCAAGAAGGGTGCATAAGATGAGAGAAACAAGTCAATCAACTATGGCCAAATCTAAACCACATGCCTAGAAAATGTATCTCGGTTTGAACCAAGGGCAAGCTTCTTCACACCTCATAAGAATAAGGGTTATCTTGACCATGTTGAGATACACATCATGAGCAAGTGCTAAAGATTCAACACTAGGTTCACAAGCTCACAAACAAGTCATATGCCACCACTAGATCAAATCAAGCATAGAAACAATAGTTGTGCCATATATCCTTCAAATTCATTTGATTTGCAATGAATGATCCTAGCAAGATGCACATGTATACATGTCTACACAACTAGCAAAGGATGCATGAAATGCAACAACCAACTTTACCTTGCTATGTTGGAGAAGAGGCATGTCATGTATGGGGTGCATCAATCCATGTTGGAGAAGCTAAGTATGTTCAACTCATTCCTCAACTTGCAATATCTTTTCTCATCAAGCGGCTTGGTGAATATGTCGGCTAGTTGATCTTCGGTGCCAATGCTTTCAATGCTAATATCACCCTTTTGTTGATGATCTCTAATGAAGTGGTGCCTCACATCAATGTGCTTGGTTCTTGAATGTTGAACCGAATTGTTTGTCATCTTGATTGCACTTTCATTGTCACAAAACAAAGGCACATGCTTGAGCTTGATCCCATAGTCCTTCAAGGTGGCTTTCATCCAAAGCAATTGTGCACAACAATTCCCCGCACTAATATATTCGGCTTCGGCGGTGGAAAGTGCCACACTATTTTGCTTCTTTGAAGACCATGATACAAGAGATCTTCCTAGCACTTGGCATGTTCCACTTGTGCTCTTCCTATCAATCTTGCAACCGGCATAGTCGGAGTCGGAGTATCCAATCAACTCAAAGCTTGACCCCTTGGGATACCATAGACCAACATCTTGAGTACCCTTCAAGTATCTCAACACCCTTTTGGTTGCCGTCAAGTGACTCTCTCTTGGAGAAGCTTGAAATCTTGCACACATGCACACACTAAACATGACATCCGGCCTTGAAGCGGTCACATATAGCAAGCTTCCAATCATTGATCTATATAGCTTTTGCTCAATCATCTTGCCACTATCATCAATGTCCAAGCCACCATTGGTTCCCATAGGTGTACTAATGGCCTTAGCATCTTGCAACCCAAACTTCTTGATCATGTCCTTGATGTACTTGCCTTGACTCACAAAGGTGCCATTCTTCATTTGCTTGATTTGAAGACCAAGGAAGTAGCTTAGCTCTCCAAGCATAGACATTTCAAACTCACTAGCCATCATTTTAGCAAACTCTTCACAAAAGAATTGATTTGTTGATCCAAAGATGATATCATCCACATAGATTTGCAACACAAACAAGTCATCTTCTATCTTCTTGGTGAAGAGAGTGGTGTCAACTTTGCCCATCTTGAAGCCTTTGGATATGAGAAAGTCCCTCAATCTTTCATACCATGCCCTTGGAGCTTGCTTCAATCCATACAAAGCCTTCTTGAGCTTGTAGACATGGTTGGGCTTCTTGTCATCTTCAAAACCGGAGGTTGTGCAACATACACTTCCTCATTGATGAAGCCATTGAGAAATGCACTCTTCACATCCATTTGATAGAGCTTGATGTTGTGAGCACAAGCATAGGCTAATAAGATTCTAATTGCCTCCAATCTTGCCACCGGTGCATAAGTTTCTCCAAAGTCAAGACCCTCAACTTGTGTGTAACCTTGAGCCACTAGTCTTGCTTTGTTCCTCACCACTAAGCCATCTTGATCTTGCTTGTTTTTGAAGACCCACTTGGTGCCAATCACATTGTGTTT
Organism: Themeda triandra; assembly: GCA_018135685.1. Classification (NCBI taxonomy): domain Eukaryota; kingdom Viridiplantae; phylum Streptophyta; class Magnoliopsida; order Poales; family Poaceae; genus Themeda; species Themeda triandra. The sequence goes on along the minus strand of JAENPR010000468.1, from coordinate 144,480 downwards.
CTTTGGCCTCTCAACAAGCTCCCAAACTTCATTCCTAGTGAAGTTGTTCAATTCCTCATGCATGGCATTTATCCAATCCGGATCCTTCAATGCCTCATCAATCTTGGTTGGCTCAATGAATGACACAAAGGAATAGTGCTCACATATGCTTGCCAATCTTGATCTTGTTTGCACACCTCTTTGAATATCACCAATGATATGATCTAGAGGATGATCTCTTGCAATGTGTGAAGGTTGGAGAACTAGCTCATTTGCATTGCTTGCTTGACCTTGATCTTGATCTTCATGTTGAGTACCACTTGTGCTTGCCTCATTGGAATCATCAATCACTACTTGAGTTGGCACTTGCACTTCATCACCATCATCCACTTGCCTCGGCCTAATGTCACCAATGTCCATGTGTCTCATTGCATTGCTCAATTGATCTCCACCCACATCTTCTTGATTTTGATCTCCAACTTGAGAGCCTTGGGTTTCATCAAATTCAACATCATGAACCTCTTCAACTAGCCCACTAGCCAAATTCCACACTCTATAAGCCTTGCTAGAAGTAGAGTACCCAAGAAGAAATCCCTCATCACATCTCTTATCAAACTTGCCAAGTCTTTGCCCCTTCTTGAGTATGTAGCACTTGCAACCAAAGACACGGAAGTAAGCAATATTGGGCTTCCTTCCATTCAAGATTTCATATGGAGTCTTCTCTAACTTCCCATGACAATAGAGGCGGTTGCTATAGTAGCAAGCCGTGTTGATAGCATCACTCCAAAACTTCTCACTCACATTGTACTCAAGTAGCATAGTTCTTGCCATCTCAATCAAGGTCCTATTCTTCCTCTCAACTACACCATTGGATTAGGGAGTGTAGGTTGGTGAGAATTGATGCACAATACCAAGCTCATCACACAACTCTTCAACTCTTGTGTTCTTGAATTCACTCCCATTGTCACTTCTTATCTTCTTGATGGTAGTGTCAAACTCATTTTGCACCCTTTTGACAAATGACTTGAATAGATCATAGACTTCACTTTTGTCATAGAGGAAGAACACCCAAGTGTATCTTGTGTAATCATCCACAATCACAAAACCATACTTGTTGCCCCCAATTGATGTGTAGTGAGTTGGGCCAAACAAGTCCATGTGCAACAACTCAAATGCTCTTGAAGTTGACATCTCATTCTTCTTGGGATGTGAGTTCCCATGTTGCGTGCCGGCTTGACATGCACTACAAGGTCTATCCTTCTCAAATGTGACATCATTCAAGCCTCTCACTAGATCATGCTTCACCAACTTGTTCAATTGCTTCATCCCAACATGTCCAAGGCGCCTATGCCATAGCCATCCCTTGCTTGACTTGCCAATCAAACATGATGAAAGTTGAGCTTCACTAGCATTGAAATCAACCAAGTACAAGCTTCCATGCCTAAATCCCTTGAAGATGATATTTGCTTGATCCTTGCTCACCACCTCAACTTGCTTGTCATCAAATATGCATTTGTAGCCAAGATCACACAATTGTGCTACCGACAAAAGATTGAAGTTCAAAGTATCAACTAGCAACACATTGGAGAGATCCTTCTCATTGGAAATTGCAACCTTTCCAAGCCCCATGACATCACCCTTGCTATTGTCACCAAAAGTGATGGAGTTGAATCCACCATTGTCATTCTTGTCAAGTGACTTGAACATACTATCTTCACCGGTCATATGATTTGATGCACCACTATCAAGCACCCAATGCCTCCCTCCAGCTTTGTAATTAACCTACAAGAAGACATCAAGCTTTAGGTACCCATTTTTGCTTGGGTCCTTGAAGGTTAGTCACTAGAGTCTTTGGCACCCAAATAGCTTTCTTCTTTGAGCTCATCCATGGTGTACCAATGAATCTAGCACTCACACCACTCTTACTCTTAACAAGCATGTAAGAAGCACTCAACTTGTAAGAGAAGGCACTAGTGTTCTTGTTCTTGCATGCATGCTCTAGATGACCAACTTGCTTGCAACTCTTGCAATAGCTACCATTGTTCTTCACAAAACTTAGTCTTGTGAGGAGCAAAAGCGGCCTTGCCTTTCTTGGGAGTATAGCCCAATCCCTCTTTGTAGAGAGAAGCTCTTTGGCTACCCAAGCACATAAGCAAGCGATCCTCACCACCATAAGCCTTAGCCAAGGTGTGATTGAGCTCCTTGACTTCCTTCTTAAGAGACTCATTCTCAACTACTAGTGTAGAATCACATGCATGACCAACACCACTAGATGAAGTAGAGGCATAAGAGCATGAAGGGCCAAGTGATGCAATAACAATTGAATCATCAAGTGAATCACATGATGTAGACACATCTTTCTTCTCTATGATCACCACTTGTGATTGCACTTTCTCTTGCTTCTCAACTAGAGAAGAATGAGCTTTTTCAAGCTTGGAGTGAGCAATCTCTAGCTTCTTATGGTCTACCTTTAGACTCTCATAAGAAGCCCTCAACTCCATAAGTTCTTGCTCAAGGTTTTGTTTATCCTTGCGCAAGCCCCTACATTCTTTCCTAGAGTCATTGAAAGCACCTTTGCAATCCTCAAGCATGACCCATAGTTCTTCTTTTGTGGTGTCATCATCATCATCACTCTCATCATCACTATCGGGTGGAGGTTTTACCTTAGTGGCCTTGGCCATGAAGCAAGACGATGGAGCACCAAATAGAGAAAGCTTCTCTTGAATGGCAATGCTTGCGTGCCCCTTCTTCTTCTTCTTCTTGGAATCATCATCATCATCATCACTTGAGGAAGATGAATCACTCTCCCAAGTTGCCACATGAGATTCACCCTTCTTTTTGTGATGGGAGGAGTCTTTCTCCTCCTTCTTCTTCTCTTGCTTCTTCCTCTCTTTCCTCATGGCATCTTCATCATCACTTGCATATGGGCACTTGGCAATGAGATGATCCTTGCTATTGCACCGGAAGCACTTCATGGGACGGTCACTAGACTTGAATGAGCTTCTCTTGCTCTTGGACCGGTACCCTTCTTCATGAGCTTCCCCATTCTCTTCACAAGGAGTGCCATTTGTTCACTCACTTCTTCTTCTTGCCCACTTGAGCTAGAGCATGGCTCATCTTCACTTGAAGACTCTTCTTTCTTCTTCTTGCCCTTGCTCTTGGATGATGTGGCCTTGAATGCCACACTCTTCTTGTCATCATCCTTTTTCTCATTCTCCTTCTTCTTCTTCTTCACCAACTCTTCCTTCTCATGATCTTCTCTAAACTCATCATCGGCCATTATCTCTTGAAGGACTTGGTTGGGAGTTGGCTTCTCCTTCATTGTTGTCTTCACCATGACGGTCTTCAACATATCAAATCTCTTGGGAAGACATCTCATGAACTTGGTTGAGAATTGAGAATCCTTGATCTCTTCCCCAAGTCCCTTGAGCTCATTGACAATGACTTGGAGCCTATGGAACATCTCCGGCACACTCTCATCCTCCTTCATTGAGAAGCTTGCAAACTTTTCTTGCAACATGTAGGCTCTTGCGGTCTTGACACTTTCGGTGCCCTCATAAGCTTCTTCTAGCTTCTTCCAAATGTCATGAGCCACCTCAAGGTTCTTGATGAGCTCAAAAGCTTTATCATCAAGTGCCTCATGGAAAGCACTCACGGCAATGTCATTTGCTTGTTGCTTCTTCTCTTCGGCCGGTGTTGGCACCGCACCCTCAACAAGCTCAAACTTTGTTTCCACCACTTTCCACACCTCAAGGTTGATTGACTTGAGATGACTCTTCATCTTGAGCTTCCATTTTGCATAGTCATCACCTCGAAAAGATGGTGCCTTCTTGGTGTTGTTGATATGCATAACCAATGCCATTGCTTCACCGTAGGATGTTAATCCAACTCAAACAAACGGTGCCCGGCTCCGATACCACGTGAAAGGTCACAATGGCTAGAGGGGGTGAATAGCCTAATAAAATTTCTAGCAAGAATACTAGACAACCCAATTAGATAGCAAGGCGGCAAATGTGCAAAGCAAATGCTTCGACTATTCTATGCAAGCCTTCCTACCAAGCAAGGCTACTCAATTCAATTGCACACACAACAACGGTGATCAAACTACACAATGTCGGTTCACCGAAACCAACCAAGCAATTCTACCCACGGGATTTAAGCTACACAATGAGTGGTTCCCGACCGACCACAACAAGCAATTCTACTAAGCGGTAAGTAAAGAGAGGATGGAAGGTTATACCGCCTCGAAGAGTAGAAGATAGCCAATCACCGGTGTAGAAGCCAATCACCTAGAGATGCTCAAGCACAATCACAATGGAGGTCGAAGCCTCGGCAATCACAATTCAACACAATGATTTTTACCGAGGTTCACTTGCTTCCCGGCAAGCTAGTCCTCGTTGTGGCGATGCACTTGCTTGGTGAGTTGCCCGCTCAATTGGCTCGGTGCCAAAGACCCCAATGGGGAGCCGCAATCTCCACACAAGACAAGGATCCACAAGCCACGAGCAATCCACTAGAGTATCCTTTCGCGAACTCCCACGGGGAAGGATCAAGAACCCCTCACAAGAACCCGGTGTGGCCTCGAACAATCACCAAGTCGAGCTCAACCACCACCCGCTGCTCCAAACCGTCTACGGTGACGGGAATCACCGAAGAGTAACAAGAATCCGCAGCTCACTTGAAGAACAAGTGCCTCTAGATGCAACTCTCAATGCAAATCACTTGTTCTCACTCAAATCTCTCTCAAGATTAGCAAAGGAATCAAAGAGATGAGTGGGGGAGTATCTCTCCTGCTCAAAGTATGCTCAAGTGAGTAGAAATGGCGAAGAGTGCCTCCCCAAGCCGGCCAATGGTCTATTTATAGACCCCTCCTCGAAAGTAGCCGTTGCCCCCCTCGGGCTGGAACTCCAGAACGCGCCGGACGCGTCCGCCGCTGCCCGCCGGACGCGTCCGGCACTCTTCAGCGCGCCACGTCACCCGACCGTTGGAACTTCTCCGTTCGAATCCACTGAGCGCCAGACGATGAACAGTAATCCGCCAGCGTCCGGCGCTTGCGTCCGCCGCGTGTCCGGCGACCGACCGCGCGAGAGACAGCCCGACCAGAAAGTTTCTGGTCGGCGTCCGGCCGCCGCCGGACGCGTCCGCCGCCGCGTCCGACGGTCTCTGCGCCCTGCCAGCCACCCTGCGCCGATCCAGCACGCGCCGGACGCGTCCGGCCCGCCAGGCCCTGCGTCCGGCGCCCGCGTCTGGCGCCCTGCGACTTGTCACCTTCTCGTTTGATCTTCGATGTCGCACCGTCGTCGATCCAATCTCCAAACCACTTGTCCAAGGTGCTAACTCCACAGAGTAGATCACTTCTCAAACACCGGAGTTAGCGTATCTTCTCAAGAACACGTCGACAAGTGTTAGCCCTCTAGTTAGTCTCTCATGCATCATGCAAAGTCACAACTAGAGGCACTTAGGACCGCGAATGAACCGAGGAAACCCCTCTTGATAGTCGGTTATCGATCCTAAATGTGATCACACTCTCTATAGTGTCTTGATCACCAAACTGGAAAGCCCTATCAAGTATACCTTCGCCTTGATCTCCATGGGCGTTTCCATTCATCACCGGAGCTTGATCACTTCACATGTCCACCATGTTCGTCACCGTGATCACCATGCTCCATCATCCATCGTCACGTTGCTATGTGTCTAACCACACTTAGAGCAAAGCATTAGCAACGTTGAGTGTCATTAATTACCAAAACCAAACCGGAACTTTCAGATGGACACAAGAGTTTTATCCTGGTTCGGGCAAAAGAAGGCCCTACGTCCAGCGGGGGGAGGAGACTGGTATTATCCTGCACCGAAGTGCTTGTACAGGGGTGAGTACAAGGCAGTCCTGAGACTTAGCGTGTGGCAATGTGTGTGTTGTGAACGTGAAGATCTGAGAAGTCGTGAAAGCGTAAAAGCCTGCCTTAGACTAGGCCCTGGCGTCCCCTTTTATAGGCCAAGGGGAGGCACAGGATTACATGGTTGCTAGGGCAATCGTGGGCGTGACGTCGAGGTACGGGCGCCCTGTCGAGTCGCGGGAACTGTGGATTCCTTCTTCGGTCCGGTTCGAGCCGATAGACGCAGGCTTTGGTCTGGTTCGACCCTGTAGCAGTATGGCTAATGTCAGCCTGCCCATTTTCTCTGACACGGGCTGACGTGCTCGAGTCATGGGTGATGATATCCCGCTCGTCCTTGTTGACGTAAGCTGACGCATCGAGGAGTGGGCGATCATGGCCTGCCCGGGAACCCCTGCGAGTGGCCATCGAGGAGGGATGGACAGGTCTCTGCGCGCCCCGTACGCCAGTCACATCCGCCATCATTCCTCGAACGGTTGGAGACCGCTTCGAGGGGTCGACGGTCCGAGCGGTGGGACGGAGCTGCAGGTCTGGCGATACGGGGAGTTGACAATAGCATTTTGAGGGGGTGCCGTACGCGGCACAGTGCACGACGTGGTGTCACAGTGGCGCCTGCCATCCTCGAATCCGGGAGATGGGCAGTGTAATAGTGGAAGCGACCCATGTACTTTCCGCATTTGTTTCGGACCACGTAGCCATGGAGTTAGGTAGAGCTGGTGTACTTCAACACTGTTTCGAGCCCTGTAGCCACGTGGTTGCCCAGGAAAAGCAATCATTGTAGGCAGACTCAAGCAGTCGCTCGCTCGAGCGGTTTCCGCCACTGTCTCGAGCAGTCGCTCGCTCGAGTGGTTTCCGTCACCGTCTCGAGCGGTCGCTCGCTCGAGCGGTTTCCGTTACTTTTCCTCGAGCGGGCGAGCGGCCGCATCTTGAGTCGGTGGGTCTTGTGGTTTTGTGGGCCTGGTCGTGGGCCGGCCCATCATGAGGAGAATTGGGGATCTCCCTGGTTGGTTTTTGGGATTTTAGGGAGAAGCAAGGTTGGTTTACTTACCTCTAATCCTCCTAGTTTAGAACCCCCTAATCTAGGTATCCGACAATAAGTGTGATATGGCTTGTTAATTGAGAGTTCCTTTTGTGCGCTGCATGTCATCATCTCAACGAATGACCCAAGTGACAGGGTTAGATGTTTGATACTCCCTTCGTCTCAAATTATAAGTCATTCCAAGAATCTTGAAGAGTCAAAACAATTTAAGTTTGACCAAATTTATATGATAAGACAATAACAATTAGGATGCCAACCAAATATCAATGGATTCTTCGTTAATTATATTTTCATACTATACCTATTTTATCTCGCAAAACTCTATAATTTTCTCTATAATTTTGGACAAACTTTAGATGCATTGACTCTCCAAGATTCTTGGAGTGATTTACAATTTGGAATGGCGGGAGTACATCGTACTGACGGTGGCTAGCAATGGCGGGCTAGAACTCATATTAGTGGCGCAGCAATAGATATAACAAATAATGGAAATGATAATATCAATTCAAAATGCTCAAGCAATACGTACAAATAGAAACCATCCCATAATTTCACACCATCTAGATCATCATTTTTAATTAAAGAGCATGTACCCAGTGCAGGGAGCTCCCGCTCTGTGTGGGGTCTGGGGAAGTGGAGAAGGATGTCAGCAGTAAGCCTTACCCTTGCCTGTGCAAGGCTTGAAATAAAGAAATAAACAAATATGTCATAGTTGTTGAAAATACAAGATAACATTACGAATTGAAATAAACAAATATAATGCGTGCCATTCATTTCTTGGGCCATCACGGGGCAAATTTAACAATCAGTTTTTAAGAGTTGAGAGAACTTTAGATTTTTTTTTTTTCATCTTTCAACAGATGCATAATATTAAGCTCAAGCCGTGGTATTTTATTTCTTTTCTCAACCCGACTTTGTTTAGTTCCAGCACAACTCTTCAACGCATCAATCTTACTAAAATATCTTTCCACCCTTGCTAACCTTCCATTTTTTTTTAAAAAAAAAAAAGTGGCAGGAGCTCTGCCTTTCAATTAAGAATAGATAGAGGGGTTTTATGTACAAATAAAAACAAGCGGCCCTCCCACAGTAGCAACAAGACAGATCACACAAACAAAATCTATTCCCCTATCAGAACACTCTTCTTCTATGCTCTACATCGTCTTTAATTCTAGAGGCCACCTGCATTACCATTTCATATGGGTTGTTGAAGATTCTTCGATTTCTCCCTTTCCATAGGTTTCAGAAAATACAAATGACCATGCCATTGAACCGTCTCTGCTCCGTGCGAGGCACTTTGCTTGAAGAATTCTCCCACCACTGCATGATCTCTGAAGGGTCGTTCTGCTGCTGTCCAAGAAGTCCATCAAAATGTTCCCAAGATAGAATTTGGTGCCAAACCGCCTTAGGTGCAACCTGGTCTACAATGGCCCATGGCAAAGAACGCAGTGTTCCTCCTGTGGTCAACCTCTTTTTTCCAACTTATTTGCTGTTAGTAGCTTCTCATGTATTAGGATCCATACGAAGACCTTGCACTTATTTTCTGTTAGTGCTTTCTAAGGTATGCTGAGTCTTTGACACCTTAGGCGAGATGTACATCCTGGATCTTGATCCAGAGGGAGACAAATTTCTCTACATGGGTGGTGGTGGTGATATGACATTGTAGGGATCGCATCCCGTTGTTATTATGGAGTTTGTGCACACTGTGCTAATTTTTTCTTGTGGCTAAATGGAAGAGATTTGTGGCCAAATACTTGGGTGCTTCCCCCCAAGCCAGTTGGTGTGTTAGAAGCGAGCCTTTAGGTCGTCTCCGATGGTAACTATGGTTGATGCATTGAACGGTAGACGGTCAGCATCATTGCAAAGGTCCATCCCAATCCATGGTTTGGACTTAGAGTCTTCCGTCCAATTCTGCCACAGCCAGCGAAGTCGAAGTGCACGGCCAAACTAGTCTGGCACACCTAGTTGTCCTAAATCCTTTGGCCGGACCACCGTTGTCCAATTTACCGGTCAATGCCCCCCATTCGCATTTTCCTGCCCTCTATGCCCTACGATATTTGAATGAAATATTGCAGATCGCAATGTGAGTATTAGAAACTACCTAAGCATTCCATTCAGATGCGCTTCAGAGTTCCTGTGACACACTTTAGCTGTCTTCTTCATTCCTTTTGGCCCCTTGGCGTAAAAATTCCCTATTTCTTACAGGTCAGCATGCGGGCAAAAGGAAGACCAGAACCAATCAACTTGTAACTGCGTTTCCTGTTCCGTTTTCCCCAAGTGCATTTCCCGTGACGCATCAAAGGTAGGTGAAACAACTATAGTGCCTGAAACAATCCTGAGTTTCTGACCACTGACCCCTTCCTGTATGTATGTCTGTATCTGTATTTCTGTATCTGCCGCCGTTCCTTCTCAACTCCGTGGATTGCGGATCGAGAGGAGCAGGAGCTCCAAACATTAGTCCTGGATCCTTTCTCTTCTCCAAACTCTAAAAAATCAGAAAGGAGGAAAGCTCGGATCCACCTCATGCTGCAAGATTGATCCGACTTGCTGTTGCTTTGAGAATTTGAGACCCAAGAATTCACTTCTCTGCTGCGCCCACTGGACAAATCAATCCATCGTCGATTCATGTCCTGAACGAATTGTTGTAGCAGTCCATGGAGTTGAGATCCATGTACGGCACCGGCACCAGCTCCTGCTCCATCGTCCCTCCTCGTCTCCGCTTCCTCCTCTCCCGAATCTGGTACCCAATGCAAGCTCCGGCCGCGGCCAGGCCGACCAGGACCAGCGACAGCGCCACCGTCGGTCCCGGCGACGATGCCGGCGCCGGCGGCTGCTTCCTGACCTTGAAGTAACCCACCTTCCGGTCGTCGGCCTCGTACACCATCGTCTGCACGGGGAAGTCGACGAAGTAGCACTGTAGCAGTACCCGCTGGTGCCACCGCTGCGCAGGGCCGCCCAGCAGCTGCAGTTGCCCGCGCACGCCGCCTCGCACTCCGCCGCCGTCGTGTTCGTCTCGAACGGCAGCTCCTCGTTGTACGCCACGGACACCCGCTTCCGCCGCACCACGTCGAAACCCAGATCCTGCTGCCCGTTGCCGTCGCACAGGTCGGCGGTTTTCTCCTCGGCGTGGCACGACGTGGCGCCGCCGTCGTCGGCGAAGGTGGCGCTCATGCTGTTGTCAAGGTACTGGCACTCGGCCTTCCCGGGCACGCACAGGCCGTACGCGCCGCACGGTGTTGGCAGCTCGCACCGCTCCGAGATGGCCCGGTAGTCCTCTGTCCACGCCTTGGACCCGTTTGCCCAGTAGTACGCGCGGAGGTTGCCGTCGTCGTCCAGCGTCATCCGCCGGAACACCCCGGTCAAGTTGTCGACGAACGTGTCGAACGATATCACGTCGATCCTCTGCTCGTCGCCGCGGCCGCCCAGGTACAGGCCGAAGAACCCGCGGTCGTCGAGGCGGCCGTAGACCGGCGGCTCCGAGGCGTTCTCCGCGTCGGCCATCAGCGCCGTGTGCCGCCAGTACGTCGGCGTCCGGCCGCCGCCATAGAACTCCATGTGCAGCGCCACGTTCGTCTTCCCAAGCCGCAGCGTGAAGCGGCGGTTCGCGGAGACGAGCGGCGGCGAGGAGCGCGTGAAGTTCTGGCCCAGGACCAGCGTGTCGGACGGGTGGCGGAAGCTCTCCCACTCCGGCACCGTCTTCTCGTACCGCTGCACGACGAGGTTGGACGAGTCCAGCAGCACCACGACGTCGCCGACGGCGTCGAGCGTTTGCCACAGCACACCGCCGCTTTGGTCGTCGTTGTCGTGGCCGCCGGTGAGGAGGGCCAGGCTGCCGTCGTCGAACGTGAGCGTAGCCGGGCACGACCAGTCCCCGAGGCGAGCCGGCGTGGCGCGCCAAACGGGGAAGGAGGACGGGAGGTGCACCACGGCGAGGTCCAGCGACGCCGCGCCCACGTGGAGGAAGCCCAACGCGAAGGCGCCGCTCGGCGCGTACAGCACCGGCTCGAACGGCACCGGCGTTCCCGCCGCGTGTGTCGCGGTGAAGCCGTTGGACAGCTGCGTCGTGAGCTCTTGTCCCTCGGCGGCGCTGGCTACCAGGAACGACGCGACGACGGCGATGGCAGTGGTGGCGGGGATCGCCGGATCACCCTTGACTTGTTTCATTGTATTGCAGACAAAGGACGCGATGAAGGTCAAATGTTTGGGATCGGAGAGAGTATTGGCATAGGCATCATTTTGGGGAAGGTCAACGGTGTGCACGACGATGTAGGCAATGGATCCCTGCACGTCCAATTTCCAATACAAAATGATTCAGATGCACGAATGAACTAAAACTTTGGAATGTCTGCACGTTGTAAGTTGCAACTGCTGGCAACAAAGTGTGCAGTAGTGGTATGAACTGGCAAAAGGTCAACTGACAGTTTCCTGGCAAAAGTCAACGAACTGCTTTTCCTCTAATTAACTTCTTCTATTTTTTAACTTCAATCCTGAAGTGATATTTCTATCTTCGTGGATATATGCAGATTTGTGGCGATTTCTGATTTCCTGATGTTGTTCTAGGCCGAAAGCCTAGAACCCCGAATACGAAATATAACGAAAGACACACGGATAGCACACGATGGTGGAAGATCAGTGTATTACTCTAGAATCCGTCCCTTACACAGTTGCCGCCCGGGCATATTTATAGTCGCCCGTAGGCATTTACAAGACGATTTTGCCCTTAGGGTTTGCCCCCTAAGGGCCCTTGCTCAACCGGTGAAGGGCTAAACGGTCAAACTTGCGCCACCAAGCTTTGTCCCCGGGCGGCCGACCACCCAAGCCCCACTTGTCAACAGGCGCTCACGCTGCTTTTCCCCAGCGCAGCTCCTTTGGGGATGGTGGACCAACTTTCCATCTGCAAACAGCTAAGACAAGTGGTTAGGAGCTCGAAATACGATGTCTCGGCGGGCGGATTCGGCGTCCGTCCCGGGCAGGCGTCCGCCGTTGTCCCTGGCGACGCACCGGAAGAATCTTCTCCCAAGTTTCCTGGGCATTAGGGTGAGGCGCCGAATCTCATGGGCGCACGCTGAATTACTCGGGGCCTTTCGGCCCGGCGTCGTGCCTAGGCTTCGGGTCCCCCAACGGTAGCCCCTCGGCGCCCGTCGAATCCCACCTTGCGGGATTCGGTGGGGGCCGACAAGGAATAGGATGCCAGAAGGCCTGGTGTGCCGAAAGGCCCCCGGGTGCGCTGTTTCGCACCTGGCGGGCGAACTGTCTCCGACCGGCTCCCGACCGGTGCCGGTTCGGCGCCTTGGCCGGATTGCCCAACGCCGTCCCCGTTTTGCACGCGGAGAGCTCGCTCTCGGGATCGAAGCGTGCAAACGGTTTTTTTGAATGGAAGGCGTGAACCGCCATCTCGGGATGCGCGAAATGTCGTCTCGAGATGCGCGCCCGGACGCGACTCTTCGTCGCGTAACGGTCACGACGCGCGCCTATAAAAGGCCCCCGCGCGGCCGGCGTCATTTTCACGCTTCCATCGCTCTCGCGCGTGAGGTGAGACCTTGGAGTATTCGGCGAAATCCGCAAAAGGCTTTCGGCGGCGACGCGAATTCGGTGAGTTTCTTTTTTTCTTTTCATCTTTTAGTGAATTCGCCGGTTGCTTGGGGTTCGGGATTTTCTGTTTTGCTTCGGCGGAGTGCTTTGCGGAAGGCATCTTACGTTTCGCTCTTTTGTTTTATATTATAGTTCGCGACCTCGAAACCAACATGGCGAGCTCGTCGGCGATCGATAGCCAAAACCTTAATCTCTCGGACCCGGCCTCGGCACCGAATCCGTCGATCCCAGCGGAACGGGAACTGGATCCGGCGGCTCGGCCGAAACCAGCTCGGAGTCGTCGAGCGAGTCCGTCTCGGCCCCGAATCCCCGAGCTGCAATTGCGGCCGGGAAGCATGCGGTCCCCCTACGCGCGATAGCCCGGTTGTCGTTGAGGATGATTCGGGTTACGAGTCGAAAGGGGAAAACTTTATGGACGAGGACGTCGAATGTTTCGAGGCCGGGGAGCGGGACACCCATAGCATCGCTCCCCGCAACGTGCTTTGGTGTCGGCCGATGCGGATTCGGGCCCCGCCGCGAAGCGCATCAAACCGCGGTGGGGTGGTCTGTTTGCTTGGGGAATCAGATGTTAACGAAGCAAAACTCAATAGCTACGTGAGGGATGGGTACTTGACGGTTGCTGAGAGAGCCAAGTGCCGCGCGCCCCCTAAAGGAGAAAAATACCCGGATCCCCGAGACCACGAGGCGCTGGTGTTTCGGGATTACTTTAGAGCTGGGCTACACTTTCCTTTGGAGGAGGACTTTCTGGTTTCGGTTCTTGACCGATTCAAGCTGCCGCAGCTTCACCGAGATGACGCCGAATGCCATCTCGAGGCTTAGTGTCTACGCGATGTGCTGAAGATGATGGGGAGCCCCCTGAGCGTTCCCCTATTCGTGGACCTCTATGAATCACACCTAAGCACGGGAAATATTCGTCGGACAAGGACTACCGGATGGAAATTGGGTCCTTCAACTTTATCCTGCCAAAGAAGAAGGCTGACGAATGCATGGTTCCTTACTTTAAGAGCAAGTGGGACAACTGGAAGAAACACTGGTTCTACATTCGGGTTTGTGAGGATTCGGCGGTGGCCGAAGCAAAACGTTTGGGACTGCCGAAAGCTCACGGTTTGGTGTCGCTGATGACTCCCATGGTCGGGGTTACCCAAGGTGAGCTTCGCGGGGGATGTTGTGAACGAGGAAGCCGTGCCCGAATCTTATCGGGCGACGGCCAATCGGCGGACAAGCCGGGACATGGTGGAGGAGATGCTTGTCGTTGAGCCGGTGGCCGCTCGGCCCGAAGCATGCGCTTCGCGTGCTTTGCCTCAAAGAAAAACTACAAGGGTCCGCGGGTCCGAAACGACCCCCGACCGTTCCTCGGATTCGGCGTTCCTTGCTGAAATTGAGCGTCGGGCCAATCAAATATGCGGTCCGTACGGCGACAAGGAGCACGAGATGAAACTTCGTCAACTCGGTCAAAAAGGCCGCTTGAATCGCATCCGGGAGCCGATGAGCCTAGAGTACCCGGACCGCCCTGCGCCGGCGAGAAGGACCGTTTCAGCAGGAGAACCGGATCTTTGCGGTCGGCACTTCGGCGGCTGCCCGCGCGCCAATTGCTGCGGGCCCGGCCGAGGGCGCGGGAGAGGGCGCGAAGCGGTCGGGGCGCCGGTCGTCATTCGGCGTCCGTCCGAAACACAGCTCAAGCTGAAAACTACGCACGGAAGGAGAGGGCTCAGCAAGCGGCGCCTGCCGAGGACGAAGACATTCGGGTAGGTCGCCGAATGGCCGAGCGTGCCTGGCCGAAACCTTTGAAACGAAGCCGCCAACCGGCCCTTCAAGCTGCCGAATCCGTCGAGCGATCGGCGGGGCACACGGTACCGAATGCATTGCGCGTGCTGCTGGCCTTGCTTGGCCCTTCTTGTTCTGAGTTTTGGAGATTTTTTCCCTTCTCCTTTTATTTTCCTTTTCATCCTGCATTCGGCTCGACTCACGCTTTTTGCCGTCGCTTTGTGTTGCGGGAATTCGGGTGCCGGACGAAGGAAGTGACAAAGATGTCCCGAAAGATCCCGAGCCCCCGCGACGTGGACGTCAACTCGCTCCCCGTCGGCGGCCTCGACTTCCGGAGGCCGGAAAACGGAAGAAGGCTAAGAGCGACACGCACCCGCCGGCTCCGGCGAGGATGCCGAAACCCGTGGCCGCGGATGCGAAAACCAGCCACCGGGGAAGCGGCGGCAAAGACGTTGTCGCCCAAGGCGCGGCACATAGCGGTTCGCAAGACGACCGCCGTCTCGGTAAGTCTCGCTTTTATATGGAGACGACCCGAATGACGCCCCGAGATGGCCGAATGTGTCTTTGTTCGGCCATGGGTTTGTTCCCATGGACAACGACCAGTTTGCTACGGCGAAATGAGGGTATATTCGGGGTCATTGTCCCTGGAAGAGGGGAATTCCGAGCAAGCTGAAACTTACCGAATTGCTCGTGCTTTAGGGGTCAGTTCCGATTGTCGCTTGGTGGCGAATGTGGACCCGCGCCTTGCCGGCGTCTTGCCGCTGCCGAGGGCGGCCTTTGCTCACGAATGCGGTGGCTCGTTCGGGCGCCACCGCCCGAGCAAGGCTTGATGGCCACCGCTCGCGGCGAGCTTGCTGTCGCCATCAACTTCCACTCTATCTCGGTAAGCCCCGCAATGCGCGGTTTCGTCGACCCGGATTCGGGTGGCCAACCGATTGACCCTATGTTGCTTGTTTGCGGGCTACGCCGTCCTTGTGGACACCCTGGCAAAGCAGGAGCAGGGCACCTTGGCTCACGCCGAAAGGCGAGCCAAGGAACTTGAAGAAAAGCTGACCGTCACCGAGAATTTGCTGGCGAAAGAGGCAGCTGAGAAGGAGACGAAGGAGAAACTGCTGAAGGAGAAACAGCAGGCGCTGGACAAAGCTAACGGGAAGCTGGAGAGGTATCGGGCCAACCACCGAAACCTGGGGTTATCCGTTGACGAGGCCATAGTCCTTGTGCAACGGATGATCTCTGGGGTAGGTGAAGATTTCCACACCCCTCCCGCGGGAACTTCTACCCTGGAGAAGGTTCGGTTACTGAACGGTGGCCTCGGCGCTCTTGAGGGGCTTGTCGAGCTTGGGCGCGAATACGCTGCTTTTGAAAGCGTGCGCGCCCTTTGCAAATCCCTTAAGGACGCCGGATGTGACCACTACGCCGGGGTTGAAGCTGCGGAGGACGTCAACGCCTACTGGGACTACGACGCCGACGCCGACAAGACCGCGAAGAAGTGGTTCTTCGACGGGTTTTGGGGTTCGGGTGGCCGGCATCTGAGTCTGCTGCGCGTGGCCCTTACGCGCGCAAAGGTACGAGGGTAGTGAATCGGCGCGCTTGCCGAATCTTGCGACCCGAACCGCTTGACCAAAAGCTCGCTGTAACTTGTGTTTTATTGGCAGGATGAGGACGAGGGGAAGGTGATCAAGGCCAAGGTCGCGGCCTATATTCAGGCGCGCGACGAGAGGGAGGGGTCGTCCACCATGGGCACTCCCATGTGCGAAATGACCGAGATCCCTCGCTCTGCCCCAGGCGCCTTTGCGGCTACTACTTTGGCCCACCCCGGTCCGGGTCCTGCACCGAGTCCAGCGCTCCAACTGAAACTTCGACGCCCCCTGCTCCAGCCGCCACCGATGATGAGAATGCCCCCGCAGCCTGATCGCGGGATTAAAAGACTTTTAAGTCCAGCCCCTTGCGCGGATAGCGCCGAAAAACTTGGTGATTTGGTTTGAGAACTTGAAAGCATTCGGCGTGTGTCGCCGAATGCCCGATGGATGTAAAACCTAACTTGTTGCTTTTAAGTTTGGATTGCTTCGAGCGTAACGCGTTTGTGTTGTTTTGAGCGCATTTCGGCTTCGACGTATTTGTGTGTGCTTCAAAGATTAGGCAAGGATTCGCCGAGAACGCCGAATTTTGGTTTTTGAAAGATGCCGTCCCCCCAACTTGGTTAAGTCGAGAAGAAATGCACGGATTCATTTCAGCTTAGACGCCGGATGGGTTTTCGAAAAACGCCGTCCCCCAACTTGGTTAAGCCGAAAGGAGCGCGCGGTTTCTTTTCGGCTTAGCCGCCGAATCGGTTTTTGAAAAACGCCGTCCCCCAACTTAGTTAAGTCGAAAGGAAAGCGCGGTTGATTTTGTTTTGGCTTAGACGCCGAATTGTTTTTGAAAAACGCCGTCCCCCCCAACTTGACTAAGTCGGAAAGGACGCGCACCTTCATTTCGGCTTAGACGCCGAATCGGTTTTTGAAAAACGCCGTCCCCCAACTTGGCTAGGTCGGAAAGAACGTGCGCCTTCATTTCGACTTAGACGCCGGGTTGGTTTTGAAAACGCCGTCCCCCAACTCGGCTAAGTTGGAAAAAATGCGCGCCCTCATTTCGGCTTTGTCGCCGAATCGGTTTGACTTGGCTAACTTTCGGCTTAGGCGCCGAATTGGCCGCCTTCTTGGAAAATTTTGTACGAGAATGATGTATTCTTTTTATTATAGTGATGGGGTTATGAGTTTACATCATTACAAGTTCCGGTTGCGATCCAAAACCTTTGTGACGTGGCCCCGAAAGTTTCTGCTGACGCCGGGGCCGGATTGGATTATTGCGGACCGAGCGGCTCGCGTCTTTGTCGGCGGGCCATGCTTTGGCGGTCCGCGCCGATATGGAGCCCGGGGGAGCTAGCGCCGAATGCTCTTTTGCTTTCGGGCCGGCGAAGCCACCTTGCGGGCGAGGGTGACGACGAGAATGCGGCCGCCGGAGTGCTTTGTTACGTGGGCGATGGGGAGGTTCTGAAACAGCCATTGATGAAGCGCTTCTTTGTACCATCATCCGGGCTCGAGATGCGGTATACTGACAGTGTTGCTCGCCGGATCTTGGTGGAGCAAAACAGAACGCGGCACCTGGCATGCTTGCTTTCGTGGTTAGTGAGGGCCTGGTGAATGCCGAATGGGCTTTGCCAGGGATACTGAAACCAGATGCAGTTGGTGATGGTTTGGAAGCGGTCTTTCTCCGAGCTCCCCGAATCCACCCTTTCCTGGTGCTTCCTATCCCTAATAGATTGGCGACCCAGCTTTTGGGGCGGCATTTGTCTGAGACAGAGAGTTGACATAGTTTGGTGAGATTGGGGGAGTCGAGGGGGTGCCTTGTTTATATAGGCCCTTTGTCCCCTATGGTTGTAAATATGTTAACCTAACCGTGCATTGATTATTCTGACGGGTATCTTTGTCATTAGAGCGCCTGACTGGCTGCCTTGATTCTTGGTGGGCTCCGCTCGCTTTATTGAGCTAGAGGACACCGGCGAGCCCCCTGTATTTTAGGGAGTTTGCCTACAGCCGTTTTTAGCTGGATAGGTTGCTTGCAACCTGAGAGAGAATACCGAATATATGGCCAAACTCGTCAACTTGGCCGTTTTCGGTGAAAACATTTCATACAGCAACAACTTGGTGCTAAATAGAACTTCGAATGCAGTGGCAATTATTACAGGGGATGCCTCGTTAAAAAACCTCAGTGAGGAAAAAGAGTGCAGAGCCCGAAATGTCTTTAGGCGTTAGTGCCGAATGTAGCAGGAAAAGTAAAAACGAAAATTTCGGTTCCAGGTAGTAAAAACAAAAAAGAGTGCAGAGCCCTTTTGTGGAGCATGAGATCATGGGTAAAATCGACGCAGATTGTCTGCATTCCAGGTGTGAGTTGATTCGGAACCATCTTCGGTCACCAGGGTGAAAACGCCTGTCCTGATCATCCGCGCGATGATGTATGGTCCATACCATTGGGGCTGTAATTTGCCCCCGCTTGTCCGTGCCCGATGAGCACCATGTCGCCGAGCGAAGCTCTTCCCCGAGGACCTTCTTGTCCCTCCGGCTTTTAGTTTCGGCGTGGTAGGCGTCAAGGTTTTGCGCCGCCCGGCACTTTCGTTGTCGGAGACTTCGACTTCCACCATGCTCGGATCGGATTCGTCGGGAGATTTCGGTTCGGAATGAGCCGAGCTTCACCTCTTTGGGGGTGATCGCCTCCTCACCGAACGGCACCTTTGAACGGAGTGAATCCCGTTGCCCCGGTCTTGGAGATGTTGTGGCCCCGGCATGTTGTCACCAGCTCCTGAGCCCATCGCCCTTTCTTTGCGTCTTCCAGTGCTTTGGAGATGGTGCCGAAGATGTCGCCGTTGGCCCTCTCGACCGCTCCATTTGATGCGGGGTGATTCACCAATGCGAAGGACAGTTTGATTCCGAGCTCTTCGCGAAAGTTCAGAACCGTGTCGAGTCGAACTTGCCGTTGTCGACGGTGATATAGGCGGGTACGCCGAATCGCAAACAATTCTACGCCATACAAAATTGGTTAGTGTGCTGAGGTTATCTTGGCCAAGGGCTTGGCCTCGACCCACTTGGTGAAGTACTCGAGGGCCACCGCGGCGTATTTTAGATTCCCGAGGAGGTACGGTAGAGCTCCCACTATATCGACCCCCATCGCTGCGAGAGGCCAAGTGGGGTATACCGGCCTGGTTGGATTTGCGGGAGCGTTACGGTTCTTGGCGAACATTTGGCAGCCCACGCACGACCTTGTAATGCTCTTCGCGTCTTCGGCCGTGGTTGGCCGATAGAATCCTTGCCGCATGGCCCCGTGGGCAATTTCGTGCGGGCCTCCGTGCGCTCCGCACGAACCCGAATGTATCTCGGTTAACAATTGAATCCCCTCGTTTGGTGATGCACTTGAGAAGCGGGCGACTACCCCCTCCTTGTACATGCTTTCTCCGACGATGGAGAATTGCTTTGTCCTGGACGCCATGCGCTGCTCATCTTTCTTGCTTGCTGGCTCATAGGTCCCCTGAAGGTAAGCCCAGATCTCCGATCTCCAATCGTCGCTTGCGATGGCGTGGATGACAGCTGGGTTCTCCTCTTCTTCTTTAACTGCCTTGGCCGTTAGGACCTGATAGAATACATCCAGCGGCATTGGTGAAACCTGAGCCGCTGCCTTGGCTAGTTCATCAGCTTCTGTGTTTTCTGACCTGGGAATGTATCTCAGGGTGAAACCGAGAAAGAATTTCTCCATTCTTCTTACAGTGGACAGGTATTTAGCCAGCTCGGGCTCCTTGGCCACGTAAGCCTTCTGAATGTGTCCTACGACCACCTGCGAATCTGATTTGATGATGCAACGACGAACCCCCAGGGCCCTCAGCTTTCTCAGTGCCAGTAGAACTGCCTCGTACTCCGCCGAATTGTTGGTGGATAGGAACTACAAGCGCGCTGCGTAGCGAATGGCCGGGCCCGAAGGCGGTATTAAGATTGCCGAAATGCCCGCGCCGGTGCTGCACCAGGAGCCATCGCAGTGCGCGGTCCATTCGGGTTCGGAGAATTCCTGGTGGGATCATCCCCACTTGGGGTCCGGTCGGCGATGAAGTCTGCGAGAACTGTGATTTGATTGCGGCCCCGTGACCGAATTGAATTGCATATTGGTTCGCTCGGCGGCCCATTTCCCGATCCGGCCCACTGCTTCGGCGTTCCGGAATAGGGCCTCCAAGGGCTGCGCGGATAGGACCCAAATGACATGGCCCTGAAAGTAGTGTTTCAGCTTCCTTGATGCCATAACGATAGTGTAGGCGATTTTCTCCAGCTCGGAATAGTTGAGTTTCGCCCCAGCCAGTGCTTCGGAAACGAAATATATTGGGAACTGATGCATCAGCGCTGACCGCGGCTGGTGATGCTGCGAGGTATAGAATGAGCGTGGCATTCGGCTCCGGCTTTGAGAGTGTGGTGAGCTGGGTCAAGTACGCCTTTAGATCCTCAAACGCTTGCTGCTGTTCGGCGCCCCAGTCGAATGCGTCAGCTTCCCGCAGAACCCTGAAGAAGGGCAACCCTCTTTCGGCTGACCTGGAGATAAAATGGCTCAGGGCTGCGATGCGGCCCGTGAGCTTCTGCACATCTTTCTTGTTTACTGGCGGCTTCATGTTCATGATGGCTGCGATCTTTTCAGGATTGGCTTCGATGCCTCTTGCCGATACCAGACACCCTAGCAGCTTTCCCTTACGTATGCCGAATATGCATTTCTCGGGTTGAGCTTCAAACCGGCTGGCGCGCAGTGGCGAATGTTTCTTTGAGGTCCGCTATGTGGGTCGCACCGTCACTTTTGACGACCGGGTCGTCTACGTAGGCCACCCGCATTGTTTTTCTTTTACGCTCCCGAAAGGCTTCATCTCGTCATGCGGGAGAATGTAGGCCCAAATGCGTTAGAAGTCCTTCGGGCATTCGGCGGTAGCAGAACGTTCCGGCGGGCGTGATGAAACTTGTCTTTTCTTCGTCTTCCGGGTTCATCCATATTTGATGATACCCCGAAAAACAGTCTAGGAGACTCATCATTTCGCACCCGGCCGCGATGTCTACCAACTTGTCGATGTGTGGCAATGGGTATGGGTCCTTGGGGCAGTGCTTGTTGAGATCCGTGAAATCTACGCACATACACCATTTCCCACTCTTTTTCTTTACCAGTACCACGTTGGCCAGCCATTCCGGGTACTGTACCTTTCGGATGACTCCGGCGTCCGGCGGCCTCGCACCTGCGCCGCCGCCGCTCTCTCGTCCGACATTTTCCTTAGCTTCGCTTCCTTGGCCTTGCTTGCTTGTCGACGTTCGGCCGTGCTGCGCTAATTCGCGGTTTACCCCCGCAGATCCCTTGCCGACCATGCGAACACATCCCGGTTTTCGGACAAAAACTTGATAATTCGGCCCTTTCTTCGGCGTTTAGGCCGGAGCCGATGTGTACACATTCGTCGGGTGCGCCCGAGCCGAGTGGCGGTGAACCGTGTCTTCACACGGTGCTGCCCTCGGTTCTTTTCTCGGTGATCTTGAAACTCATGGTCTTCGTTGGGCGCAGTCTCTTTGACTTCGTGAACCGCGCCGTATCCTGGTATGGGTTTCTTTGTCGATATTCTGGCGGCTATCGATCACCATGTACTGCGATGATTCTGCCCGGGGAAGGCATTTTCATGCATAGGTACCCTTGGTTGATGACGATGTCGAACTTGTTGATAATGCCGCGGCCGAATATGCCCGTGTAAGGATATGGTATGTCGACCACATCAAACGTGATCTCTTCCGCCCTGACCTTCGACCTTCGCCGAAGGCTACGGTGAGGGTTTTCTTGCCGATGGCGTCGATTCTTTGACCGCCGAATCCGAACGGGCGTTACCGACAGCTCTAGATCTTTTACGCTAAGCTTCATTCCGTCAAAGGCCTTGGTGAATAGAATATCGGCGGAGCTGCCGTTGTCAATGAGTATATTGTGCAGCGTGTATCCGGCGACATAGGCAGTGGCGACGAATGCGTCGAAATGCGGGTAATCCCGGACCTGGATGTCATGCTCAGTGAAAGAAATGGGCTCATTTTTCCATGCGGGTCTGGCTACTGGGCACTTGACCGAAACCGAGTGCACCCTTCTGACGTAGTCTCGGCGAGCTTTTTTGTTTTCGTGCTCCAGGTTAGTTCCTCCGGTGATGGCGTAGATGTGACCGTTGGACGGCATTATATTCACCGGTGCCACCGAATTAACCACCTGCAGCTCCCTTGAGCTTTCCGGTGCTGGCAGCGCCTGCTGCTGTTGGGCTTGATTCTCTGGAGGGGCCGACGGCTGAGCCGGCGCCGGGGCGGCCTGCTGTCGGTTCTGCTGGGCTTGCTGAAACTGCATGTAATTCGGGTGGTACCAAGTGTACGGAGATTGATATGCCTGAAATGCTGGCTGGTGATATGCCGGAGCCGGAGCTGTGTGATATACATGCTTCGGTGCTTCTGCTGAATTTGCTGATTCATCTTTCTCCCGCTGCTGTTTCGCGAGCTGGGTGTACTTGCAATCTCTGGTGAAGTGGCCTTTGTCTTCTCCACACACCGCACAGTAGGGGGTTCGGTTACCCTATCCGCGCCCTTTGCCACGGCCTCCGCCGCCTCCTCCGCGACCTCCGCGGTTCTGACCTCCAGAGCCCCTGCCTTGCTGAGGCCCTGGCTGCGCTGTATCATTAGGTTGTGCATCCGAATCCTGTACATTATGAACCGGATCGCTCCCTCGGCCGGCCTTTGGCGGGGCACACTATGCTTTTCGGCGTGGTTTGCTTGAAACGCGTGACGCGCAGCCTTTCTTTTGTTCAAGTCGTCCTACGATCCGGCGAACTTTCGCATTTGGTCGAAGAGGCGCTTGATGGTTGTTGGGGGTTCCCCGGAGACGAGCTTCGGCGCACGGACCGATTTTTAGGCCCTTTATTGCGGCCGCAATTACGATGTCATCCGACACATTCGGCAGCCGTGCCTTTAGGCGAATGATTCTCTCCAAGTATTTCGATAGCGGTTCGTCATCCGGTGGTACGGGTTCATCGAATCCGACGTCGTTTGCTTGTCGGTCTGGAAACCCTAGAAAGTGGTTAACGGCTCGGCCTTTGCCTGCGCCACGAAGTGATGGACAATGGCTTCGAGAGACATATACCAATCATGCGCGACATCATCGACCACCATGATTAGGGACTTGGCGAGAATAGCATCGTTCCCTCTGCTTGAATGGACCAAAGCTTCATAGCTTGAAATGAACTTTCTCGGGTTAGACTGCCATTGTGCGAGGTATCTTTGGTTTGTAGCCGATGGGCCAAGGGTGACACTGTATCGCTATGGACAAGGGAGATGTCGTGTCTATAGCTTCGGCGGTGCTGCCGCTGCGCTTTTCCCCGATGAAAACTACATCCTTGGTGTACCTCGGTGAGGTGGAACCGCTCTCCTGCAGGCTCTGAATTTCGTGCAGCAGCCTTGCTTCCTCTTCTGCTACCTGATCAATGGCTGCCTGGGTGGACGATGCCCGCTTCCTTGCTGCGGCGATGCTAGCCAGGCGATTTCGCTCCGCTGTGAGCTCTGCTACCTTGGACGAACGCTCCTCAAGGACCCTGAGGAGCTTCGCGTTTTCAGTATCCTCGACCGCTGGCGGTTCCTCCTCTTCGTCGTCTTCGACTTCCGCTTCATGGATACCGCCTCCCGCCTCGTGATTCGGCGGATCTGCTGGTTGCAAGACTGGTGCTTCGGTGCCTGCGGGCGGTGCATTCACCGCAGATGCCGAAGCACCTCCTGCCGGCTGGAGCTGGAGTCCGGCATCCGGCGCTGCCGCGGACGCGGAAGCTTCTCTGGCACAACCGGGCTTGCCCTTTCCCTTCGGTGCCATGGCCGTTGCGAGCAACAACCACGGTGGGCGCCAATGTTGTTCTAGGCCGAAAGCATAGAACCCCGAATATGAAATATAACGAAAGACACACGGATAGCACACGATGGTGGAAGATCAGTGTATTACTCTAGAATCCGTCCCTTACGGTTGCCGCCGGGCATATTTATAGTCGCCGTAGGCATTTACAAGACGATTTTGCCCTTAGGGTTTGCCCCCTAAGGGCCCTTGCTACAACCGGTGAAGGGCTAAACAGTCAAACTTGCGCCACCAAGCTTTGTCCCACAGGCGGCCGACCACCCAAGCCCCACTTGTCATCGGCGCTCATGCCGCTTTCCCAGCCGCAGCTCCTTTGGGAATGGTGGACCAACTTTCCATCTCGCAAACAGCTAAGACAAGTGGTTAGGAGCTCGAAATACGATGTCTCGGCGGGCGGATTCGGCGTCCCGCCGAATCCGTCCCGGCGGCGTCCGCCGTTGTCCCGGCAATGCACCGGAAGAATCTTCTCCCAAGTTTCCCGGGCATTAGGGTGAGCGCCGAATCTCATGGGCGCACGCCGACTCGGGGCCTTTCGGCCGTCGTCGTACCTAGGCTTGGGTTTGTCCCTCAACACCCGACGAGAAGCGAGAAATTGGCGGTTGTTAAGGATTTTCATGTGTCATAATCCTTGAGTTCATCGGGCGATACGATGTTGACGGCGGTGAATGAAACCCTCGTGTTGTGCGGGCGTTTACTTTTTACATAATAAAGGAAAGTATTTCCAGCTTCAGTCATCCTCGAGGATATGTCAGGCCTTAATTATCACAAAAGATACCCCTCCGCTCCCCACCGCGCCGCCTCCAACCTCCGCTCCCCACCTCGCCGGTGTCGGAGGGAATGCTCGGGAAGCTCGCGTAGCCCCCATGATGGCGGCGGTGGGGCTCTCTGCCCGAGTGCGGGCGCGAGCACCCTTCCCCACCTCCCTCCCCAACCCCCTCCCCACCTCCAACCGTACCTCATCTTCGGCGGCGAACGACGGCGGCGGAGGCCGACCCCAGCCTTCGGTGGCCGGATCTGGTCCCCGTGGGGCGGCCTGCTCGTTGGTGAAGGCCGATCTGGCTCGCGCCTCGGTGGGCTGACGCGGACAGCGACACCGTTCTCCCCACCATTTGGTGGATGAATGGGCTCGGCGGCCGACATACCCGCACCGTTGAAGGGGTTTGGCGGCGGCGGGTCGATCTGTGTGTCTCAGGCCTGGATCCGCCGGCTGCTGCCCCGTGCTGGCCCCTTCTCGGTGCGGGTGGTGCTCCGGCGATGCGGACTCGGGCGGGCGTTAGCCTCGGGTCGGGAACATTTTCCCTGGCGGCGGCTTGGGGGTCGATCTGGACTCCCGGGCACCGGATGGGGATGACAGGGTTGGCACCGGCCATCTCCAAGCCGTCCAACCCGCCCTCCCATAGACCACGTCGCTCCTAGGCGGCCCGTAAATCAATGCCGACGTACACATCAAAGGACACCATCGCCCCCTGCTTTCTGCTGCCTCGCGGCATCTCGTGAAGACCCTGCCGATCATCTCCGGCATCTGTTGTATGTAGGTTCGGCTTGGATGTGCTTTTGCAATTACGGGTGAAAACCCTGCCTGGCTGTGCTGGGCCGGCGGCGATGACGCAATCAACATCATCTTCCCCCTTGGAGGCGCCACTGTAATTTCCTCCTCCTTTTGTTGATGATGGCGTCTGCGGATGTCATTTACCTTTTTGAAGGCATCAACACAAGCACACCTACTCCTAGCCATAGCTGAAATCGAACAAACTAATGCGAGATTGTTCGGGAGAGGGGCTAGATATTCCTCAAGACAACCTGAACTCCCTTCCAACGATCTCTTCACAAGCCTCCTCCACA
This sequence comes from Themeda triandra, assembly GCA_018135685.1. Classification (NCBI taxonomy): domain Eukaryota; kingdom Viridiplantae; phylum Streptophyta; class Magnoliopsida; order Poales; family Poaceae; genus Themeda; species Themeda triandra. The sequence goes on along the minus strand of JAENPR010000468.1, from coordinate 118,923 downwards.
TGAAACACTTGATCTGTCTGACGATGCTGAAATTGAGGAAGTAGCCACTAAAAGTCCTATGTTAAAGGCTGATGATACTTCAATAGAAGCACAACCAGAAGCTCAAGCAGTGGTCACGGTGACCTCCAGCATAGCGCCACAAGAGTCTGAGCAGCAGACGTCAACGAAGATAACCATTGAGACTGAGAAAGTGATCAACACGTCAAAACTGAAGTCAAGCCAGCAAACAAAACCAGTGTCTCTTGGGTCAGTGCCAGCAGAGGTCACAGGCTCCCAACCTGAACCATCTTCAGTAAAGAAAATAAGGCCCACTCGTCCCAAGAGAAAGAGGGAGAATGCTGAAACACTTAAGAAGGAGAAGCGCAAGAAGACAGGTAACTCAATATATAACTCAATATATATATATTTACATATCCTTCTCATACTTTCTGTCCCTTTTTTTTTTTAATCGCTAACTTTTCTTCTTCTCCTTTTTTCTAGCCAAGCCAATCGATCCTGAGATATTCTCGGCTGAGTCTGAAAAACTCTGGACTGCCATCGACGAAGCGAAGAAGAAACTGGAGGCAGAGAGCAATATCGACAATGGCATTCAGATTGACGCTTCAGGAAGCAACAAGTTCAATGCTCAACAGCCGATTTCTCTTCCTGAGCCCATGGATGATGACTTATCACGCTGTATTGATTATGTCCGTACGGATCTTCAGAATTTCCAGAATATTCTGAAACAGCGTCCTTTCAATAGGGAGAAGATCGTTTCCAAAATAGAGTCCAACACGAAGTGGTGGGCTAAGCTCTTTGAATCACCTCCAACTGAAGTGAAACAACTGATGGATGGACTCAACGCCTTGAAAGAGGCCCTCACCCTTGATCCACAAACTTTGACTGCGAGCCTTACCTCGAGCCAAACTCAAGCGAAAGGGAGAGTTATTATAATTGAAGATTTCCAAAATACTGTAGCCACCACCTGCACTTCTATGGCAGAGATCACCAAGAGTTTCGAAGAACAACTTGCATCCCAGGAAGTAAAGATACAAGAGCATTCAACTCGTGCTCAGAAGTTGCAGTCACAGATTAAGAAGCTAAACGGCCAGCTTGACACCGCCAACGAAGCCCGGGCTCGGGAGGAGGGCTTGAAAGAACGCATTACTCGATGCTTGGATAAGCATCAAGAACGACTCAAGGAGACGAGCATGTTGCAATCTGAACTGGAGGTGATGCTTTGGGGCAAGATCGAAAACAGCTGAAGGATCTTGAACAAGCGACCGCTCGCTTCACTGATCAGGACGATGACGGCCTCACGGAACATGCCCGAGCTCTGATGAATTTCTTTTTGTCATGCTCATTTGAATCATAAATCTTGTACTATCTAGTTTCCCTTTAGCAACCTCTCTCCTTTTTTTTTTCGTGGTGTTAGCTTCCTGTTATGCCAATAATATATATATATATATATTTTTTTTTTGCTAAGCCGTCGTATGTACGTGACAACTTAGTAGTACTGAATGGTCCTTTCTTTTCATATATATGTATACACACATATACACATACAGGCCATCGTATATGGTGCTCTTAGCCGTTCTGTATTAGCAAAGAACCCACATGGCCAGCTATACGCGGGCAACCTCAGCACGTACAGCCATGGCTCGCGCACATAATTTATGACAGCGAAGATCTTGGTGAAAATCCTCGCTGCATGATTACACAACCGTAATACTATACTAGGATATGGCGAAAACCATGCCACTCCAGGTATAACATCTCACACAATATTAGGGCAAAAATCATACCACATCATGAGAGAAACAAGATCTCCAGTTTATTACCGCCGAATATACTGGCACCAGAGAATCTTTCATTCATGTTTTATCAAGGTGAATGCGACTATTTAGTTACAATAGTGCCAGCCATCCATCTTGAAGGGTTTCACAGCTCCACAATCGTCGCACTGACTTGCTTCACTGCTCCAGAGGCTTGACTCGGGGAAATAAAACTTTGATGAACCCGGCCGCACGCTCGTAGCCTGGCGTATGTTACTGTTATCTCTTGGAACCCATAAGCTCTCCAAAAGCCTGGAGTCGATCTTCTGGTTCTGCAACGAAATTACTGAGAGCCAAAATATGGGGGTAGAGCAAGTATCTCCCATAAGCCACACGGGTCGTAACACAAATATGAAGTACCAGCTAGTTTCTCTTATATTTCAAAAAAATGAAAATGGTGTTCTCAAAGGACCCCAAAAAAAAAAAAAGAAACAAATGAGTTTTTTTTTTAAAAAAAATGTCGGCTTTTCCATGAATCACCAAGCTATGAAGCATCTTCCGTGACGTCGGGAAAGGATGTATGTTGACATAACAAGGTCAACGACACAACTTTCACATGAAGTTTAGTTCCCTCGTGATAATCATGTCAAAAGATTAGCACTTCGTTAGGATCTCTTGGGGGTAGATGAACTCTCTCCGAGCCTCCCTTCGATCATGTGTCCCACGTCTCTCCATTGTCCAATATGGAGTATTAGGATACGGCTAACATCAGGGTTGGTTTCTGGGAGAATGGCTGAAGCGTTTTTTTTTTGCCTTTGTTTTTGCCGAGGGTGATGAATAGCTACCCTCCTCCTTCACTTGCTTCACTTGACGACTTGACTTCATCTGAGTCTTGAGAGCTTCACTTTGATGACTTGACTTGACTTTTTGAGTGCTTTGCTTGACTTGATAACTTGATTTGAATGTTTGAGAGCTTCGAGACAGTTGACTATGTCTCTTTTCATTTTCTGATTTCGCTTCTTGGTTCCCTTGTCTTCAAAGAATTCAGAGGGCAGCTCTTCATCTTTGTGGAACTAAAGATCCTCGCAGGCTTGATTTTATGGTCCCTTGTTACCACCTCTAAGGTGGCATGCGGCTGCACACTTGACCCGGACTGAACGGATCAGGTAGCCCTTTCATGCTCTTCTTCCTATCGTCTCCTTGGAGGCGTGATACTCCTACTGAACATTGGTGAAGGATATGACGAACCCATGACTTCCAGAGTCAGCGCGAAGTGAAATTCGTCTACCCCCGCTTTTATCCATTGTTGGTGCTAACCATGTGCTTGTGTTGAAGTTGCTTCACCTCATATTAAGTTGATCGGGACATACCCAGTCCAGGGACACCCTTGAATAACAGCCACCGGAAGATTGAGCTTGATGATACATAAAGGAGAAAGCCTTTTGTTATTGGACGTGATGTCCATTAAATCAAAACACATTGTCTATGATGAAAGAAAACATGTTTTTTTTATTTTTTATTTTATTTAAAAAACAGAGCGAGAAAAACAAACGGCAAAACGGGAGAGGATCACACGACCGTTGGTCATGCGAAATATTTCTTTAAATATCTGCCATTGATGGGCGGCATAGGACGGAGTCCCTGGTGATCGATCAGCTGGTATGCACCACCATCATAGACTTGCTCGATGATAAATGGCCCTTCCCACTTTGGCTCGAATTTCCCCTTCGTCCTGTGTGTAACAACAATAGGGCGTCGAAGAACAAGGACAAGTTCACCTTTGCGGAAAACTCGCTGCTTGACTAGTTTATCGTAGGCTCTCACCATGTTCTAGCGATACAGCTCTAAATTTTGGAGTGCGTTGAGACGACTCTCCTCCAAGGCGTCCAGCTCCTGAAAACGAAGCCGAATCTGCTCGTCATTTGTAAGCTCATCTTGGACAGCCACCCGTAATGATGGGAGCTGAACCTCAAGTGGCAAGACCGCCTCGCTGCCATAAACGAGAGAGTAAGGCGTTGCCTGCGTCGGAGTGCGAGTAGTAACTCGATATGCCCATAAGGCCTCGAAGAGACGATCATGCCAATCTCTCTTATGCTTGGTTACAGTCTTCTTAAGTATTTTTCCAAGGGTCTTATTGAACGCTTCAGCAAGCCCATTAGCTTGAGGATAGTATCCTGTGGAATAGTTCCACGTGATGTTGTATTTTGCAATGAACCTTTGCATCTTAGTAGAAGTGAACGCCTTAGCGTTGTCGGAGGTAATTTTCCGTGGAACACCAAAACGATATATTATATGTCGTTCCAAGAAATTGATGACATTGTCCGTCTTCACTTCTCGTAACGGTATGGCCTCAGCCCACTTGGAAAAGTAGTCCGTTGCCGCAAGAATATAGTGGTGCCCTCTAGATGAGGGAGGCTCGATGGAACCAATAACGTCAATTCCCCATGCATCGAATGGCCATGAGGGAATAGTAGGGTGAAGAGGAACCGGCGGCTGATGCTTGAAGTCACCATGGATCTGACAGTTGTGACAAGTCATAGCAATTCTGAGGCAGTCCGCCATAATTTTTGGCCAATAATACCCAGCCAATCTGATTCTGTGATACATTTTGGCGCCACCTTGATGGCCACCACAGACTCCATGGTGCATCTCTTGTAATATTTGATCGGCTTCTTTTCTCGAAACGCATCGTAAAAGTATTTCTTGACCAAATGAACGCCGATACAGGATCCCCACTTTGTAAATATATGATGGTAGGCGTTGTTGTAGACGACGTCTTTCCACCGATCATCCGGCCATATTCCATGATTAAAATAATCGATGAATGGCTTACGCCAATCATCCCGCTCAGCAGCTACTGCCACCACTTGATTAACTTCATATTCTTCGGGACAAGATCTAAGACAGTGGGAGAAGCCATCTCTCTTCTATTTTTATTTGAGCGGGCTCGCCACCTGGGAGCACAAGCGCTGCTGCAAGTTTAGCCAATGCATCAGCTGAGGCATTTTTACTTCGTGGCATATGTAAAACTTGAATATCTTGAAATTTCTCCATGAGCCTGCGTGCTGCCATATAATATGGCACTAGCTCGGTTTGCGTACCTCATAAATGTCATTCACTTGGCGAACAACAAGCTGAGAATCACCGAATGCTTGCAAATTCCGAATATCCATAGAAAGTGCAAGTAAAAGGCCGAAGATGAGTGCCTCGTATTCAGCTTCATTATTCGAACACTCTTCTTTAAGGAGGGAGAAAGAGTGGTAGATGGTCTCGCCTTGCGGCGTCTTGAATACTAGTCCGGCTCCGGCTCTCTCCCGAGCGTGCCGTCGGGATTTGCCTCGGTACGTGATGCGCCGTCAAAGTATAATTCCCATGGTGATTCGATATCGACGGAGAAGACATCTTCATCGGTAAATCGATCACTAGGGGTGAATCATCTGTACAGTACCGGTGCGCTGCAAGAAAATCAGCCAAAGCTTGACCTTTAATTGCTTTTTGCGGGGCATAAGTAATATCAAATTCCATCATGAACACGCCCATTTACCGAGACGTCCCATTAGGGCCGGTTGACTCGCATATACCTTACGGGTCCGCTCTTGCTATGAGCTGAATTGGGTGCGCCAACATGTAGTGTCGCATCTTCTTTAGTGCAAACACGAGGGCCAAGCACAACTTCTCTATAGGTGAGTAGTTATGCTCGGCACCTGCCATGGTGCGGCTCAAATAGTAACATGCCACCTCCTTGCCTTCATCATTAAGGCGTGCGAGCAACGCGCCTAGTGAAGATGGCTGCGTGGCGATATAAAGAATTAGTGGGCGTCCTCTTACGGGAGCCGCTAAGACGGGAGGATCGAGCAAATACCTTTTAAGGCCGTCAAGCGCATGTTGACACTCCTCATCCCAATGGAACGGCACACCCTTTCTCATTAGTCTCGTGAACGGCCGAGTGCGTCCCGAGAGGTTAGATATGAAGCGTCGAATATACGCCAAGTGACCTGCAAACATTTAAGGTCACCCACATTTTGAGGAGTCGGCAACTTAAAAATAGCCTTAATCTTCTTTGGCTCAATCTCAATGCCTCGATGGCGAACAATAAAGCCCAAGAACACACCCGACTGCACCGCAAAGGCGCATTTAAGTGGATTCATTTTTAGTTGATCTTTGTCGTAGCCTGTTGAAGACAATACGTAGGTCATCCTGATGGTTTTGTCGATCTTTTGATTTCACGACCAAGTCATCAATATAGCATTCGACCGTCTTGTGAATGAGACCGTCAAGGACCACAGTCATTGCACGTTGGTAAGTCGCGCCGGCGTTTTTTAAACCGAACGTCATGACCGTGTAGTAGAAATTTCCCTTCGGCGTTCGAAACGCCGTATCAAATGCGTCTTGTGGATCCATCTTAATCTGATTATAACCTGATGACCCGTCCATGAAGGACAAGGCACCATAGCCAGTGGTGGCATCCACTATCATCTCCGTGATGGGAATTGGAAAATCATCTTTGGGGCAAGCACGGTTCAAATCACGAAAATCGACGCAAATCCGCAGTTGACCATTCTTTTTCAGTACAGGAACAATGCAAGATAGCCAACGAGGATATTGTGCTTCTTTTATAAAGCCAGCCGCGATTAATTTATCAACTTCGGCCACTATGTCATTTTGCAGCTCAGGACGGAAACGGCGTGGTTGTTGCTTGACTGGCCGAAACTTGGGGTCAATGGCAAGCTTGTGAGTTGCGACATGTGGGTCAAGCCCAGGCATCTCCTTGTAGTTCCATGCAAAACAGTCCCGGAACTCCATCAAAAAGTTTCTATAACTTTCACGTTCTTCTAATGACAGGGTTGCGCTCACAAATGTGGGGCGTGGGTCCTCCTCCGTACCCAGGTTGATCTCGACTAGCTCATCAATAGTCAGCTGCCCGCCATCTTCAAGTTGCTGAGGAGCAGGTGCAGCACCAAGGACTTCATCTTGCTCCACGTCCATACTTTCAAGGACCTGTTCCAGCAAGTATCGTTCATCTCTAACGAGAGTATCAGCAGCAGCTTGCAAGGAACGAGGTTGCTGAGGTGTAGAGTATGGGTAACAATCCTCCTCGTCGGAGGCTGCACTATCCATATTATTATTTGGGGTGACGGATGTCACATGACACATCTCCCGCCGTGGATCATTATTCTTGTTATCCTCATTTCCTGACGAGTCTGAATGAATATAACCCAAGCCATATTTTGGTCGAGCCCTGTTCGTTCTTCTATTATTCTTTTTAGCAATCCTTTCTATCTCTTCCCACCACTCCTCGCATACGGCGGGTGGTGATGGCAGTCTGGAATTTTGTCGGAGATTAATCCCAGACCTTTGGAGCAAGCGAACCATTCTTGGTTCAGCTCTTGTAGTAGTAAGAGTTTCCTCCAAATCTGGACAAGCTTCTGGTAATTTATTAATAACAAAATCACAAGGCAATGCTTGCGGTGCCTTGTAGAAAAGCATTGGAGACTCAGAGCCTGCATGGCGAGGAACCATCCACACATCCAATGGTGTTGCTACAGACGTGTACATCGATGGAGGTTGTTTTAAACCAGCCTTCCGTTGTTCCTCTATTTCTGTTATTCTTTTGCGCACCACCCCTTCTGGAGTCTTTGCAACCTCCTCCTTCGCGATGTTGGTGCGCAGCATCAAAGGAGCTGGCACGTCGCCTTTTGACGTGAGAAGTCTAGGAACTCCTCGAGCGCCTGCAGAATTAAGATGGGTTAAGTCATCGGATTTTAATGACTTAATTATTGAAGAATTATTAATTCCGGCCCCAAGTGCCACCTGAGGTTCTAGAACGGACCTCAAGAGGATAGGCGCAGGTGTTGATTGAGCATTCTGAGTGCTACCGGACGGCGTAGTCGTAAGAGACTTTCCGTGTTTTCTAGCTTGTTCTCTTCTTTGACTTTTTCTATCAACATGTGGGGTGCTGAAAGCGTCCGTCTCAGAAGATGTATTTGAACCCGGGGTAGTAATTATGTCAGCGGGCGGCGCAACGCGCCCTTGATGTTTATTCATCTCTCCGCCCGAGAAATAATATTTCGCATCGGCATGGTGCGACTCATGAATGGTATAAGGGGTCTCATTAGCAGCGATCCGATGCTGCACTCCTTTATTATCAAGGAACTTGAGGCATTGGTGGAGCGTCGAGGGGACTACTTGGTATTTATGTATCCATGGTCTACCCAAGAGTGCAGAGTATGATGTAATTGCTTCAATAACGAAGAAACGCACTTTGAAGCTGTAGGTGGACATTTGAATCTTCACGGTAATAGAACCTAAGGCCGAAGTCCCCATGTTATTGAACCCACAAATCACCACCTCGGTTGGCACAAGATCATCCAACGATAATCCAGCTCGTGTAATGCTTCGAATCGGCGGGATATTCACCGCAGAGCCAGGATCGATAAGCACACGACGCAAATGAGTGGTGCCTATATTTCCCTCAATGTATAGTGGACGATTATGATTATCATCCTCCACCAATTTGTCCTCATTTGAAAATGTGATCTCACTGACTTCACTTGCATTGCAGAGAAGTCGATGTTTAGCCATAGTAACCTCATAAACTTCTGGAGCTTCTAGCGCTTTAATGAGGGCTTGACGCAGCTCGGAATTAGCAGCAACGCGTCATAGACGCTTAATAGCGCCGGATGCGCTTTAGGTGTGCAACAACATTATAATCGATTTTGTGAGAATCTCCGCTGCTATTGGCTGGTGTATCTTGTGTATTTTCTTGAGGGGATGCGTCCTTTACTTGAGGAACATCTTCCTTGGCACCCCTTTTCGGAGGAGGCTTTTGAAGCTCGGCAACGTCTTTCCGCTTCGCAAATTCATGTTAGCTTCTACCTCGAACAACTTTGTGACTCTTCACCCATAAGCATTTGGCGTTCATGAGGTGTAAGGGCATCTTCTCGATTCGGAACTAGACGTAGCATTACATTGGAAGACCACGTTACATGGAGCCTTATCAGATTCAGGATGTACGCTAGCACTCTCCTTGTCCTGTTGCTCGTCCTTTGGAGCTTCAGGATGCTGACCCCAATTATGGGGCATGAATTGTTCTAGTGTAGGCAAAGCTCGGCCTTGTCGGGGAAAGGATTCATTTCCTTGCGACTTAGGCACAAATCTTGGCGGCATACGTCGATGACTCGGGTCGTGCCACCTATATGAAGGTGTGTTGATAGCCTTTGTGAACTTCTATATCTTGCATCACGTTCATGTGTGTGTCTTGCTGGCAGTCTATGATACGTAACTTCTTGCCAAACATGGGGATTTTGCCTAGCTTCTTCTAGAGAGAACTCCAAGCTTGATAATTGACGCTCAACTTGAGCAAGCGGGACCCAGCCTTCATCATCTTCTCTTGTTGCGCACATCTTTGCGGTTATTGTATTTGCAACATGAAAATCTGGATTGACAGCATCAGGTGGGATAGCCAACCTCTTTTCATCGATGGCTCTTTGCAGCCATTCTTTAAAGGCAACACAATCTTCAATGACATGCCCAACATACCGATGGTATGGGCAGTACAAAGGATTGTCTACCATTTTAACTTGATCAGGCCTCTTAGGTTCAGGGAGGATGAGATACTCATGGTCCATGACCTGCTGGAAGAAAACCTTCACCACGTCTCGACGAAAGATGTATTGCTTTCGAAGGAGTTCTTGAATAGATGGTCGCGTCTTGCTCCCATTATTATTATTATTATTATTTCTCATGCCTAATACAGGTACACTCCTTTGATGTGTCGAGGCCTCTACTCTTGCGGTGTTAGTTTCAGCTGGTGCCTTCTGTTTGCCACCATTATTATTATTAAAATTACTCTTGAAGGTTGAATTAAACCTTCTAGTATTATCAGGAGTGCTGGCATTCTTGTAGAGTTCCATAATCTGAGGAGATTTTTCGAACTCCAATTTTGTCGCAGCCACCGCAGCACTGAGAGCGCTGAATGTTTTGGGCTCACGCCGAGAAACCTCAAGTGACCAATGTGGCAGCATGCCGTGGATACACATTTCAACTGCATCCTGAGTATCCATCTCACGTGCAAGGTGCACATAGCTATTGCGGAAACGGATAACATAGTCATCAATTTTCTCGTCACGTCTTTGGCGAACTTGTGCTAACTCAATGATGGAGAAATCCTTCTTCATTGACACGAAATGCGCCTTGAATAATTCCTTCATGGATTTCCAGTTGGATATGGTGCCCACTGGCAAATGACTATACCAATGAAAGGTTGCGCCTGTTAACGAGCTGGAGAATTGTCGTAACAAGAGAGAAGAGTTACGGGCCGTATCACCACACATTGCCTCAAAGTATGCCAAGTGTTCTCGTGCATCTCCCGTTCCATCGAATTGACGAAACTTTGGTGGGTTCCAACCAGATGGGAATGCAACCAAGTCATGCCATGCCTCATAAGGTTTATCAAGCTCACATTCAGATGTATTTGGGGCTTGATCGACATTCATCTGTCTCATCTTCTTATCAACGAGATCTTCAATGATGTTGTGAAAATTCCTCAATGTGTTTGGGGGAGGCGCAACATTAACTGTTGCGTCCGGTGAGTTGAATGATAATCGTGGTTGAGGCTTAGGACCCTCATTAACCTTGGGCGTACGCATTGCTTCTTCTAGCTCTTCTATTTGCGGATCAACAACAGGCTTTGGTGGAGTTTGTGATACTCTTTGCCCAGGACCCACCAAGATGTCAAAAAGCTGATCGAATCTTAGGGACAAATTATTTATCTGTTCCTGCTGAGTTCGCAACCTTTCGTCAATCGACCCGCCAGGTGCTCCGGACGAACTTGTCCCAGGCCACAGGTGCTTCGGCATTCCATATTGTGGATCCTCGGGACTCATGGCTTTATCTTTATCCTCATTTTCTGCATCTTTGTTCACATTAGGATCAACTGGACTACCTCCATCTTCTTTAGTATCATCAGAACACATATGTGCCGGGACAGTGTTTTGATCTTCATCTTCACTCTCCTCATCTGAAACTACAGAATGAGCGAGTTCAGAATAGCGGGGAGAATTAGTGTGTTGCTCCAGAGACGTGCTGGAATCACTATCCGACTCTCCATCTTCCAGGCTTTCATCTACTAGAACTGTAGCGCCCTCAATCTTTTGCATGGCGATCCCTTTCAAGCGAGTTGAAGCACCCGGACGTAGCGCCATCCTCTCTAAAGAGGTCTGATTTTGAGGGACTTGAGAGCGCAAGTCATTGTAAGTATGTGGAGATAATTCTCTCTTGGACTTAGGACCGCCAGAAGTAATAGGGAGACATGAAGCTGAAGACATGCCTTCCCGTTCTCGATTATCGGGTCGTTTGAACCAACGGTGTACTTTTGGAAGCAAACCATTAGAAAAGGTTGCTTTGGGGTTAGGTAGAATCTCTTCATCCGAAGGATATGAGAAATCATGAGTGACTTGTGGAGGTACCCATGTTGAGTCGTCTTCACGTTCAGAACATGCTGACGTGGCACCACATGAAGCCATATGATCAGGGGAGGCAGAATCGTGTTCCTTGTCTTCAACTTGCATCCTCACCTCTTGCTCGGTCTCCTTCATTGGGGATGACGAGCGCAGCTTCTCTTGTGGAACATCTTGATGGGGCTCCTTCATAATAACATCATTTTGGTTTGCTTCATCCGAAGACCTCTTTACAGAGGGTTGGAGTGAAGGGTTTTCATCTTTTGCAGCACTTGGCTTTTCTTCCTCTGGCGCTGATCGTGGCTTTGGCACGAGGTGATCCACGAGGTACTTGTACCTCTCATTTTGAAGTATGGTAGGTGAGAGGCGGAGCGTAATCTTATCATAGAACGGGTGTACTTGCCCTTCGGGCGAACCGAACATGCACGCTACCAAGTACTAGATCTTGAAGCTCTTGGTACATGGCGCGACGGTTTCTCCTGCGATTTTCACGCTTGCGTTGGTTAGCCGTCGGTAGCCGTGGAGCTCTTGGCGGGATCTCCGGAGTCGGCAAGAGTGCCGAGTTTGCTTGAGGGCCTGACGAGGACGCCACCTGTGTAGGTACGACCTTGGGGCGCTGCTCATCTTGCGAAGCTTGCCTTGTATATGCAGGTGGAACAACAGCAACATGTTCACGTTTCTGCTCTTCCAGGTGATGCTGATCCCCTCTAACATCCCTTGGCCGCCATTCTTGACGTGACCATGAGTTCCAGCGAGGAGGCAATGGAGCTTGCCTTGCATGGAGAGACGGGCGTGGAGGTGAGTCCCTCCGTGGAGCTAACGTCCTCCGTTCATTTTGAGGGCGACGGTCAGGGACATAGTACCTGCCACCAGCCTGTTGAGAAGATTCAGGAGCATGGCCATAACGACCAGGTCCTTGGTACTTGGACCTGCCACCAGTTCGTACGAACGGCCTTGGTCCTTGAAAGTTACGAACAGGGGAACCGTGCCCCCGACTAGTCCCCGTATATGGGGCTGGTTGGCGTCCCTGGAGCTGTTTCTCCATCTCCTTCATCTGCGCTTGCAGTTGCTGAACTTGCCGGTGGAGCTGATCATTAGGTGTTGCATTCTCCTGAGGCGGCGATACTTCATTTGCTAGTGGTGCAGATTTATTTTTCTCAGGGCTAGAGTCAGCTGAGACATGGTACGATGTGACCATTATTGGCGAGTGACAGAGAGTATTACTCAGACAGGCTATATTCCCACATCCAGGAAATTTGACTGTGCGTTTGAGCGTTCGCGTCCAGAATTCATTCATTATAGCTTGTCTGACCAGCTTCATCAATTCACTAGGCCTCTCAGCCTTTACAGATAGCACGTAAGGTTCCTTCACGACATCAGGAAATTCAGGGACAGGTGACTTTGGTTCAGGCGTCGTGCTCCGGACAACAACCCGAGCACTTAATTCAGCTTGAAGCTTCTTGATGCTGCTCCGCTTCCTTCGATAGTTGCGAAGAGCGTTCTTGTTGTTCATGGAGCGGGCAGTGCACATGGACCAGGACAGGGAGTAGGAGGCATCATTAAGCGCCTCGAGCGTTTTGATCTCAGGAGATCCCAGGCTGCGCTCTTGAACCGTCGGGAGCACTTCAGGTTCCTTCAGAAGGCTACGAGCTTCCATGACAGCAGCCCGCCTGGCTTGACTAGCTTTGGCAGCCACTTGTTTGCGTGCCTTCTTTGAGTCTACGGCCTGAGCTTGTGGTTCTTGTGTGCGGTGGAAGTACTCCTTGTCTCCATGAGTGAAGACCGCCATAGGAGCGTGAGTGCCGAAAGGAATCAGGCACGGTGCAGAGGAGAACTTCATCGCCTCTTCGATGGTGATGGCTGGGAAGGACTCGCCTGCGAGAGGGAATCCTTCGATTAGTACTCCGTGAGTTAAATTTGTACAGATGAATGCATATATAGCTTGAAGCTTCACATGTATATATTTGTATATACAATATATACATGGTACCCTCCTTTATTTTCCAGGGCTCGGCTGCTTTTGGTCAGCAGTCCGTGCTGATTCTGTTAGCTAGGCACCGATCAGCCCTTTTGTGTATATATATACGAGTCTCATGTGCATAAGCATGCAAGAAACACCACGTAACACGGTTACTTGACTGCCTTTGCTTCGTACATCATCAGCCAAGAAACGTGTCGATCTTTGGAGTAAGCATTGTCCAGCCAGGGTATCTCATCATGAGGGAACAAATATTTTTTTGACGACGACCATTCAAGCGCAGCGAAGATGAGAGGAGAATCAGGTCCCACTGGGCGTGCCATTTTGTTTGGTCGAAAACTGAACGAAGACTTGAATAAAAGTAATATGTACAAGGAGACACATCACACATTCGAGAATCATATATTTCATTAATTCTTTTTTGAATATACAAAATACATGATCAACGAAAAAGTAGTCTTCTTCCGTCTTCAGCGTCATGCTTAAGGAGAGGTCTGACTGGTAAGAGATTGCGTAGTTCGCCGATTCCCGGGGCCTGTTGGGCGCGGCCGGTTAATTACATCCGCAAGAAGAGCTTGCGGAATACCTCCGATTAAGCGGCGCTTCATGGTCGTCAAGTATTTGTTCATCGTCATGAGGAACCATATGCGATATATGGCATAGTAATAATATGAGTGGCTTTATGTCGCCGAAGCTCTGTCGTGACATTGCCATCGCCACGTCGGGGTAAACGGAAAAGATGATAATGAAGGGGATGACTTTCGCCTCGTCGGTGCCCAGTCATGTACGCCAGCCTTCATCAGCATGGACGTGTGTGAGTTGCTTTCGCCTCGTCGGTGCCCAGCAACGATGTGTCCAATTCCATTAATTTGGACGTGTCGATAGAATGACAACTTTGCTTCGTTGGCTCTTGGCCAGAGTTCTGTCTAGCCTTGTCAGCACTAGACGTGTTAGAATAGCATAAGGGTATATTGTAAAAATCCGTAGCAATTGGCAGAGCAAAATCCGTAGCAATTGGCGGATTGCCTGAACGATGCTTCCTCACTTGATAAAATTGACAGCCTCCCGGCGTCGGTATTTTAATAGCGAAACGAGGCAGGGTTTTCCTGTCTTGCATGCTGCAACGAGCGGGGCGCTCCCATCTCATGCATCTTGATTCTTCTCATAGCGATGAACGGGGTTTTCCCGTCTCATGCGCTGCAACGAGCGGGGCGCTCCCGTCTCGTGCATCTTGATTCTTCTCATAGCGATGAGCGGGGTTTTCCCGTCTCATGCGCTGCAACGAGCGGGGCGCTCCCATCTCGTGCGTCTTGATTCTTCTCTTGGCGCTAACAACTTGACAACGTCCTCGCGCGGCGAGGTTTTGATGTCAAGCTGCTAGGCTGACGTAGTAGATGCACGGTAGTAGATTGAGGGTGGAAATTTGTTCAACGTGCCATGCTTAAAGCTTGCATGCACTTGCTAATAGATCTAAATCGGCTTCTCACCAGGAAACACGACGGATGATGCAGCCGACATAATCCTTGTTGAAGGCGTGCCTGCGTGCGAGAGAACAGGACCTTCTCGGCGAGTTCTTGCTTAGCTTCTCGATGGGGCAGGAGGCAGGACAGCAGCAGCTTAGTACTTCTCGGCGAGATGGCAGCAGGTTCTCGGCAAGATGGCAGGTGCCGGACGTGCGTGCCAAATGTGATGTCTGCGTAAGCCAGGGCTTAGAATAGCCAGCTATTTATAGGGCCGGGTATCAACCCCTGGGCCAAGGAAACTTCATCGTGAACCATATCTCAAGGCAGGCATGTACGTATACCTGGACAGATACGATTGAATATTCTCGTTCAAAAGTGCCTTGAACTTTTACGTAACCTTCCCGATACAGAAAGTTAACGTAACACATATGGACTTGTTTCAAAAAGATACGTACGTATCTTCTCTCACTCAAATATATATATTAATGGGCCATATATGTATTTTATCTAGCCCACGGCCTGGTTAACAATAGTAAACATATTGCTTGAAAAGCTAGCAGTTGAAAAGCTTCATATATATATCCATATACGCACACATATGTACACATATACATACGCATCGTACATGCATTAACGCAAATGACATTGACGATAAATATATACCAAAATTTCATCATACACTACGACCAGGCCGCATCACTGCTACCGCTGCACACAGAACTGGCATGCCGCCCTGCATCTCTCTTGCATCGTCGCGTCATCCACACGCTATGAGCTGCATCCATGCCATGGCCTCCAGACGCCGCCCCGATTGGAGGATCCTTTGGCTTCCACCTGGGCGAAGGCCTCGCCGCCACCATCATCGGGGCTAGCACGAGCCTCCCAGCCATCCCCTCCGGCGGTGACAAGGGAAGAAGGCGTGTGGGGAAGGCCCAGCGGCTGGGTAGTGTTGCCGCAGCCAAAGTCGCCTGAGGCGGGGACGATGCGGGGGTTACGCGAGATTGAAACAGAAGAAGTTGGTACTTGGATCAATTTAGAGACTCATCAATTTACTTGATGATGCCCAGTTGCCCACAGCATGTCGATTTTCGTGTTTTAGTGTATTGTTTTTACTCTTATCTGACAGAAGCATAAATTTTGACACCAAATGCTTATCAGTCCCCTGACATTGGGATCTAGTTAGTACACTGAAAAACCAATCAGTTCCCGAGTACCATATATCAGCGTGTCGCATCTCATAGCTTCTAGGACTCATGGGCTCAGCCCACAAACGAACCCAACAGAGCCCACAAAAAGTTCAACACTATGTTGAACAATAGAGACCACAAAAATTCAAACACTATGTTGATTCCTAGTTTTATCACCATTGGTATATCATCATAATCGTCGTCATTATCATAATCTTCTTCTTCGTTCATCTCTATGCCTACATCATCATCATCATCATCATCATCATCATCATCATCATCATATTCTTCTTCTTCTTCCTCATATTCCCACGCATCTACATCCATGCTCGCATCATCAACTTGGTCCATGCTAGAGGGCGTTGCCTCCGCAACGTCGGCGGCGGCGAATAACTTGTCGTCACCACTCACCACCGGCGGTGGATGACGGCGGTGGAACACGTGCATCATGTCGATCAACTCCCTCCCTGCTGCGTGCACCACCAGTTTCATCCACGCCTTAGCGAGGTGCCTCTGCCTCTGCAACGCCGGCGCCGGCGAGCCTGCTGCTATCACCTGCACAGCTGGCTTCTTAGTTCTTTCGAACCCGAACCTCTAGGTCCACCGATATGGCGATATGGTGCCTTCGATGGAGGGTCGGGCAGCAGCGGTCGGTGATGCACGTTGATGCAGCAATTGTAGCGTCGCTGGCGACTTGTAGTTGTAGGCTGAGTGGGTTCGTATTCGATTCTGCTTAGTTGGCTTCAACTGTATATTTCAGATTTCGACTCCGTTTCAAACTGAGTAGGGATACAACAGATACAGTCATACAGAATAGGGAGCTGGGTGTAGCATCCCTTAGGCCCCACTTGTATATATCAAAAAACATTTTTATTGGCACCCTTTGTTTTTTGGGAACGGATCGTATGCAAACCAAGCCTCCCGTGTAAACTTGCAAACTAACGATGTGGATCCTAGGATCGTCATCCGATGGCTATAGAGAGAGGTGGGAAACTTTTGCACTTTAACTCCCGCCGGACTCCTGCTAATCATATTATTTTTTCCAAAACCCCCCTCACTCCGTAACCGAACGGATGTTCCGTCACGCCGTCGTATCGACCGATCCCCAGGAACTCGAACTCGTCATCGCGGACGGAGGAGCCTCGCGGACGCCGCCGCCGCCTCGACTCACGCCCCCGCCTGCACGGAGCCGCCCCCGCCTGCGAGCGTGAATCCGCATGCGAGCGTGCCTGCAAGCGTGAATCCGCCTGCGAGTGTCCCTGCGGCTGGCGAGGCAGCGCACGGCTCCGGGCTCCAGGGGAGCGCGGCGCGTGCCGAGGCGGCGGCGGCGTCCGCGATGCCCTCCCTGAATCTCGCGATGACGATCAGTCTACCCCTCGCGATATTCACGTACGTAACGGAGTCAGACAGCGATCCCGTTCGGTTACGGAGTGAGGGGGGTTTTGGAAAAAATAATATGATTAGCAGGAGTCCGGCGGGAGTTAAAGTGCAAAAGTTTCCCACCTCTCTCTATAGCCATCGGATGACGATCCTAGGATCCACATCGTTAGTTTGCAAGTTTACACGGGAGGCTTCGTTTGCATACGATCCGTTCCCTTGTTTTTTACTTGTAGTTAGTAGCGGGTCACACCTATATTCTAAGCCAAATGTTTCTTATAATTCAATTGCTAAATTAATAAATTTAGGGAGTTAGCAAAAATAAGTAGCAATATCACTTTATTTTTCTCTCTACATAAAAGTTTCTAATATTCGCTTTCTATAATTTTTTTTCTTTAGCCCAAATCTATTATATACCTAATAATAAAAGAAGAAAATTTCAGTCCGCCCTCTCTATCACTAATTTTCTGTCCGCCACCACCTCGAGTCCGTGTAGGACTGTGTTCCAAAAGTGTTCCAACTATATATAATCCTAAATATAGATAATACTAAATATATCCAATACCAAATATAGATCATATACTTGTGAACATCAGGAAATAGATATACTTGTGAACATCAGGAAATAGAGATTTGACACTAATTCATATGGATAGAAAGTAAAGACTTGCTATGATTGGCAACAGGAGTCCATTATTATATCTAATCTTGGACAATCAGGTGACGGTATGATACCTGGACATAGCCTCCTACGTGGTAGAGATCGAGCACCGGATCTTGATCCATCCACCACACCCACACCCCCTGAAAGATAAGCGTATCATCAGCTACGAATCTAACAAGCTTCGTGTGTTCCCTAGCGCGCTTGAATTGCATTGACGATGGACACGACCAGCGGCCCCGTCGTGCCCTCGCCTTCGCATGATGCCTGCGGCCCACCACAGATGTGGAGACTGAGGATAGGCCAGAAATCTATGTCGGTTGCTCCCCTGAGAACTTCAACACTGGTGGCGAGACGTATCGTCAGCAAAGCACAGGCACACAACATAGACATGCTCATGAACGACTGACAACAGCTGTAATAACCCGCCATGTGGGACTACTACTAGAGCTCCGTCGAAAGCGGCGGGTCCGTAGCCACGGCAAAGAGAGCGCTGAGCGGCAACCGGTCTGGTGGCATACACCACATGTGCAAATAAGAGTAGGCGGCAAGCGGCTTGTGCTTCGTCAATGATTTTGTGCTCGCCATCAACATGCTCCTCTAGCACTCTAGGCACGTGTACAATGACATCAACTTGCATTGTGGCAACGGTGTTGAGCCTTCCTCGACTCGTACCTATCGGGTGACAAGGCAACTAGAAGGCTCAACACAAACAAATACAGTAGAAGTAAATGAAGAATTTTCTCCGAACACTAGGATAAGGCTCATGGCACTTCTACACAAAAGGCTTTCGGTGATTAGTTACTTGCCATTGTTATACTTACTTTGAAAAGGGAAGTAAATAAGCCTCTGGTTGAGACGCCACGGTCAAAAATATATAGGTTGGTAGCAAATTAAATATGTAGTGTGGAGTGCAATAGAAAAATTATAATGTAAATGGAAACTTCAGGACTGTAAAAACAATGCACCGATGTTTTTTTTCCAGTTGCAACGCACGGGTATATTTGCTAGTCAGTATAATTTATCTAGGAAGCGTGTTGCAGATGAGTCGTACAAATAGAGGAAAAAACAGCGGCCAAAATAAGTTGGTTCTGCTTTTTAATATCGGGAACCGTCACACACGGCCGTCCGGCCCGTCCGGACGGGCCTGCCCGTGTCCGTGTCCGTGTCCGTGTCTGAGTAGTGCATGGATTAGAGCAATGGGAATAAGTGTGGATTTTTTTTACGAATACGCATAAGTGTACGTATCTTTGTATTAGAAGAAGAGAATGTTAAATGAAAATACAAAAGTGGCCGCTTACGGCCCAAGCGACAGTGGAGCTACATTGTTGAATAAAACAACTCTAGAATCCACGAGAATCAACCTAACTATGCGTGCCTGCCTCTACAAGCAGGGAACGCTGCGTGGAAAGCCTCAACGTCCTTAGACGACACGTCGCCCTCGAAGAGGGAGTCATAGGAGTGCTTAGACGCAGAGGTGGGCAATGCCTAGGGTTCCAAGAATCCCATCCACCATATGAGAAGTACCTCGCCACGCTTGGATGCCGGGATGTGGTCGATCCGCTAAGTTGCAATCTGCTCCGCTAAGCGCTTCTAATGTATTTACTCCGACTCCAACTTATCTGGAGTAAATACATTAGAAAGCAAGAGATTGCAAAATCAAGGGATAGCCAATTTCCTTCTTTACAAAATTAGATAACACATCTGTTGAAGCCTATGTTTTTTTATACAAATTTTAAAATAGCCTGCGCAAATAGCCAAACTGTTGAAATTTGTCTTAAGCTAATAGGCATGCTAATAACCTACCTACCACATCCCACTAACAATTAGCTATTAGCATTTCTTCTATCCCAACTAACATGGCCAATAGTTAGCTCCGTGGATCCAAACAGATCCTTAATTGACATCCTAATTCTGTAAATCATTCTAGAGTATTCCTAAGTTAAATTCTCGATGCCCAAATCCTCACCAAACAGGTGTACATGGATGAAGAAGAGGGCGCACCTACCAAAATGAAGCTAGCCTTCTAGACGTGTCAATTTTTTTACTAGCTAGTTTTTCTCTCTCATGCTTACTTCAAATGTGGTGATTCTTTTTTCTTAAATGTTTCTAAAATCATGCTCTATCAGTTCACGACATTCTTGTTGTTTTATTATTTTTATTTACTTGTTATTTTATTTCTCAAACAAATATAGAATGATCGTAAAAACTAAGTACTAAAATTCAAATTTTTTAAATGACCTTGATTGATAAATGACTAAAATAAAAGTTGTAGATCTCATGTATGTCGATCGGTTGAGATTTTAATCACATATATGTCAACGTGGCAAGTTTATATATTCAAAAAGCAAGAAATTTAGCTAGGCTATTGGAGTATAAGATACTTTTTTTTGACATTTATTCTATTTTACATAATAGCTAAAATACAGAATTTGGCTACTATTTTTGGAACAACTCTTGAATAATGCTCTTAGTTTGAAAATAAATGGCATATTATTTTTGTTTGGAGAAGGCCTAACTACTCTTTATTGAACTGAGTTAACAGTCATACAAATGTCGCCTTGAGGTGGCAAAGAAACCAAACAATGTCATATCTTTTTTAGGGTAAAATGGCATCATTTGACACCGATCACCATGTAGTACATTTTTTTTTTTTTTTTTGCAATATCACCATGTACAAATGGACGCGTGTGACTTGCAACAAGCTATTGCTGTAAGCCGAGCCCATCGTCGCTGGTATCGGCGGCCCATTCATGGCCAAACAGACGCACATTCGCTTGGCGTGGCCGTCTGCTCCTCCTCCTCGTCGCTGCTTCCACGGCCGTCGTCGGTGCTTCCCTGGCCCACGCCCTAAATGCTGCCCTGGCCATCCTCATCGACGCTGCTTCCATGGCCCTCCTCGTCGCTTCTTCCTCGGCCCTCCTCCTCGTCGCTGTTTCGCTCATCCTCCGCCACGCTGCTGGCACGGAAACCCGGCGGCAGGGGGTCCTCGTCGTCGCAGCCGTAAACGTAGCGGCGCGTGGCGCCTTGCCCTTGCCCAGCGCGTGGCGGCAGCAGGGGCACGTGCGGCTGTTCGCCAGCCACTTGGTGAGGCACCCGTCGTGGAACCGGTGCGCGCACGGCATCACGGCCAGGCCGTCGCCGGCCTCGAAGTCCTCGAGGCAGACGGCGCACGCCGCTGCCGACCTGCCTCGGTCAGGAGGCGGACCATCAGTCTCAGGTTCGAGCACCCTTTCGACGCGGTCGTGGGGAAAAATCAAGATGCTGTATCGGAAACCTGGAGGTGGATCGACCGAGCACATATCGAAGTCTGGAGGTAGATGGATCGCCATATCGAAGTCGAGGAGGGTAGCGCAAGAACGTGTGCGATGGATACGTATATCCAGCAATTTATAGGCCTGGCCCGGGTGAAAAAGTTCGTGTTAGATTCGGCTTCGGGCGGACCCGGTTTCCTAAGGCTTTGTCGTCGCCCCGTTCGCCCAACTCAATAGAAATTTGTCAATTTATATTTGCTGTCGCAAATGCTAATATATATTTATTTTATATTTATGTACGCTTGGAAGAAATTTGAACTAGAAACACAACTAAAACGAGCTCTCGTGTACAAAGATTTACATGAATTAAATCCTTATTTATGAGAATTTTAGTTGCTTCAATATCTGTAAGATTTTGAGAACTTGTAACTCGTCTACGCATGAGCTTGCTTCATTAAGTATATAAGTTCGGACCCGGGTCAGTTTTGTATCTGGATTGAGCCCTCTTTGACCTTGTAACAAATTTGGCTGATCGCGATTTAACTGAGCAATAATGCCAGGCCATTGTGCCATGTTAAGATGAAAAAAAAAAAATTCTTCCCCAGCTGATACAACGTGCCGAATTTTACCTTCCTTATTTCTTGATTGCAAGTGAAAATACTAGCCACTGCACACATGCTTGTTGTGGTTACAACACTACAGGGGTCGTGTACTGTGTTTTTTTTACCGCGAACCGCCCGGTCGGTTTTTTTAAAAAAACCGGACCGGTTTACCGGTAAAACCGGCCGGTTTCGGTTTTTTCGCTAATGCATGTGTCGGTTTTGACCGGTTTACCGGCCGATTTTGCTACCGGACCGGACCGGTAAGTCCGGTAACCGGTCAAACCGGCCGGTAACCGGTCGGTAAAAAAAACGCAGGTCGTGTAGCGAACTTGCTCTCTTTCTCCTTTGGTGATTTCAGCAGATCCTGCCGGCCCCCTCCCAGCTGCTTCCGGCGAGCTCGCCGGAGTTGGCTTGGAGCAGCCCCCGTCTAGTAGACAGTTCCTAGTATTGAGTAGTAGTCCTTGGTAGTTTTTGTCCATATGACGTCTCCTTCGTGCAGTAGCCATCTTCATCGCTGTGGAATTCTTCTTCCTCGGCCCCGACGACGTTGCCTCCAAGGTATATGGCAATAAAATAAATCTGATCTTCTACTATGCAGATCTCCCTGTCCCATCTCCGATTCCATCGCCATCGCCTATCACCGTTGAGAGCCACTTCTCTCCGACGATCCGCAATCTTTGTTGTCCGCGTTCTTTGCATCCAAACAGCCTATGGTCCTGCTGCTTTGTTCCACAGAATGGCCGCCCCTTCCTAGCTGAGGTTTGGCTCGACAGCTCCGCCTCCACCTAGGTCTCTGATTTTAGCTTCTTCAACCTCTGGTGATGGCATCAACAACACCCTTTGTTTGCCAGTGTGATACTCCTGCGATGGCTCAACGGACCCGACTTTAAGCGACGCTTTGCGCGGCCAGTCCATCCAGGTGCATCCGTCCATGACGCCCCTGCGACCTCTCATCGGCGGACTCGTCTTCACCATTTCCGACGATGTTGCTGTCCTCTCTTTCAGACGAAGGACTTCGTCCTCTTTGGAGGACGTCTTTGTAATACGGCTATTGTGATAATATAAGCTAGAAACTACGCGTGGCAAAAAAAAATACAGAATACACCGTTCACACTAACTTTAGAGTATATCTAGCTGGAAGGAAAAAATACTTCACTTATCCTAAAATTGTTTGTAAAAGTGTAAAGCCACTATATTTACAACTGCATGCAATGGGTACGGTACGGTACACACTAAACTAGTACTGGTACGGGTTCACATTCACCCGCACCCTCACTATCGTGCTCCTGCTGTTGTGGACGCCGCCTCCTTCTTCTGGTTCAGCGTCCGCCGCTGTGGGCAGCGCGTGGCGGCAGAGCGGGCAAAGGTTGCTCCACGACAGCCACTCCCTGAGACACTTGCCGTGGAACCGATGCTTGTAGGCGCACGGCATCACGCGGAGTCTCTTGCCCTTCTTGTAGTCCTTCATGCAAATGACGCACATGCTGTCCGCGCCGGACGACGACCCGTCATACCTGTGCCTCTTGAGGCCCGCGATGGCCGCGGCGGATGCCGGGACGGCCCCGAAGCCGCGGCGGCGGCGCACCGCTTCTTCTTCGCGGGGAGCGATGGAGGGAGGAGGAGTGGCGGTGCCGGTTTCGATGTGTGGGACGTGCAGCCCTAGAGCGACTATGTCTCGGGATATCTCGTCGCCGTCGTTGTTGTCGTCGAGGTCGAGGTCGAGGTCGACGTCGTCGGAATCCGCTGCAAGGTGGGCGCCAAGGTCGTCGTCGTCCTGGCGTAGGTGGCTGGAATTGTTGTTGTAAATCATCTGGCGGCACACTTGGTCCTCCCACTGCATTGGGCGTTCTTCTCCCAGCTCGTCGTCGTCGTCGTCCAGCGGATAGAAGTCTTCGTCACCGCCAGCATTGTCAGAGGCCTCATCTGTTGCGGTGGCGGCGCCGGCGCCCGGGATGAGCTGGCTGCCGGCGTCGTCGTGTTGTACCTCTTCCAGCCGTCTACGTGCCTCTTCAAGGACCGCCAGATACGAGTTCAGCGCGTCACGTTTGCGCTGGATTTCCGCGCTCCAGTCCATGCTCCAGGCTCCAGCAGGGTTCCCTGCGACGCCGCGCATTGGACTGGTCATGCCCGCTTCTTCGCCGGGGACGAAGGGTGGAGTGGCGGTGCCGGACTGGATTTGTGGGACGTGCAGCCCTCGAGCAACTATGTCTCGAGATATCTCGTCGCCGGTGTCATAGTCGTCGTCGAGGTCGAGGCCGTGGTTGTCGGTGTCCGCAAGGTGGCCGACGAGGTCGTCGTCGTCCTGCTGTATAAGGTGCCGGGAGCTGTTGTTGTAAACCATCTGGCGGCACACTTGGTCCTGCCACTGCATTGGGCGTTCTTCCAGCTCGTCGTCGTCGTCATCCATCGGATAGAAATAGTCGTCGCCGCCGCCAGCAGTGTCAGAGGACTCTGTTATGGCGGCACCGGGGACGTCGACGAGCTGGCCGCCGGCGTCGTCGTGTGGTACCTCTTCTAGACGCCTACGTGCCTCTTCAAGGACCGCCAGATACGAATTCAGCGCGTCACGTTTGCGCTGGATTTCCGCGCAGTCCATGGTCCAGGCTCCAGCAGGGTACTCTCCGGCGCCATGCATTGCAATGTTCGACATGAACGACATGTATTTATATATACAATTATAAATTATAATTATAATTATATATATTATCATATCATAAGTTGTTGCCTTTGACTGCTTGTTGGCGTAGAGCAACGATTGGTGGATTCGAGGGGCTGTGCCATGTATTTATGCACAGGTAATAACCGACCGACCGACCGACCGACATATAGGGGAACTCCGACTCCTGGTCGATCGCAGTGATTCGCTCTGCGTATGGTAGGCCGTCGAATGGGTACCGACTTAGGACTCTGACGGTGATCGGCTTTGGTGTCGGCAGGATGTACGGCGGCCGCGGCTAATCGGTTTCGGGCTTTCGGCCTCGATCGGGTGTAGGAGCCGGCCACAGTGTGGACTCCGGCCGTCCTGTGGCGGCGCACGAGCTTCTCCCAGCGAACCTAGCTCCATTGTACAGGGGACGTCCTGCTCGAGGGGAACGCCGGCCGGCGGGCATGCATCTGTTGTTGGTCAGCGGCAAGCCCCCTGTCCTGGGCTACAACGTAAGTGCAAGTGGAATTTGGCTATGTTTTGGTGCAATAGATTTTTGTGTGCTCCTCAGGACTTTTGGGCTAACAAGATTGTTCAAAACCTTCAAATCAATGCAAACGTTGTGTATATAACAAAAAGTTGTGCAATAGTTTGTTTGATCTTTTGTCCAACATAAAGGAGATCAGAGTGGCACATTCACTTCAATGAGATACCCTTCGACCCCCCGCGTCACTCTCTTGAGGGCGACTTGGGCGGCACCGTCGCCCCCGCCTCCGGGCCCCTCCCTCCGGCCTCCCTGGCTCGACCGCCGCTGGAGCTCGCCGCCGGAGTTCCGGTGGAGGGCAAGGATGGCGGCGGCCAGGCCCCTCCTTCCCTCCCTTTCCCTCTCCCTCTCCCTCTCCCTCTCCCAGTGAAGATCTGTGTTGTCGTCGTCCTTCTCATGGTGGTTGTTGGGGCTTGGATCCGGCCTCTCTGTGGGTGGATCTGGATGCCCATCAGCAAGATCCGTTTTTTGGCGGCAAATGGGTGGTGCCGCCGCGTTTCGGGCCTATTCGGCGCAGCTGGCCTCCCCCGACAGGCTCTAGCTCTCCCCTCCCCGATGCTCGTCATCAGCTACGGGCGGGGGCAGCCGAATTTGGTGATACACACATGGTGGGCATCTGGATGCGACTGGGGGCGGATGCTGGCGGTTTGGGCGGTGGGGCTTCTACATCCCCTTCCCTGGCCCCGTCTTCCTCCGATCCATGTCCACTTTTTCTCCCTTGATGCTGTCCGGTTCGGCTTGCTGCTGGCTAGCTCCACTGGTTTCGGCAGTGGCCATCCTTCTCTGCGTGCTTCGCACGGTGGCAGTGCGTGCGGAGGTTGCTGGAGATCTTGCGCAGCATGGTTGATGCAGGGCTGGCTTGGTAGGGGGTTGAGACTTGGGGGGCTGGGCGACAGGGGCCTCTTCTGATCCTGACCCTCTTCTCCCCGCCTCCTGCCTTTCCCTTCCTCAAGCTGGCTTCTATGGCGGAGCTGTTTGGATCTCCTTCTGCTGGCTGGCTTTGCCGATTTCGGCAGGGGGCAGATCTCCGATGGACTTCTTCGGGCGCTCCTCGTGACACTTCTCCTGGCAGGCGTCCCTTGGGGCGACAGCCGGGTGGGGCTGTTGCTGACACTTTGTTGCACCTTGCCTTCATGGTAGGGTTGGGTCTCTGGCGGCAAAGATGTGGATGTTGCTTGAGGTCGGGGTGAAAGCTTGGATGACGGCGTCTGAGGACGTCGTTACCTTCTGGGAGGCTTCCTACCTCTCCTCCTACCATGCTGGATTTTGCAGGTGAAAACCTTTCCTTGGCGGGCTACCTTGTCGGCGCTTTGGTGTCGTTTCCTCCTTGGAGGCATGACTAGGCATTCCAGCTGCACGGTTGCTCCTTACCATCTGGCCTTGGCGGTGCTTGGTGTCACTCAGCAAGTCTTCATGTTTCTTTTCTTTTGGTAGTTGTTTTGGGTTGTTAGTTGGGTCGATTCGACCAAGTCGGAGGAGGTACGGAGTGAGTTGGATAGTTGTGCAGTTCTAAAGTTGGGTGTAGGATGAGTGGTGCACTCTTCTCAGTTGTATAGTTTTTAGGCCTAGTTTTCATTCAAAAAACTGGGCGGGCGCTTGCCCTATTTCTTTCTTCGTCTAATAGAAATTGGGGCAAAGCTTTGCGGTCCTTTCTAAAAAAGTAGATGAGAAGACAACACGAACATGAACGAGATTCAGGCACACATGAGAAGATATCAGTTCTTAATGCACGATGTCAGAATCTAAATGTTCAAACGTTGGTATCCTGGAGTTCCACGGTTTCCATGCACAATAGAAATTACATAGTATTCTAGTACGTGTGTCAATAATCACTAATAAGCCTAGTTATTAATCTTAACAGTCATGTTCAGATTTAATGTCAGTCGTGTTTACATTTGCGGTCCTCAAACTATTATGCCATTATCGTCTATGTTCCAAACTATGAAATTACGTGTATCTAGGTCTCTGTAAACTAATGAAGTACCCCATCCCAGTACAAAGTGGCAAAAATCACAACATGGAATGCGTACCATGTTGCTGGGCACCCATGCCTGCTGCTGCGCATGCAGGTGGGGACCATTTGTGCCCACAAGGGCCCCCTCCACTAGCGCGCGCTTCCTGCATTGCAATATGAAGTACTTCCGCAACATAGGTCTGGAAAAGGTGTAACGTTTGCAATAAATGCTTGCAATATATGTATATAGCCATTGCAATGTATGCACATGTAGGTAAAAACACTTGGAACATACGTCTGAAATAGATGAAAATATTTCGAATAGACTCTTGCAACATATGTGTAGTCACTAAATGCAACATCTAGATAAAACTTGCAACATACGTCTAAAACCGACGAAACATTTTGAATAGACGCTTGGAACATATCACAGGAACACTTGCAACATAACTTAGAAACACTTACAAAATGTGCAACATATCGACCTACATTTGCAACATCCATATATAAAACAATTGCAATTTATTTCTAAAACATCTAAAATACTTGAAACAAACATTTACAACATATGGGTCCTCCTGCCGTGGTGTCTTCAGCCAACCATGAAGATGATGTCCCGACTAACGACGATCTTCTCCTGGTGGCGCCGGGGTTGGTGGTGGCATGGTGTGTGCCGTGGCCGCAACAGGAGAGCATGGATTAGGGCACGATGGTGGATGGCCATGATGGTGAGGCAAAGTGGGGCGGGGCAGTGTTTGCTCATCGCAAGATGGGGTACGTACGCAGGGTTGGCGGCAGTGGCGAAGCTACAGAAATTTAGATGGGGCTTGGTTTTCTCTTTTAATTTGCAACCATGGTGAAAATATATCGGTAGTAATAGTGATTTTCCATATTTTTGTGGAAGCCACAACGTAGCTTCGGCCCTGCGGAGTGGGGCAGCTGGGCTTAGGACCGGGGCGCGCGCGGTGAGGCGGCCAGGCCCAGGAGGGGGGGCACGCGTGGGGATGGCCACGACGGCGGGACGGAGTGGGACAAGCAGGATATATTTTTTGAGTAAATTGCACTCATTATACAAAAACTATCTATGTGGGTGCATGCTAGTCCAATATCTTGTAATTTGCTCAAATTAATACAATAACTATTTAGGTGGGTGCATGTTGGTCCAACATCTTCTAATCTATTTAATTTGATGCGAGAGCTTGCTCATTGGAGCATATATGGTCCAAGTGTAGTAATATTATGTCTTTTTATACTCTAACACTCCACTTAGCTTGAATCGTTTTCTATATATATGATACCATTTATGAATGTGGCCGAATATAAAAGGTCCTATTGATTCTATAAATATTGAAAATATCAAACCAACCATTTCTTTCTATACTATATATAATATTATTTTCATCAGTTTTCATCTCTATACCCATGATCATTCATGGTTTGTTAAAGCTTTGGGTTGTTCACCGCATAAGAATCGGGGACTGATAGATTCTTTTAAAAAACAAGAATCGACAAAATTTGTCTTTTTGTTTTTTGTTTGGTTTATAGTTATAACCGAAGTAAGTTCTTGTACCGGTTTACCAAACCAAGAAAAAAGAAATGAAAAAGAAGGGGAAAAAAGAAAAAATAGCCACCATCATTGAAAGGATGTAATTGACAAATAAAAGAAGACGAGTAATGAGCTCTCGGTTCCCATTAAGCGTACTAAACTAAAATTCAAAATAAAAATTTAAAGTAAGCTTTTATATTAGGTCAAATTTAGAAATAATATCACAATATAGTAAAAGCGGAGTATTGGATGAGATAAGTGTGCTAGAGTGTATCTTCCGGTAATAGTGATTAAGAGTATACAAAGAGTGTACAAACAGTGACTAAAAGTGTACAAAAACACATTATTATGATATTTGGACTGTATATGCACCAATGAGTTAAGTTCTCGCATTAAATTAAACAGATTAGAAGATGTTGGACCCACCTAGATAGTTTCTATATTAAATTGGATAAATTACAAGATGTTAGATTAACATGCACCTCTATAGATTGTTGTCGTATGGTGAGTGTAATTTACTCATATTTTTTTTAGGGAGAGCGTCTGGATGGGGCAGACTTCCGTTGCCAAGCATTATCGTTCTCGTAAAGACCAATTGTGGATACTACTTTTGGTTAAAAAAAGACTGATACAGTGCCAATTTTATCATTGTTCATCAGAGTATACTAATACTGAATTACCAGATTTAGGATTTTTGCAGGGCATATATTTTTTCTTTCTAACGCTTTTGAGCAAAACCTTTTTTTTTTCTGAGCTTGCTCTCGTTATATATCCAGCCAAATATGCACGGGTTGACGCGCGAGTTGAAGCGTAAGTAACCTACCTATGGGCTATCGCCCTCCTCCGAGGGCATCAACACATGCCGGCAAAGTGGGCACAAGCAGCTACGCGCCAGCCATCCGGCGAGGCACTCGTGATGGAAGCCATGCTTGCAGGGCATCACGCACAGGTCGTCGTCAATCACGTAGTCCATCAAGCAAATAGGGCACTGGTTATCGTCATCCAGGCCTGTAACACTCTGTGTTTTGTATCATTATAAAATTTACTAAAAATTTGAACTTTTTTGGAATTTATAACAAATTAAAACTTGATTAAGTTATTTTCCCTACAAAACCTATTTTCCTGGAATAAAATGTCTTTCTAAAACCCTCGCATTAAAAATATACCATATAGAACTTAGGGTTTGCTTGTTGAGTGAATGCCTGTTTGTCGCTTGATTGACTGTATGATTGTGTGCTTGCCTTTCTAGAATTTATTGCGGCACCAAAATAATATAAACTGGACCCTTAGTTTAATTAGAACCTTATTTATAATATAGTACTAGATGATATACCTTGTTTCACCTGCTCTGTTTATAATAGTTACCACCTTGGTAGTTTGCTCTTCATAATATTAGTTACATTTAGTCTCTCTATGTGTACATATACATGATACGTATTTTGATTTAGTAGAATATATATCCCTTTACCTTAGTAGTATATAGATATGCCATTCCATTTATATTTATGCCATTGTTATATATACCTTGTCATAATACCTAGCTTTTATTTACATTGTCTACTCATACATATATATGCATGCCGAAGACCTATATACCGTGTATACATCCTTTCATCATGAATGCATACATCATAAGTACATGCACCAGTCGCATATACATATATATACACTACATTGCATCTCTGGGAATAGAAATCGTTTCCTGTGCACGATGGGCTGTAGCCCTCTCCCCTTCACGTGCTGCCCACCGCAGCAACAGCTTCCTCGGCTTGGCCCAAACCGACGAAGCCAACATTGGCCCAGGACGAAGCCGCGACGCCGCAGCATGGACACCGCGTCGTCCCCGCGTAGGCGCCACAGAAGTCGTCTTCCTCCTCGCGCACGCCACCACGGAGATATTTTCCGGCAACCGTTGACGTCCTGTGCAGCACCGCCCTACTGCTCCTCGCTGACCTCCTGTGCGCCAACCCACGCCAGAGATATTTTCTCTGGGCCGCCGCCCCGCGCCTATAAAAGGCCGGCGAGGCCACTGAGCTCGTCATCCTCCGAGCCAAACACGCGAAGGAGTCATAGGAATGGCTGGAGTCGCTGCCGAGCTCTCCGCCTTGGAGTCACACGCGCCGGCCACTGCGCCGGAGTGGAGCGTCGATGACGCCCGCCGCTGGAGCCTCGACCAGCCTCGTCAAGCCCGAGCTTGGAACCACCGACGCTGAGGCCTGCAGCTAGAGAGGCATGACGCCTCTGCCTCCGCCGCGCGGAACCAAACGCGACGAGCAGCCCTGCCCTTCTTCTCCTCGTGTTCCTCTACTTTCTGAGCTGAGCGCGCAAGAATGCGAGACAGCGGCCGCGCCCACGCCCTGCTCGCTTGCCGCAGCCGGAGCGCTACCAGCAGCCGGAGCGCCACGCCACCATCAACGCCCTGCTCCGCTATTCCGCGCCGCCGGGAGCGCAATCCCCGCCGCCGCCCAGTACACGCCACGTTCCACAGGTGCCGCACCCACGCCTTGCCCCACCGCCATGCTCGCCGTCGCTGCCCACAGCCACAGTTGCCGCGCTCGCCACACCGCTCGCCGCTGCTCTACTTTCCATCTTCCTTCCTCTTTCCTCGCTGAGTAGCGCACCGCTCAACATCTCGCTGGAGAAGAGGCCGCTGCAGGCCGACGTAGTGATGCTCACTCTCCCTACCCTCTCGCTCTTTGTCTCCCTCGGTCTCGTTCCCTCTCGAGCTCTGTTTTGCGGCAATGGGAAATGGATGAGGATAGAGGACGGACAGAGACAGAGCATCCGACGCCAGGCCTTGAGGCCACTCGGCCACGTAGCAAGGCCAAGGGAGGCACGACGTCACACCACTTCAGGCCACCACGGACCCACCCTCCTCTG
This sequence comes from Themeda triandra, assembly GCA_018135685.1. Classification (NCBI taxonomy): domain Eukaryota; kingdom Viridiplantae; phylum Streptophyta; class Magnoliopsida; order Poales; family Poaceae; genus Themeda; species Themeda triandra. Next base: position 87,621 of record JAENPR010000468.1, on the reverse strand, counting down.
TTACCTAGTGAGCTGAGCTTGGTTCACGTGAAATACAAAGAAGAGGCAAGCCGGTTCACCAGATCGGTGTTTAAGCCCACAGGAGCAGTAGAGGTCCGCTTTGACTGATAACTGGACCCGCGCGTCAGCCATTAGCTAAATGCTAGGTGCACCTGGAAACGTACACAGGAAACTAAAAAGGTGAGCCTATTAATACCAGAAAAATTCCCAGAAACTTCCTAAATAAACTAGATTCATCCTAGATCATATTTAGACAGATTCCACTCATTTAAATTAAATGAAATTTATAGAAATAGTTTGCATGTTAGTTTTAAGTGGTAATTTAGTCGATAGATTTAAATAGTTCATATCTCCTTCCTTTTAACTCGAGTTAAATATAATTCTTGAACCATAACGTACGTTAAATAAAACCATAATTAATCATGACCCTAAACATAATAAAAGGTGCCCATTTAAATTCTAGATATGTTTGTTTCTTCCTTTCTTTTATACTAAATAGTAGTCGCGCTAGTTAAGGGACAATCACCTCAGTAGGAAGTTGGAATATTCGTGTAGGTGCATGTTCCATGCACATATCTGGATATGTCCGCACCCAATCACCTAAAATAAGTAGAATGCATATACATACATAAGTTAGGCCCAATATCTGGGTATATACCTATGTATGGCTAACCCTACAATCTTTATCCAACTAACCCTAGGCATATACATATGCGTATGCGTATATGTCGCTAACCCTAGTATGTGTATATGTATTCGTATACGCATACCTAACCAGCCCATAGAAACCACCTTGTTGGATGAAACGTCTCTAATCTCTTCATACTTCAGGTTGACCTAGTAATGACGACCATAGATAACCACCTATCACCCAATAGGACCAACCCACTTAGGAACGATTGGTTGCCTATGCTTGCTTTTACATGCTTTGTTTGTTATTTTCTTGTTTATGTCCTTTTGATGGTCGACGCAAGGCAAGCGTAGATAAGAGACGCGGAGAACCCGAAGGACCATAGAAGCACTGCTACACAAGGTGAAGGAGCCAGAAGCATCGGAATCGGAACCTCGGATGTGCTCGTCATCGAATAGAGGCAAGTCCTAATTCCCACCTATTCGCTACATTAATATTCCTTTAATTACTCCCCTTCTGCCACCTCTATATTTTGCTAGCCTCCACCAACTACCAATCTTAATATATACATATACACATATACTACTTAAACCCTCATTCATGAATTATTATTAACTTATGTTGAATTATGAGTTTGTTTATGAGAAGGTATTGGTTACCTTGATGAAATGTGAATATTATGAACATGAGGATAATAACTATGGAACTTAATAAGTTGGTAAAATTGGACCAAACCCCGACAGGGGGCGAGTGGGGGTAATTCATGTGGTATGGATTACCTTGGCAGGTTCGCCTAGTGAGGGTTCCTGTTGGGAGATACTCGCCTCGGTCACATAAGGACCGGTTCATTTGCCATCTCGCCTAGCCAGAACTTCGTACAGCCACATGTCTATATGGGTAGACTTGATCTCACACCCCGTTAGATAGAAGTATAATTTCCGCTAGGAGGCCGGAGTGGCAACGGACTAACAGGAGAGGACACGGCTGCCGTGTGTGATCTACCGTGGTCTGATCGGCATGGTTGCTATGTGATCTTCCATGTAAAACTTATTGTTGTGCCGTGTGCGAGCACCCTTGTTATTTAATCAGGAAGCTATGTGATCATCCAACCACTTGATATTTTAGGATACTGTGTGATCATCCTGATGCTTGTGGGTTCCGATCCCTGAGTAGTCCGTGGTGGAATTATATGGAAATCTAAGGTAGCGCCCTCTCGGGTACGAGGCCTCGTTAGGCCTGTCTCTGCCAATGGATCCTGGTAAGGGACTACGCCTATCATGTGGGGAAATTTGTACAACCTCTGCAGAGTTTTATTGAATCTATTCGAATAGCCACGCCCTTGGAATGGACAACCGCTGGGATGAGGTCCAAATGATTAGACTTCCACAACTATGATGATCGGTAAGATGTATTTATGTTAAGGTAACCTATAATTAACTCGGGAACTGGTGAGGATGGTAATACCACCGGGGCCCAACCTATATTTATAATTACTTTACCATACTACTTTTACCTCCGCCTATACCACTAACCACCATCCACATATAGCCTTCCCATTCACCTCCTTCCACCCAAAATTAGGGCTTCTTGAGTACTATATGTACTCAATCCCCTCTATTCTATGTTTTTAGGAGTGAAGCTACAAGAGAGCACACGAGGATGGAGCTACCAAGGAATACGCAAGGATAGGACAACTGGAGTCTACCGAAGATGGAGCCATATGACCGCATGAAGGAGCTATTCGAAGACTACCATGACTAGGACACGGAAGTACGCATAAGGCTAGCGTTGCGTCCGCACTCCAAGTTGCCTCGTAGGAATGGAACCCCGACTACATAGGACCGCCGTAGTAGAAACTCGATGTTTGTTGTAAGGCCAATGGCCCAAGCTATGTAAACACATATGAACCTTGTAATGTGCTTTCCCCTAGATTAATAAAAAGTATGGTTTTTGATATCAATCTTGACTCAATTGTGCGTATCACCTACGATCCCGGAGTGATATGATGCACGGTGGACCCTAAAAATTAGGGGTCGACAGAGTGGTATCGGAGCCATACTTGGACTGTAGGACGAACCCTTAGCATGGACGTTAGATAAGAATACTTTTCTAAAAATCAATTTTCAAATATTCTACTCTTACCTTACTCTCTATTTCAAAAATAGCTTTTCTCTCTCTTCTCTCATCCCCTTCAAAATATACGAGTAGATAAGATGACATAGGAATTAGTTCTAAAAACTTGGAGTGACTTGGACAATAGATATGCGAAATAGACTAGGCATTGCTTGCCTGTTTTCTTGCTTGTTTTAGCTACAGTCACCCCCCTTAGGTCTTTCTCTTTTTCTCATCCCATGCTTTTGATCTATTTTTCTTCCCTTTGCTTATCCCTCTCACCCTTCTTAGAGCGGATGAAATTACCTAAGATGAATGGGAGTTAAAAAAAAATCCAAAAAAAAACTCTCGATGACAGATGCTACACGACGAAGCATCTATCGCCGCAGTGCACGCCGTCGTAGTCCTCCGCTCTCTCTCTCTCGCTCTTCCTCTCTCTCTCTCTCTCTTCCCTTTCTTTTTCCTCTCCCCTTTTTCTTCCCTCTCTCTTACTCTCCGTCATGGCTGTCCTCTCAGTGTCACGCCTCTGTCCCCTCCTACGCCGCCCGAGGCCACTGTCGCCACGACGTCGAGCAGTGACCACCGTCCCACGACGCCGCTTGTGCTGTCACCTCGCGCCGAAAGCTGCTGCTGCTGCTGTTCCTCGGCACCCGATGCCGCGATGCCGCCGTCGATGGCACGCACCCGCTCCCCGAACCTCGCCGTTGATCGCCTATAAAAGCCGACTCGAGCTGCTCCTTCGCCCAAACACCCCACACAACGCAAATCACTCACCTAAACCCCCTGCTCAAGTGTTGATTCGATTCAAGAAATCAAGAAGTCAAAGAAAAGTGCTGCCCGTCGGAGATTTGTCAAAGAAGATATCAAGAAGAAGTACGCCGTCAGAAGCAAGAAGTTAAGCCCTCAAGATGTTCTTCGTTGAAGATGAGTTGGCCGATTTCATCCTCACCGTCGAGATTATCATGCTGATATTATCTCTAATTCTACTCTTTATTGTAACTCGCCCGCTGCCTTATGAGAGGCCATGAGATAATTATCGAAATAAGAAGAATGGAATGAAATGCCTAGAATAATCTCATTGGTGCCGGTATTACTTTTAATTTTTTTGGATGCTAATTGTCAAAAGAAAAAGAAGAAAAATAAAAATGGGGTAGTCGGTATCACCATCTCCAACAGGCCCTAGCTGCCTCGTTTTTCAGGAAGCCACGTACGATGCAAGTCACCGAAGACCGCCGCATAGTCATCAAAACTACACCACCCACCACGGTTATATCACCGTGCGTGAACCCACCTCCCTCGTTTCCTTCCACCACACACCTCAAGACCGGTCAAAGCGTCCCAAGGAAGCCTCACCCTCGACCCTCAATAAAAGAGGAACCTCTCCACTCTTCATCACCATCCCATTCCAACCATCCCGTTGCTAGCTTTCCATCCCTTCTTCCTGCAACCGCATCCCCTACACTCCACAAACCCTTCCACCAAAACCACCACCAACCCCATCCACACCCATGGAGATGAACAAAAATGTCTGGGTTAGCTGCAACTGCATCCACACCCCAGGCTTTCCCCAACTCCTCTACACCACCATGCAAAGATTAGGCATCCGAGGTCGCCCTGAGTATGAAGGCCGAGAGTATGAAGAACATGGCACTGAGCGCTGTGTAGTCACTGTCTACATCGACAAGAGCGAGGACTACCCCAACATCGCCGAAGAATGGAGTACCACCGCCACCGGTTTTCGCTTCACCGACACCTACCAAGCCGTCGCCCGCAAAGCTCTACGCCACCTCTGCAAGCTCTATCAAGGACCCATCAACCTCACGCCCATGAAGTTCTTTCCACCCGAAGAGAAGAACGACCCGTTCAGGATCGCTCGTCTGGAGGCCCTGCAAGGTCAAGAAGCCGACCCCACGACGAAGCACCTGGTTGACTACCTGCTCGCTCTTGACGAGCAGTACGACCGTCAAGCCACCGCATTGAGGACCCAGATCCGCCGAGCCGAAGAAGCCAAGCTCCACACCCGTACACTCCATGTGCGGTACGCCCAAGTTCAAGCCCGAGCCGCCTATGCCGAAAGTCGTGAGACCACAATCGCCGAGTACCTGAAGACCATCGTCGACCAGCATGCCGAAGAGTTGAAGCACGCCTTCCTCATCACCGTGCCTAGGCGCGGGATGTTCGCCATGCACGGAACGAACCTGTGATCCTCGAAGGAGAACCCATCCACCCTCCGGAGAGGAGACGGATCGACCCTGTGCTGCCACCAGCACCACCCTCATCCAGAGACTTTGACGTCGAACCCATTATCCCGCTAAGCCAACCTCCACCAAGAGAAGAAGCAAATCCCACCACCAGCACCATCGAGGACCCCGGAGCCCGCCGGGATGAAGCCGCATTGTCCGACGTAGACTAGTACTCCCAGGGAGATGTACTCGTAGTCAGCACCTCCCTCTTTCCCCCATTGTTGTAACCCCCCAGTGGCAATCAAAAATTTTAGTCAGCACCTCCCTCTTTCCCCCATTGTTGTAAACCCCCAGTGGCAATCAAAAATTTGAGTTCGCGATCCCATGGCATGCATTAGCAAGAACCAGGATGCCACATAAAACCAAGGAAATAAATAAGGGCGCTCACAAGAATCGAGAATACACTATGAAAGAATAATCACAGCCGAGAAAATAATATAATACAATAGAAGATTTAAGGATAAATCTTCTAAGTGGGGTAGATCGAAGCATATAGAAGAAAGAAAGCACCGACCAGATCGGACGTAATCTACTAAAAAGACAGCAAAGATGTAAATTTCAAGACGAGAAATGGAGCCCCAAAGGCACTGTGATTGTTGCTCAAAAGAGGCATGAAATAGGATATTGGCACCACAAGACCTAGAAGTGTGACAACTCAAGAAAAATAACAATAAGAAGTGGTTTGCAAGAAGTATACAGGGCAACGAACAACATATCAAGACCTCCACAACTCGGAATAAGGGGCAGTATACATGAAGACACCAGAAGACCAAGATGCTACGGCTAGAAGAACACTAGAAGACCAAATCTTCTAAGTGGGGTAGCCCCCAGAGGCGATAATTTAAAAGGGGAACAACAGCGGGATGATGAGGAACAGTATAGTAAGGTAGAAGAAACCTCTCTCTAGATCCTTCCCTCTCTAGATCTTCTCCCTCCCTCCTAGGTTTCCCTCTGTAGTTTTGGAATCTCGGGGACGAGATTCTTCTAAGTGGGGTAGATCTGTAACACTCTGTGTTTTGCATCATTATAAAATTTACTAAAAATTTGAACTTTTTGGAATTTATAACAAAACTTGATTAAGTTATTTTCCCTACAAAACCTATTTTCCTGGAATAAAATGTCTTTCTAAAACCCTCGCATTAAAAATATACCATATAGAACTTAGGGTTTGCTTGTTGAGTGAATGCCTGTTTGTCGCTTGATTGACTGTATGATTGTGTGCTTGCCTTTCTAGAATTTATTGCGGCACCAAAATAATATAAACTGGACCCTTAGTTTAATTAGAACCTTATTTATAATATAGTACTAGATGATATACCTTGTTTCACCTGCTCTGTTTATAATAGTTACCACCTTGGTAGTTTGCTCTTCATAATATTAGTTACATTTAGTCTCTCTATGTGTACATATACATGATACGTATTTTGATTTAGTAGAATATATATCCCTTTACCTTAGTAGTATATAGATATGCCATTCCATTTATATTTATGCCATTGTTATATATACCTTGTCATAATACCTAGCTTTTATTTACATTGTCTACTCATACATATATATGCATGCCGAAGACCTATATACCGTGTATACATCCTTTCATCATGAATGCATACATCATACGTACATGCACCAGTCGCATATACATATATATACACTACATTGCATCTCTGGGAATAGAAATCGTTTCCTGTGCACGATGGGCTGTAGCCCTCTCCCCTTCACGTGCTGCCCACCGCAGCAACAGCTTCCTCGGCTTGGCCCAAACCGACGAAGCCAACATTGGCCCAGGACGAAGCCGCGACGCCGCAGCATGGACACCGCGTCGTCCCCGCGTAGGCGCCACAGAAGTCGTCTTCCTCCTCGCGCACGCCACCACGGAGATATTTTCCGGCAACCGTTGACGTCCTGTGCAGCACCGCCCTACTGCTCCTCGCTGACCTCCTGTGCGCCAACCCACGCCAGAGATATTTTCTCTGGGCCGCCGCCCCGCGCCTATAAAAGGCCGGCGAGGCCACTGAGCTCGTCATCCTCCGAGCCAAACACGCGAAGGAGTCATAGGAATGGCTGGAGTCGCTGCCGAGCTCTCCGCCTTGGAGTCACACGCGCCGGCCACTGCGCCGGAGTGGAGCGTCGATGACGCCCGCCGCTGGAGCCTCGACCAGCCTCGTCAAGCCCGAGCTTGGAACCACCGACGCTGAGGCCTGCAGCTAGAGAGGCATGACGCCTCTGCCTCCGCCGCGGGAACCAAACGCGACGAGCAGCCCTGCCCTTCTTCTCCTCGTGTTCCTCTACTTTCTGAGCTGAGCGCGCAAGAATGCGAGACAGCGGCCGCGCCCACGCCCTGCTCGCTTGCCGCAGCCGGAGCGCTACCAGCAGCCGGAGCGCCACGCCACCATCAACGCCCTGCTCCGCTATTCCGCGCCGCCGGGAGCGCAATCCCCGCCGCCGCCCAGTACACGCCACGTTCCACAGGTGCCGCACCCACGCCTTGCCCCACCGCCATGCTCGCCGTCGCTGCCCACAGCCACAGTTGCCGCGCTCGCCACACCGCTCGCCGCTGCTCTACTTTCCATCTTCCTTCCTCTTTCCTCGCTGAGTAGCGCACCGCTCAACATCTCGCTGGAGAAGAGGCCGCTGCAGGCCGACGTAGTGATGCTCACTCTCCCTACCCTCTCGCTCTTTGTCTCCCTCGGTCTCGTTCCCTCTCGAGCTCTGTTTTGCGGCAATGGGAAATGGATGAGGATAGAGGACGGACAGAGACAGAGCATCCGACGCCAGGCCTTGAGGCCACTCGGCCACGTAGCAAGGCCAAGGGAGGCACGACGTCACACCACTTCAGGCCACCACGGACCCACCCTCCTCTGTTACCTAGTGAGCTGAGCTTGGTTCACGTGAAATACAAAGAAGAGGCAAGCCGGTTCACCAGATCGGTGTTTAAGCCCACAGGAGCAGTAGAGGTCCGCTTTGACTGATAACTGGACCCGCGCGTCAGCCGTTAGCTAAATGCTAGGTGCACCTGGAAACGTACACAGGAAACTAAAAAGGTGAGCCTATTAATACCAGAAAAATTCCCGAAACTTCCTAAATAAACTAGATTCATCCTAGATCATATTTAGACAGATTCCACTCATTTAAATTAAATGCAATTTATAGAAATAGTTTGCATGTTAGTTTTAAGTGGTAATTTAGTCGATAGATTTAAATAGTTCATATCTCCTTCCTTTTAACTCTGAGTTAAATATAATTCTTGAACCATAACGTACGTTAAATAAAACCATAATTAATCATGACCCTAAACATAATAAAAGGTGCCCATTTAAATTCTAGATATGTTTGTTTCTTCCTTTCTTTTATACTAAATAGTAGTCGCGCTAGTTAAGGGACAATCACCTCGTAGGAAGTTGGAATATTCGTGTAGGTGCATGTTCCATGCACATATCTGGATATGTCCGCACCCAATCACCTAAAATAAGTAGAATGCATATACATACATAAGTTAGGCCCAATATCGGGTATATACCTATGTATGGCTAACCCTACAATCTTTATCCAACTAACCCTAGGCATATACATATGCGTATGCGTATATGTCGCTAACCCTAGTATGTGTATATGTATTCGTATACGCATACCTAACCAGCCCATAGAAGCCACCTTGTTGGATGAAACGTCTCTAATCTCTTCATACTTCGGGTTGACCTAGTAATGACGACCATAGATAACCACCTATCACCCAATAGGACCAACCCACTTAGGAACGATTGGTTGCCTATGCTTGCTTTTACATGCTTTGTTTGTTATTTTCTTGTTTATGTCCTTTTGATGGTCGACGCAAGGCAAGCATAGATAAGAGACGCGGAGAACCCGAAGGACCATAGAAGCACTGCTACACAAGGTGAAGGAGCCAGAAGCATCGGAATCGGAACCTCGGATGTGCTCGTCATCGAATAGAGGCAAGTCCTAATTCCCACCTATTCGCTACATTAATATTCCTTTAATTACTCCCCTTCGCCACCTCTATATTTTGCTAGCCTCCACCAACTACCAATCTTAATATATACATATACACATATACTACTTAAACCCTCATTCATGAATTATTATTAACTTATGTTGAATTATGAGTTTGTTTATGAGAAGGTATTGGTTACCTTGATGAAATGTGAATATTATGAACATGAGGATAATAACTATGGAACTTAATAAGTTGGTAAAATTGGACCAAACCCCGACGAGGGGGCGAGTGGGGGTAATTCATGTGGTATGGATTACCTTGGCAGGTTCGCCTAGTGAGGGTTCCTGTTGGGAGATACTCGCCTCGGTCACATAAGGACCGGTTCATTTGCCATCTCGCCTAGCCAGAACTTCGTACAGCCACATGTCTATATGGGTAGACTTGATCTCACACCCCGTTAGATAGAAGTATAATTTCCGCTAGGAGGCCGGAGTGGCAACGGACTAACAGGAGAGGACACGGCTGCTGTGTGATCTACCGTGGTCTGATCGGCATGGTTGCTATGTGATCTTCCATGTAAAACTTATTGTTGTGCCGTGTGCGAGCACCCTTGTTATTTAATCTGGAAGCTATGTGATCATCCAACCACTTGATATTTTAGGATCTTGTGTGATCATCCCGATGCTTGTGGGTTCCGATCCACGAGTAGTCCGTGGTGGAATTATATGGAAATCTAAGGTAGCGCCCTCTCGGGTACGAGGTCTCGTTAGGCTGTCTCGCCAATGGATCCCGGTAAGGGACTACGCCTATCATGTGGGGAAATTTGTACAACCTCTGCGAGTTTTATTGAATCTATTCGAAAAGCCACGCCCTTGGAATGGACAACCGGGGGATGAGGTCCAAATGATTAGACTTCCACAACTATGATGATCTCGGTAAGATGTATTTATGTTAAGGTAACCTATAATTAACTCGGGAACTGGTGAGGATGGTAATACCACCCCAGGGCCCAACCTATACTTATAATTACTTTACCATACTACTTTTACCTCCGCCTATACCACTAACCACCATCCACATATAGCCTTCCCATCCACCTCCTTCCACCCAAAATTAGGGCTTCTTTGAGTACTATATGTACTCAATCCCCTCTATTCTATGTTTTTAGGAGTGAAGCTACAAGAGAGCACACGAGGATGGAGCTACCAAGGAATACGCAAGGATAGGACAACTGGAGTCTACCTGAAGATGGAGCCATATGACCGCATGAAGGAGCTATTCGAAGACTACCATGACTAGGACACGGAAGTACGCATAAGGGTAGGGTTGCGTCCGCACTCCAAGTTGCTGTAGGAATGGAACCCCGACTACATAGGACCGCCGTAGTAGAAACTCGATGTTTGTTGTAAGGCCAATGGCCCAAGCTATGTAAACACATATGAACCTTGTAATGTGCTTTCCCCTAGATTAATAAAAAGTATGGTTTTTGATATCAATCTTGACTCAATTGTGCGTATCACCTACTGATCCCGGGAGTGATATGATGCACAGTGGACCCTAAAAATTAGGGGTCGACAGAGTGGTATCGGAGCCATACTTGGACTGTAGGACGAACCCTTAGCATGGACGTTAGATAAGAATGCTTTTCTAAAAATCTATTTTCAAATATTCTACTCTTACCTTACTCTCTATTTCAAAAATAGCTTTTCTCTCTCTTCTCTCATCCCCTTCAAAATATACGAGTAGATAAGATGACATAGGAATTAGTTCTAAAAACTTGGAGTGACTTGGACAATAGATATGCGAAATAGACTAGGCATTGCTTGCCTGTTTTCTTGCTTGTTTTAGCTACAGTCACCTCCCTTAGGTCTTTCTCTTTTTCTCATCCCATGCTTTTGATCTATTTTTCTTCCCTTTGCTTATCCCTCTCACCCTTCTTAGAGCGGATGAAATTACCTAAGATGAATGGGAGTTAAAAAAAAATCCAAAAAAAAAACTCTCGACGACAGATGCTACACGACGAAGCATCTATCGCCGCAGTGCACGCCGTCGTAGTCCTCCGCTCTCTCTCTCTCTCGCTCTTCCTCTCTCTCTCTCTCTTCCCTTTCTTTTTCCTCTCCCCTTTTTCTTCCCTCTCTCTTACTCTCCGTCATGGCTGTCCTCTCAGTGTCACGCCTCTGTCCCCTCCTACGCCGCCCGAGGCCACTATCGCCACGGCGTCGAGCAGACCACACCCCGTCCTACGACGCCGCTTGTCTTGTCACCTCGCGCCGAAAGCCGCTGCTTCGCTTGTTCCTCGGCACTCGATGCCGCGATGCCGCCGTCGATGGCACGCACCCGCTCCCCGAACCTCGCCGTTGATCGCCTATAAAAGCCGACTCGAGCTGCTCCTTCGCCCAAACACCCCACACAACGCAAATCACTCACCTAAACCCCCGCTCAAGTGTTGATTCGATTCAAGAAATCAAGAAGTCAAAGAAAAGTGCTGCCCGTCGGAGATTTGTCAAAGAAGATATCAAGAAGAAGTACGCCGTCGAAGCAAGAAGTTAAGCCCTCAAGATGTTCTTCGTTGAAGATGAGTTGGCCGATTTCATCCTCACCGTCGAGATTATCATGCTGATATTATCTCTAATTCTACTCTTTATTGTAACTCGCCCGCTGCCTTATGAGAGGCCATGAGATAATTATCGAAATAAGAAGAATGGAATGAAATGCCTAGAATAATCTCATTGGTGCCAGTATTACTTTTAATTTTTTTTGGATGCTAATTGTCAAAAGAAAAAGAAGAAAAATAAAAATGGGGTAGTCAGTATCACCATCTCCAACAGGCCCTAGCTGCCTCGTTTTTCAGGAAGCCACAGTACGATGCAAGTCACCGAAGACCGCCGCATAGTCATCAAAACTACACCACCCACCACAGTTATATCACTGTGCAGTGGAACCCACCTCCCTCGTTTCCTTCCACCACACACCTCAAGACCGGTCAAAGCGTCCCAAGGAAGCCTCACCCTCGACCCTCAATAAAAGAGGAACCTCTCCACTCTTCATCACCATCCCATTCCAACCATCTCGTTGCTAGCTTTCCATCCCTTCTTCCTGCAACCGCATCCCCTACACTCCACAAACCCTTCCACCAAAACCACCACCAACCCCATCCACACCCATGGAGATGAACAAAAATGTCTGGGTTAGCTGCAACTGCATCCACACCCCAGGCTTTCCCCAACTCCTCTACACCACCATGCAAAGATTAGGCATCCGAGGTCGCCCTGAGTATGAAGGCCGAGAGTATGAAGAACATGGCACTGAGCGCTGTGTAGTCACTGTCTACATCGACAAGAGCGAGGACTACCCCAACATCGCCGAAGAATGGAGTACCACCGCCACCGGTTTTCGCTTCACCGACACCTACCAAGCCGTCGCCCGCAAAGCTCTACGCCACCTCTGCAAGCTCTATCAAGGACCCATCAACCTCACGCCCATGAAGTTCTTTCCACCCGAAGAGAAGAACGACCCGTTCTGGATCGCTCGCCTGGAGGCCCTGCAAGGTCAAGAAGCCGACCCCACGACGAAGCACACAGTCGACTACTGCGCTCGCTCTTGACGAGCGGTACGACCGTCAAGCCACCGCATTGAGGACCCAGATCCGCCGAGCCGAAGAAGCCAAGCTCCACACCCGTACACTCCATGTGCGGTACGCCCAAGTTCAAGCCCGAGCCGCCTATGCCGAAAGTCGTGAGACCACAATCGCCGAGTACCTGAAGACCATCGTCGACCAGCATGCCGAAGAGTTGAAGCACGCCTTCCTCATCACCAGGCCTAGGCGCAGGATGTTCGCCATGCACGGGAACGAACCTGTGATCCTCGAAGGAGAACCCATCCACCCTCCGGAGAGGAGACGGATCGACCCTGTGCTGCCACCAGCACCACCCTCGTCCAGAGACTTTGACGTCGAACCCATTATCCCGCTCAGCCAACCTCCACCAAGAGAAGAAGCAAATCCCACCACCAGCACCATCGAGGACCCCGGAGCCCGCCGGGATGAAGCCGCATTGTCCGACGTAGACTAGTACTCCCGGGGGAGATGTACTCGTAGTCAGCACCTCCCTCTTTCCCCCATTGTTGTAACCCCCGGTGGCAATCAAAAATTTTAGTCAGCACCTCCCTCTTTCCCCCATTGTTGTAACCCCCAGTGGGAATCAAAAATTTGAGTTCACGATCCCATGGCATGCATTAGCAAGAACCAGGATGCCACATAAAACCAAGGAAATAAATAAGGGCGCTCACAAGAATCGAGAATACACTATGAAAGAATAATCACAGGCGAGAAAATAATATAATACAATAGAAGATTTAAGGATAAATCTTCTAAGTGGGGTAGATCAGAAGCATATAGAAGAAAGAAAGAACTGACCAGATCGGGCGTAATCTACTAAAAAGACTGCAAAGATGTAAATTTCAAGACGAGAAATGGAACCCCAAATGCACTGTGATTGTTGCTCAAAAGAGGCATGAAATAGGATATTGGCACCACAAGACCTAGAAATAACAATAAGGAGTGGTTTGCAAGAAGTATACAGGGCAACAAATAACACATCAAGACTTCCACAAGCTCAGAATAAAAAGGGGCAATATGCAACATGAAGACACCAGAAGATCAAGATGCAGTAGCTGGAAGAATGTTAGAAGACCAAATCCTCTAAGTGGGGTAGCCCCCAGAGGCGATAATTTAAAAGGGGAACAACAGCGGGATGATGAGGAACAGTATAGTAAGGTAGAAGAAACCTCTCTCTAGACCCTTCCCTCTCTAGATCTTCTCCCTCCCTCCTAGGTTTCCCTCTGTAGTTTTGGAATCTCGGGGACGAGATTCTTCTAAGTGGGGTAGATCTGTAACACTCTGTGTTTTGCATCATTATAAAATTTACTAAAAATTTGAACTTTTTGGAATTTATAACAAATTAAAACTTGATTAAGTTATTTTCCCTACAAAACCTATTTTCCTGGAATAAAATGTCTTTCTAAAACCCTCGCATTAAAAATATACCATATAGAACTTAGGGTTTGCTTGTTGAGTGAATGCCTGTTTGTCGCTTGATTGACTGTATGATTGTGTGCTTGCCTTTCTAGAATTTATTGCGGCACCAAAATAATATAAACTGGACCCTTAGTTTAATTAGAACCTTATTTATAATATAGTACTAGATGATATACCTTGTTTCACCTGCTCTGTTTATAATAGTTACCACCTTGGTAGTTTGCTCTTCATAATATTAGTTACATTTAGTCTCTCTATGTGTACATATACATGATACGTATTTTGATTTAGTAGAATATATATCCCTTTACCTTAGTAGTATATAGATATGCCATTCCATTTATATTTATGCCATTGTTATATATACCTTGTCATAATACCTAGCTTTTATTTACATTGTCTACTCATATATATGCATGCCGAAGACCTATATACCGTGTATACATCCTTTCATCATGAATGCATACATCATACGTACATGCACCAGTCGCATATACATATATACACACTACATTGCATCTCTGGGAATAGAAATCGTTTCCTGTGCACGATGGGCTGTAGCCCTCTCCCCTTCACGTGCTGCCCACCGCAGCAACAGCTTCCTCGGCTTGGCCCAAACCGACGAAGCCAACATTGGCCCAGGACGAAGCCGCGACGCCGCAGCATGGACACCGCGTCGTCCCCGCGTAGGCGCCACAGAAGTCGTCTTCCTCCTCGCGCACGCCACCACGGAGATATTTTCCGGCAACCGTTGACGTCCTGTGCAGCACCGCCCTACTGCTCCTCGCTGACCTCCTGTGCGCCAACCCACGCCAGAGATATTTTCTCTGGGCCGCCGCCCCGCGCCTATAAAAGGCCGGCGAGGCCACTGAGCTCGTCATCCTCCGAGCCAAACACGCGAAGGAGTCATAGGAATGGCTGGAGTCGCTGCCGAGCTCTCCGCCTTGGAGTCACACGCGCCGGCCACTGCGCCGGAGTGGAGCGTCGATGACGCCCGCCGCTGGAGCCTCGACCAGCCTCGTCAAGCCCGAGCTTGGAACCACCGACGCCGAGGCCTGCAGCTAGAGAGGCATGACGCCTCGCCTCCGCCGCGGAACCAAACGCGACGAGCAGCCCTGCCCTTCTTCTCCTCGTGTTCCTCTACTTTCTGAGCTGAGCGCGCAAGAATGCGAGACAGCGGCCGCGCCCACGCCCTGCTCGCTTGCCGCAGCCGGAGCGCTACCAGCAGCCGGAGCGCCACGCCACCATCAACGCCCTGCTCCGCTATTCCGCGCCGCCGGGAGCGCAATCCCCGCCGCCGCCCCGTACACGCCACGTTCCACAGGTGCCGCACCCACGCCTTGCCCCACCGCCATGCTCGCCGTCGCTGCCCACAGCCACGGTTGCCGCGCTCGCCACACCGCTCGCCGCTGCTCTACTTTCCATCTTCCTTCCTCTTTCCTCGCTGAGTAGCGCACCGCTCAACATCTCGCTGGAGAAGAGGCCGCTGCAGGCCGACGTAGTGATGCTCACTCTCCCTACCCTCTCGCTCTTTGTCTCCCTCTGTCTCGTTCCCTCTCGAGCTCGTTTTGCGGCAATGGGAAATGGATGAGGATAGAGGACGGACAGAGACAGAGCATCCGACGCCAGGCCTTGAGGCCACTCGGCCACGTAGCAAGGCCAAGGGAGGCACGACGTCACACCACTTCAGGCCACCACGGACCCACCCTCCTCTGTTACCTAGTGAGCTGAGCTTGGTTCACGTGAAATACAAAGAAGAGGCAAGCCGGTTCACCAGATCGGTGTTTAAGCCCACAGGAGCAGTAGAGGTCCGCTTTGACTGATAACTGGACCCACGCGTCAGCCGTTAGCTAAATGCTAGGTGCACCTGGAAACGTACACGAAACTAAAAAGGTGAGCCTATTAATACCAGAAAAATTCCCAGAAACTTCCTAAATAAACTAGATTCATCCTAGATCATATTTAGACAGATTCCACTCATTTAAATTAAATGCAATTTATAGAAATAGTTTGCATGTTAGTTTTAAGTGGTAATTTAGTCGATAGATTTAAATAGTTCATATCTCCTTCCTTTTAACTCGAGTTAAATATAATTCTTGAACCATAACGTACGTTAAATAAAACCATAATTAATCATGACCCTAAACATAATAAAAGGTGCCCATTTAAATTCTAGATATGTTTGTTTCTTCCTTTCTTTTATACTAAATAGTAGTCGCGCTAGTTAAGGGACAATCACCTCAGTAGGAAGTTGGAATATTCGTGTAGGTGCATGTTCCATGCACATATCTGGATATGTCCGCACCCAATCACCTAAAATAAGTAGAATGCATATACATACATAAGTTAGGCCCAATATCTGGGTATATACCTATGTATGGCTAACCCTACAATCTTTATCCAACTAACCCTAGGCATATACATATGCGTATGCGTATATGTCGCTAACCCTAGTATGTGTATATGTATTCGTATACGCATACCTAACCAGCCCATAGAAGCCACCTTGTTGGATGAAACGTCTCTAATCTCTTCATACTTCAGGTTGACCTAGTAATGACGACCATAGATAACCACCTATCACCCAATAGGACCAACCCACTTAGGAACGATTGGTTGCCTATGCTTGCTTTTACATGCTTTGTTTGTTATTTTCTTGTTTATGTCCTTTTGATGGTCGACGCAAGGCAAGCATAGATAAGAGACGCGGAGAACCCGATGGACCATAGAAGCACTGCTACACAAGGTGAAGGAGCCAGAAGCATCGGAATCGGAACCTGTGCTCGTCATCGAATAGAGGCAAGTCCTAATTCCCACCTATTCGCTACATTAATATTCCTTTAATTACTCCCCTTCTGCCACCTCTATATTTTGCTAGCCTCCACCAACTACCAATCTTAATATATACATATACACATATACTACTTAAACCCTCATTCATGAATTATTATTAACTTATGTTGAATTATGAGTTTGTTTATGAGAAGGTATTGGTTACCTTGATGAAATGTGAATATTATGAACATGAGGATAATAACTATGGAACTTAATAAGTTGGTAAAATTGGACCAAA
Organism: Themeda triandra; assembly: GCA_018135685.1. Classification (NCBI taxonomy): domain Eukaryota; kingdom Viridiplantae; phylum Streptophyta; class Magnoliopsida; order Poales; family Poaceae; genus Themeda; species Themeda triandra. The sequence goes on along the minus strand of JAENPR010000468.1, from coordinate 70,572 downwards.
CCCCGACAGGGGCGAGTGGGGGTAATTCATGTGGTATGGATTACCTTGGCGGGTTCGCCTAGTGAGGGTTCCCGTTGGGAGATACTCGCCTCGGTCACATAAGGACCGGTTCATTTGCCATCTCGCCTAGCCAGAACTTCGTACAGCCACATGTCTATATGGGTAGACTTGATCTCACACCCCGTTAGATAGAAGTATAATTTCTGCTAGGAGGCCGGAGTGGCAACGGACTAACAGGAGAGGACACGGCTGCTGTGTGATCTACCGTGGTCTGATCGGCATGGTTGCTATGTGATCTTCCATGTAAAACTTATTGTTGTGCCGTGTGCGAGCACTCTTGTTATTTAATCTGGATGCTATGTGATCATCCAACCACTTGATATTTTAGGATACTGTGTGATCATCCTGATGCTTGTGGGTTCCGATCCCTGAGTAGTCCGTGGTGGAATTATATGGAAATCTAAGGTAGCGCCCTCTCGGGTACGAGGTCTCGTTAGGCCTGTCTCTGCCAATGGATCCTGGTAAGGGACTACGCCTATCATGTGGGGAAATTTGTACAACCTCTGCAGAGTTTTATTGAATCTATTCGAATAGCCACGCCCTTGGAATGGACAACCGCTGGGATGAGGTCCAAATGATTAGACTTCCACAACTATGATGATCTGGTAAGATGTATTTATGTTAAGGTAACCTATAATTAACTCGGGAACTGGTGAGGATGGTAATACCCTGCCAGGGCCCAACCTATACTTATAATTACTTTACCATACTACTTTTACCTCCGCCTATACCACTAACCACCATCCACATATAGCCTTCCCATCCACCTCCTTCCACCCAAAATTAGGGCTTGCTGAGTACTATATGTACTCAATCCCCTCTATTCTATGTTTTTAGGAGTGAAGCTACAAGAGAGCACACGAGGATGGAGCTACCAAGGAATACGCAAGGATAGGACAACTGGAGTCTACCTGAAGATGGAGCCATATGACCGCATGAAGGAGCTATTCGAAGACTACCATGACTAGGACACGGAAGTACGCATAAGGCTAGGGTTGCGTCCGCACTCCAAGTTGCCTGTAGGAATGGAACCCCGACTACATAGGACCGCTGTAGTAGAAACTCTGATGTTTGTTGTAAGGCCAATGGCCCAAGCTATGTAAACACATATGAACCTTGTAATGTGCTTTCCCCTAGATTAATAAAAAGTATGGTTTTTGATATCAATCTTGACTCAATTGTGCGTATCACCTACTGATCCCGGGAGTGATATGATGCACAGTGGACCCTAAAAATTAGGGGTCGACAAGGCCTGATGATCTCTGGTACTTTCGCTTCTCGAGACCGGCGACCACCCCAGAACAAGCCGGGACGCCTCCAAAGCCACGGCCACCATCGACGCCGTCGTTGTCGCCTTGATCTAACCAGTCCGGTAGGGGAACCAGGACTTCAGCACGTAAAGCCTGAGAATAAATCTGCTCCGCCAGCATGTGGTTGTCGTTTGAATCCTCTGGTAGGGGAGTAGTAAAGACTCCAGCGGCTACAGCCTGATGATAAATCCGGTCCAGGATGTCGTCGCTTTCTGGGAGCCTCATGGCAAATATCTGATCAAAGAACTCACATGACAATCCACGCTGCAACATCTCCGTGACTACCTCGAGGCTTGCTTCGTGCTGAAACGGTTGCAAGAGCTGGAGGTGACCACCGCCGGGAACGGTGCCACTGTTGTCACGTGGTGCCTCATGATCAGCACTGCTGCCGGCGCCGGGGAGCGGACGGCCACCCACAGGCGATGTCGTCTGAGTTGCATGACCATGCTCTTGTGCGGCGCTTACTTCTCTGGATCGTGCTGTCAGCCGCTGCAGTAAAGCTTGGAGTAGTTGGGTCATGTCCACGTCGACGTCCATGACTGCCTGATCGTTTGCTCCAATAATCCAATTCTGGTGTTTTACTCAGAACTTCTAATATTTCGTCTAGATTGGCCATTGGGTCGTCAATACCCAAATTTATATGCCTCTCGGTCATCGCCTAATAAAATTCAGTACAAATCCGACACGGATCTGAAATAGTTCTGATCACACGAGCCGTAACGGACTGATGCCCTTCAAGAATACTAGTCGGACTCGGACATGACCTGAAATCAGCTTCTCCGTTACGCTGGTCTTCTCGTGTCCTCGTCACATCATCTTACTCCACGATAAGTTTTTATCGAAAGCCAATCTTTAAGCTAGCTAACAACCGGTTGTTTTAACCCCTCCAAATAACCAGAGTAATGTAATTTGGGAATAGCACAAATATATGTCAAAATTTTCAAAACAATTTACATAATTTTTCTATGAATTCCAAACATCAAAGAAATATACATCAAATTATTCATGAATTCTCCAGGAATTTAAAAAACAAAATACAAAATGCCACACAAACTTGAAGGAGGGGGTGGCGTGGGCTCCGGCGCCGGGGACTTCCGAGCCCGTGCCCGCTCACCGGGGACGCCCGCGGCGGGGACGGGTGCGGTGATGGCTGCACAGGGCGGAGATCGAAAGGGAGAGGGAGCAGGTGATGGGAAGGGAGAGGGGAGCAGGGAGGTGGCGGTTGCGGACGGAGCAGCCTGGGGGTAGGGGCGGCGGAGATGGCTGGCCTAGGGCCGGGGGCGGCGTGGCCGGCCTATGGGGCAGGGGTGGGTGGGGTGGGGGGGGTGCGGCGCAGGCCTGGGGACGAGAGGACGGCGTCTGTCACAAGGAGGTGCACATGCGGAGGAAGAATATAGTGAGGACCGAACGGGGAAGAAGAAGATGGAAGACTGGAAGAAGATTGGACGCTCCGTATCGTGCCACGTGTCAAATTCGACGGCTAAAAATCCGGTTGTTAGATGGAGCAAAAATAGCCGGTTGTCAGAAAGCATTTCTCATTTTTAAAGATGTCACGGTTCAACATATAGTCCTAGCTAGCGTTGTCAGTTTTCGTATTCCTTTCTCCATATAAGGCATACAATATTGCACTGATAAAATATTTGACATTAAAACTGTTTTTTTATGGTGATTTCTTACGTCAACTGCCCAAGAAAATAGCTGCCTACCAATTAAATTCATTATTACCTTTTGAGTAAATTGTATGGACCATACAACAACTTTGCCACTAGGTGCAAATTAGTCCAACAACTTATAAAATGCTCAATTTACTATAACAACTTTGCATGTGGGTTCAAATTGGTCCAACAAGTTGTAAAATGCTTGATTTAGTGTAAAATCTTGGCAAATTTGTACATCTATGGTCCAAATGTTACAAATACGATATGTTTCGCTTTGTATTGAGTCATTTTATGATTCTTCTCTTAATACCATGACCAAAATAAATTTCGGGTTATGCCATATTTTTCAAATTGAACATATTTTCTGGTATTTTTCTCACATTTACTTTTTATTTTTTCATCTTACCACTATGTATTTATTTTTGAAAAAGTAATTAAAGCCAAAACAACTAAGACTATTTTCCGTCCGGCGTACATTTGTCCTATGGCACGCAGCCACACACGCAACAAATTCGAACGGCAACTGTAAAAATGAGTTGGCATCCCATTGAACTTGGCCGATAAGTCCCGTTGCTCTCTCCCCGGCAACCAGCGACCCGGCGAGCGACGACTGGCGACACCATGACCGGCGAGCGGCGATTCCTGGCGAGCTCCTCCGTGTGACCTCCTTCCTCCTCACGCCCGCGCGCGCCACTGCGCTCAGCGTGCCCACGCCTCCTTTCCGCGCACACCCTCGTCGGCGATGTGGGATCCGCGTGGAAACTGCGCACCATTGCCGCCAACCTACGCCAGGTGTTCGCCGGTCTCTTGTCCGCTCGCCGGCGACAAGTACCCACCAGGTTTGTTAACCCATGCCTAGCTTCCTTCCCAATTCCCATTCTTGTTGCACGAACCCAGCTGCCCAACCCTAACTACTGTCTGTGCCTCAGATCTGCGCCTCCATTCATCCCGCCTCGTCGCGGCCCCTGCCCTGCAACGGCGTTACCCCATCCATCCAGCCTGACCATGCCACGTCTACCCTTCCCCGCAACCGCGTCAACTTCATGGAGGTGAGTTCTCGCTTCGGTTTCCATTAAGATTTTGTTTGCTGAATGCGATTTGTGGGTTTTTATGTGACATTGTGTGTTTGTCCTAGTGCAGGGGAACCAAATTTTTGTGATTGTGTGCACCATGACCGACCTGCAATGAAGGTGGCTGCGCTCAGGTTCACTGAGACGGCAAGAGTTGCCTCACCTTTGGCCAGTTTTTTGCGTTGCGTGCCCTGCTGGGCCAGAACACGGTAATGTCAATAGTTCAACTCTAATTTTGAATTCATAACGGCTCAGTTTAAATGTGGATATAAATAATACTATGGTTAAATGCTAGTCTAGGGGAGGCTTATTGTAGTGTCATTTGAAGTATGATTTGGTTGGTAGTAATGATTTATGGTCTGAATTCCTCTGCATTGCTTCAAGTATTTTATTGTTGAGTTGTGTGACGTTGCTTAATCTATGATATTCTGCCTACATTATCCGGTTGATGGCCCTCTATTCATATATGTTGTATTTTGGATCTGAATCTGCAAATTAATAGTATTATGGAAAAGCTGAACATTTTCTTTGTTGTCCCTCAATGATGAGATCAACGCAGACGGCCAGTCAGGATCTGATTCTGTGTTGAGTGTTTGCATTTTTGTGCATTCCTCTTCTGGAATGCATCTGAGAGTGAGAACAAGGCATTTCACTTGCAGCATATATTGCCTGTTTTCTTGAGCAAACAATCACTCTAGCCATGTTGTGGATATCCTTGTATATAATTGATGTCTCTTCCATCTTACACATGATTGTTGATTTTTTGAATTTTGAGCATGCACCTTCATTAATTATTTTCCTATTGGAGATTTCTTAAGGCCAAGAAGGTATAACTGGTGCATAGATTTATATGGTTGTCATACCAGCCCATTGCGTTACTACATGGTTACTTTTGGTGCCAAATGGTCTAACAAAAAATTTTCTGTCATCTTTCCCTAGTCCCCAGACCGGAGACAGGGAACTACCGGAGTCAGTGTAAGAGGGGCAAAACTTCCTTTGAACCAACCCAGTTGCCAAGACCTTTGTTGGGTTTCGCTAGACGGTGCATGCTGCGCTTGAGCTCCAGCGCCTCGGCGTGTGCGAGGACTGCTAAATATGGTCGTCCATCATGCAGTGTGAATACCAGGCGGTCAGATCATTGCCGCAGCCAACGGGATCAAACGCAGGTGAGGTGCCCACCGACTCTCTGTTACTTCAATTGCCTCTTGGATTTCAGTAGTAGAGAACTAGTGATACTAAATTAACTTGGCTTGATTGCAGTCGCATTGGCCGGAGTACAGCTTCTTGGATGCACATGGATTGGGTGTGTTTGAGGGTTAGAGCTGAGACTTTGATACCCCCAAGGTAATTGTTTCTGTACATTATATCATGAACAGGCTTTCACTAATCACTACAGTTGCGTGTAAGTAGGATTTATGGGAGTACAAGAGCAGTTAGCTTGATCTGCTTCATCATGAACCAAACGATTGTCAAATCAGTGCCATTGCTTTTTTACGCTGCTGAATTGAATAGAGATAGCAGAATTTCAGCAGATAGATAAAGTTGCTGGGCTTATTGGGCATGAACCACAGTAATAGTCATTGTTTCACTAATGAGTATCCTCCTGGGATAATGGATTCCTACTTTTCAATTACTTCCATTGAGCCGCTTGCTTTAACATTATATTGTTTTTGCAACGAATTTACTCCTATTCTATTTGAAGCATGTTTTTCTTGGCATGATGGTTTCATTAGGTGTATGCATCACATAACATTTCTCGAGCATATGAAGCCTCTTCCTTCGGCCCTCCACTGCCCCTTCCCCTGTGGGCTGCTAGCTGCTCTTCCCTGTGATCACGACTACGCAACCATCTTCACGCGACCGTCTGCTACATTCTTCCTCCACCACTGGCTGAGGCCCCCTTCCCGGTTAGGCACTTGTGTCTTTATCGAATCTTTATTTTTTTAGCAAATAAACCAAGGATAGGGATGGGAGTGGATTATAGGCTGCAAATGAACATAGACATTCTGCATATATGTGATATGGTTAATTAAGGGAAGCACATCTCCCATGTTGTGTTTGTTAACCTTGAGCCTACTATCATTGATGAGTAGTGCCAGCTCTTCCATCCTGACCAGCTCATCACTTGCTTAGAAATTGACTTGTTGATGACTTGCATAAGAGGCCAGTTGCATAAGAATAATAATACATATGAGTAGTGCAAGTGATTTTTATAGATAGAGATTATGATGCCTGCAAGTGATTTTTATAAATAGATATTCTTCCATTTTATGTGAGGCAGGTACTTTAGTATGATGCTTTAGTCTCTAGATTTAAGGATCATCCCGATCTGAACTTCTTTGGCAATTTTCTTCTTTCATTTACATGAGTAGTTACCTAGTCAATGTACGTTTGGAGAAGATAAAGGGAGCTAGGGAGGGAGGAAAGAAACTGAAGGTTAATTAAGGGATAGCTATCAAATATGCTAGAAAATTTTATTTGCAACCGATAGCTATCGATTGTGAACTGTTGGTTTGACATCTATGGTCATTTTGAATTTTTGATATGCATAGGTCCTAAAATGTGTGTGAATGCTTTTGTTCAATAACAGCAACTTTTGGTCTACAGTAGAAGTAGTGGTTGCTTTTGCGCAGCAGCATGTGCACCATGCTTGAGACGGATTCAGTTGAAACACTACTTGCTGATTTTTTGTAGTTCCAACATTTCTGTGTTCCAGTGCCCCTTTCTTGTTCAGCCTCAAAGATAACGGGCTTTCCCATCATTGTATGGACCCTAAGATCAGTAACACTCTATAGTAAGCAATTTAATATCACTGGTCAGCCAAGTTATTAGTATTCTGATAGCAATTTATTTTTCATTGGTCATGCAAGTTATTAGTTTTCTGATAGCAATTAACTTAGTAAATGGGAAAACGCAATTTACATTAACATTTGATTTCCTTCTTGTGTTAGAGAATGAATACATTATTCTAATTGTGAGTTTTCTAAAATGTGTTACTCTAAATCATTGCTCTGAATAGCAGCCTAACAGCGTACTTTGTACTGAACTTCTTTTCTGAAATCATTGAACTGCTTTTATGAATTTATCGAACTACTTTTCTGAAATTATTGAATTGCTTTTACGAATCTATTCAACTTCCTTTGTCTATCATATTGATTTTACCTCTACTTTATGGCAATTGAGATGAACCCTTCATCCAACATCATTTTTTAGGTGCTGCTTGTGTTAAGCCATGACTAGAGGACAACAACATTTCGCTTCATTATCTTCAGGGGTTTCTAAGGTATGTCCACCCAATACGTTAGCTCTTTTTTTCTATGCACATGTTTTTACATATGTTGACCTGTAAAATACACCTGGATTGGTAGGAGTATTAGTAATAAGAGACAACATACTAAACATATTTTGGGCAAGCTAAGCTACATGCATATATTTGTGGTAAGTTGTAGCTAGGCTGCAAACATCCTGCAATCATAATGCCTAGACTGTTTAGACACAAACATGTGTATAGAGGTACTCCTAGCAGTTAAAGATGGGTGCGAGGTGCATCTTGCTTTTCCACTGAGAAACATAGCAACATACAATAGTGTTGAAAGCCAGATTGGCCAGTGCCTAGTAACACTACTACAATTTTTTTTTGGTGCTGCCTTTTTCTCTCTTTCGTGGCTACTAACAATAGCTTGCCCAAAATACAATACATGAACACTGGGTTTTAAAGAAATTGATTAGTTCATATAATATGGCCAGTTGCTGGCCTTGGTTATTTATAGTTTCATCTATTATTCTTATACTACAATTTTGTACAGAAGCAATTCTTCTTGCAGCACGAAGTAACTTTTCATGTTTTATTAGTATGTTTAGCTAATTGTTAAGATATTTTTTGTTGCTATTTTTTCTGTAGACTTCCATGCAGTAGGGGACCTAGCTAGGACAGAGTTCTCATGTTTATTTTGGCCTTTAGAAAACCATGTAGACCAAGTGGGTAACTCACGCAGATAATGAACGAAGGATTGGAAAGAGAAGGTGAATTTATGATAGGTAAAGCCTTTTAACACATTTTTTGTAATATTTTCATGCAATTATAGGTAAAGGCTAATACATGGACCCTAAGATCAGTACTATTCTACTAGCTATAGCAAGTTAGCACCGGTCTAAGAACCAGGGCACTACTTATTGTCTGTGTAACTTAGTGTCATTTTGTTAGGCAAAATGTGCTCCTAAATAGCATATTTAGCCTTTGAGTGCATAGCTCTATTTTCTTCAGGTTTGAACAGCAGCTTTACCATGTTTCCCGTGGCTTTTTTTGTAGTTGCTTGGTGTCTTGTATTGATCTATCTATCCGTTTGTCTGACCAACTAGCTCTTTTGAGTGCTTGGTAATTTGTAGTAGTAGCAACAACTAGGTAATTTTGTAGCAGCAATAGTTCTCCTCTTAGAGGGCAACTTAGGCACCTTGGTTAAGCAATAATACTACTATTTTTAGACAAAAATGCCTTCTCAAATAGGCAATTTAAGGTTTTACATCTGATTATTTACATCTGATTTAGGGTTTTACATTTGAAGATGTGTGATGTACTGAGATGATGTTCTTTCGCCTCATGATTAATATACTGAATGGTACCTAATATGTTGTTTTGATCTATAGGTTTTCGTGATAAAATGTGATTTTTTTCGCCGATGGATGAAGAATGATGCTACGGCTGAAGATATTTGCACAATAGCATTATGTGTAGTAAGCAATAGGAACATGTAGGAATCAGATCTGCTTATGCAGTCAGCAGCAGGAATTGCATTACTTTTTTTGTGAATTAATTTGCTCAAGCAAAACAATTGAATTGCTCATGCAAAAGAATTAAATTGCTCTATCATTTTTTGTCAGATCTACTTATAGTAACAGATCTGATATGAACTGCTTTGTAGGGACATATTTAGGTTTGGGTTTGGTTCCTTTTTTTTGTTTTAGTGATTTTTGTGTAAATTTTGTGCCGAAGAAGATAATTTGTGTAATTGGCATTTGGGCATGGGCCACGTGAGCCAACAGACCAGCAAAATGACTGGAAAGCTTATCTTGTGTGTCAACAAGCTGTAATTAGCATCTTTCCAAAAATAGAAATATAGTAAATAGTACTTGTACCCAAAATGGCCCGTGCGTGCTAGAAGACAAATGTACACCGTGCGTGCGTTAGATGCATCCCTTGATTATAAATAATAACTTTTTGAGGGAATATTCTCTCATGACAAAATATTAACATACGGTGTAAACATACCCTAATGAATTAGTTGATGCCTTTAACTTATTATTGGAAAATATTGCTTTTGTTCATACTTAAAACATATAAACATGCGTAAATCAGGCTTCCCATGTTTCACAGACATTGTTTGTTATTATGTCAAAATCACAATGTTTCATAGACATTATTTTTTGTTATGTCAAAATCAGACTAAATTAATTTTGTAAGTAGATACAAAATATCTCTCGTTTTTATGTGAATATATTTTTTCTGAATTTTGAAATAAAGATTCTTTATCGTGGAAAACTATATCACCATTATGATTGCGAATATCAATGGGCATATAATTATAAATTATTTGTTCCGAGTTGAATATACCATCTCTTTTGCTATACAATAATGTGATCAAATACATTATCGTTGTAACTTTGGGACTATAGACGCACCAATTTGACAAGGTGTTGCATTAAATTAGGTACTTTATAAGTTGTTGGACTAATATGCACACACTTGTCAAGTTGTCGCACTAAATTGAGCATTCTACAAGTTATTGGACCAATCTGCACCCATCTCTCAAGTTATTGTATGGTGGGTGCAATTTACTCTTACCTTTTTATTGAACCAAAATTACTATAACCTTGATGAGATATGGCCCACTTGAAGTGGATGAAGATAGCACCAGCGGAGGTTGGCAGCAATGGCATAGTAGGGACAACAGTGACTTGACAACTTTCACTCGCTGAATCAGGCCGTTTCATGATATGAAGCCAGGAAGCAGGGATGTGTTGAGGTCATAGTTTTTGTTTTTTTTTTTTTTTGCTTTGGTCTAATTTTGGGCTTTCCAATCAATTTTATCTTACCTAATTCTATCTATGCCCAGGGGATAATACCGAAACGAAACAATCTTTTTCTTTTTCTGATCATAGAGGAGCCGTATGAAGCTAAGGTTTCATGTACGGTTTTAGAATAGCGGTGGGACTGTGATGTTATCATTGACTATGATTATCTAATAGTTCAAGTACAGTTGATATAGTTGAAGCACAGTCCAAATATAGTTTTTTTGGATGGAATCTTTGGCGTCAGCCTATAGATTTTCTAGTTTTTCTAATTTCTTCTTTAGCATAATGTGAAAGATTATCCTTTGATTTACCAGAAGCAGAAGAAGAATTAGTAGCAGGTTGTCAAACCGAATATTCAGGTATTAAATATGGTTTATTTTATCTTGTTTCTTACCTAAATTTTTTAGTTTTCTTTTTATTTGTAACTGTTCTATACTTAGGCGGGTGGAATTTCTCTATTCCCTATATATATCCTTTTTTAGATTTTTTTCAAATGAATAAAATAATTGAAATTTTGAAAATAGTAATAGGTATCTTTATTGAGGTGTGAGTCTAAGCGCCCTATATCCTTTTGGCTCTGTATATCCTTCGTGGATATAGAGGCCCGAATGATAAAATTCATTATTTAAAGAATCAGAGTAGACTTGATTGATGATCAATTTTTTTGGACCGAAATTGATGATAAAATTTTATGACTGTTGTGAGAATTTTCTAGGGCGCATATCCTTTCTTTAGCGCCTTATGTGCATATACTTCTCGGTATAAATGAAAACAAAGAATTGGATATCCAGTTCGTGCACGCTCTGGTTATCCAACCAAATATGCACTTGTTGACGCGCCGGTTGAAGCGTAACCTTAAGAGCTATTGCTATGGGGGCACGTCCTGCTCCTCCGAGGGCAGAACATGGCGGCAAAGTGGGCACAAATAGCTACGCGCCAGCCATCCAGCGAGGCACTCCTGATGGAACCCATGCTTGCAGGGCATCACGCACAGGTCGTCGTCTACCGCGTAGTTCATGAAGCAAATAGGGCACTGGTTGTCATCCGCGCCTGATGATCTCTGGTACTTTCGCTTCTCGAGTCCGGCGACCACCACAGAAGAAGCCGGGACGCCTCCAAATCCACGACCACTGTCGACGTCGCCGCCGCCGCCGCGTTGACCCAATTCCTCCTCTAGCGTGTCGTCGTCGTCATGGTCTTCATCTGAATCATCCGCCGATAGGGGAGGCAGGACTCCAGCGGCCACTGCATGATTAAACAACCGGTCCAGGATGGCGACGAGGTCGTCGTCGTCCTGTTCCGCCAGCCACAAAGCATGCTCCTTTATCTGATCATGCAGCTCATGCTGATCATCACCTGAGAATCCACGCCGTAACATCTCCGTGACATGCACGAGGCCTGCTTCTTGTTCAAAAAAATGGACGTCGTCATCGTCGTTGTCGTTTGCAAAACTTCGTCGCATTGGACACCCGGATCCTGGTCGTCGTCCCGTGCTGCCTCATGATCAGCATCATTGCCCACGACGGCGCCGGCGAGCGGATGACCACCACCAATCGCCGATGGCTGAGTTACGTGAGTACGCTCTTGGGCGCCGCTTAATTCTCTCGACCGTTCTGTCACTCGTTGCAGTAAATCTTGGAGCAGTTGGGTCACGTCCACGTCGTCGTCCATGCCTGCCCTGATCGTTGGCTCCAAAATGCGTGTGTTTATGGCCTTCGTCTAAGAGATAATTGATTGCGTCGGCAGTGCCTAAATTTATATGCCTCGGTCACCGCTTAACAATCAGTACAATTCCAAAACGGATCTGGAATACTAATTCTCATCATGTTTGAGCCGCGAAAGACAGGCATTTCAAAACTACTAGTCGAACTCGGACAGAAGTCTCGGGTCAAAAAAACTCGGACAGAAGTGATGTACGCTTCTCGATCGGGCTTCTCGTTTTCTTGTTTTCTCGTTTCCTCCTTCGATCCTGTCCGCCCGTCAACATCACATCATGACATCATCTACGTATTTGTCGACATGTCTATATCTACATCTATATCCATATCTATATAATACACCCTCCGTCCCATAGATCATGCAACTATGGGAAACGTGCTAGTAAAACTACATCAACTTTGACAAAGTTTATAGCAAAAAGTATTAACATTTATGTCTCAAAATAAATTTATTATGAAAATATATTTCATAACTAATCTAACGGTACTTATTTTGTCTCATAAGTATTAGTATTTTTTTATATAATTTTAGTCAAACTTCGTGATGTTTGGCTTTTCGGGATGTGAGAATTGCATATTCATTGGGACGGAGGGAGTAATACAACGGCAAAATTTCTACACACTTTTCTGTCTGCCCTCTCGTGTGTCCATGACGGTACCATGATCACCCGCTCCGTGTGGAATACGGTGTGTAAAGGAAGATTAGAGTGAGAAAGAGAACAATAAGAAATATGAGGTTCCAGATGTAAAAATGCATAAGACAAAGAAAAGGTAGAAGAATATTAATATGTTTTAAAATAGATCAGGGTTCCCGATGCAAAAATATTAGAGTTTTTGTAATATTTTCCTAAAACCATATATAGAAAAATCAGAAAAATGTGGAACTAGTTTTGTAATATTTTCCTAAAACCATATATAGAAAGATACTTGATGAATCGATGGACTTGGACCTAATGGATAGGTTCTTTTCAGGTGGCACCAAAGTTAACACGGTAGAGATCAGCTTGGATATGGACGATATCGCAATTATTGAGGGGCGAACGATCTACGCAAGCTTTTCATGGGGATAATGCACCTTGCACTGATGGCACTTGCACCCGGCCATATTGCAGCCTCTACGGCTAGCTAAGCATTGGCAACTAGATTGGTACAAACAAGAGCCGAGCTATGGGCGTAGGTAATTTATTATACAATATGCTATAATAATAGTTGCTTTCTAATTGATTTGTGATTGACCACTGTACAACAACTCCCAACTCCCCAGAGTTTCGATTGCTAACACAAAGCCAATTGAAAAATATAGGTGGAGTCCGTTCGTTGGAAAAATAAACAAAATTTACAGATTGGTCCATAGTGACAATAATTTTTTTATTGTGCAAAATAATTAGAAGTACAATCAATAACATTATCTCCAAAATCAAGGCAAAATAAATGAACTAGAATATATTATTGGCAAGAGTTGTCATCTCCTTAAAATGGTGAAATTGATTGTTGTCGTGTTTTCTCCGTCACCGACACCCGTTGCAACACATGGGTAATTTTGCTAGTGTCACAGAATTGCCAAAGATAGCTCCGCAATTCAGTCAGCTCGTGCCAGGTCCATGGCGACGCGCACTCCGCGGTCCCGACAACTCAAGCCATCACGCGCCAGGTCTACGTCGCCGCTGCCGCGTTGATCTGAATCGTCCTGTAGGAGAATCAGCTGGACTCTAGCGGCTAAAGCCTGATCAACAATCTGCTCCAGCATGTCGTCATCGTCGTCGTCGTCATTGTCGTCATCGTCATCTGAATCATCCTCCGATAGGGGAGGCAGGACTCCAGCGGCCACAGCGTGATCATAAATCCGCTCCAGGATGTCGCCGATGTCGTCGTCGTCCTGATCCGCAAGGCACAAAGCAAGCTCCTTTTATCTGATCAAAGTACTGCTGATCATCATCATCTGAGATTGCACGCCGTAACATCTCCGTGACTGGCACGAGGCCTGCTTCTTGCTCAAAAAAATGGACGTCGCAGTCGTCGTCGTTGTTGTCGTTGGCAACTTCCTTGCATTGGATATGCGGATCCTGGTCGTAGTCGCGTGCTGTCTCATGATGAACACTGCCGACGGCCCCGGCGAGCGGCTGGCCAGCACCCGCCGACGGCTGAGTTACGTGAGCACGCTCTTGGTCTTGGGCGCCGCTTACTTCTCTCGACCGTGCTGTCAGCCGTTGCAGTAAATCTTGGAGCAGTTGGATCACGTCAACGCCGTCGTCCATGCCTGCCCTGATCGTTCACTCAAAAATGCGCGTGTTTATGGCCTTCGTCTAAGAGATTGGTGACTGCGTCAGCAATGCCTAATTTTTTTTAAAAAAAAAACTCGCCCACTAGGGTTAAGACCGCCCCCACAGCATTGTAATAGATGGAAGCCTTCTCACACAGGCCGAGAAAATCCCCGAACCCTGGCCCCGTCCTGACACTGGGAGCCATCACTCGTGAGACTGGGCTGTCTACTTATTTACCAGTGCTTTGGCACACGGGGCCAGCAAGGGAATTTTTTTCGTGGGAATCCGGAATTCGTGGCACACGGGGCCTTAAGCCAACGCTGCTGACCAGCTGAGCTCATGCTTAACAATCAGTACAATTCCGGAAAGGATCTGGAATACTAATTCTCATCATACTTGAGCCGTAATACTTGAGCTGTAAAAGACAGGCATTTCAAAACTACTAGTGAACTCGGACAGAAGTTATGGAGAAACACTATATGACACGCGTGTGTTTCTTTGTCTTGTAGCACGGTTTTTGTCTCCATTCGATCTTCATCTGGCGGATTGCGTGCGCTGGCGCCTGTTCGTTTGCTTTGTTTCTCTGTCATGTGGGTCCCACCGCCGCGCGCACTGTTCAAAATTTTGGGACTTGCGCCTGTCTGTCTTCAAGTGGCCATCCAGTGTGGGCGGTTCCATTCCCCACTCATTTCTCTCTCTCGTCTCCTCGCCTCCTCTCTCCTGTCTCTCGGAGGGGAGCGGCACCGTGGCTGCGAAGGCGGCGGATCTCGTGCTCGCGGTGCATCCTCGTCTTCATCTGCTCCGGGACGTCGTCGTCGCGTCCTCTCTGCTCTCTCTTGGCGACGACGAAGGGGAGCGGCACCGCGGCGGCGAAGGCGGCGGATCTCGTGCTCGCAGTGGATCCTCGTCCTCATCTGCTCAGGGATGTCGTCATCGTGTCCTCTCTGCTCTCTCTCGGTGACGATGAAGGGGAGCAGCACCGCGGCGGCGAAGGCGGCGGATCTCGTGCTTCGGTGGATCCTCGTCTTGATCGGCTCCGAGACGTCGTCGTCGCGTCCTCTCTCCTCTGTCTAGGCGACGACGAAGGCGACGACGAACGGGACGAGCACCACGGCGGCGATGTCTCTGGTGAGTTCCCCATCTCGATTTCTCTGGTGATTTCGGTGTGGATGTGTAGGGTTTGGGGTACGATTCGGTGTCTGTGGTTCGATTCTGAGGTGAGTTGGAGTTTGATTCGGTGTAGATGCTAGGGTTCGTGTAGGATTCGTGATTTTGATTAGTGATTCGGTTGTCAGTGATGTTAGGATTAGTGTTAGGGTTAGTGTAGGGTTGTCAGTGATGTTAGGGGTTAGTGTTATTGTTAGTGTTGCCCATCTGATTTCTTCTCGGCTAGGTTTGCCGAGAAGAGCTAGTGTTAGGGTTTAATTTGGGGATTTGATTTGGGGATTTTTTTCCAGCTAGGGTTTGCATTTCTGTCCATTTTGTTTTTGGTTTTTGGTCTGTGATCTCTATCCATTTCGTTTTAGCACTGTCGATGGGGTCGATTTCATTGTTTTTGATTTGAATTCTTCATTGATTTGCACATGGTTGTTTTATCTGAATGTGAATCTCGAAGCTTTCGTGAGTCAATCTTTGGTTTTTTCAGGCGGTGGATTTTGTCGCGATGTCTGTGGAGTAGGAGCATTACTATTACTGATTTTTTTTACTTAATTAGTTGTATGGTGTATGGATGTCGTAGTCATTTTTCTGTAGGCCTGTTCTCTTTGCCTTTACCTATGTGCTAGTTATGTGATGTGGTGATGCAAAGAGATTAAACCGTCTCAACTGAGCAATCTATTTCATCTGAATAGATTCAGTTTTAATTGAAATGGTTGATGTGGTGATTCAGTTATTGTAATGTGGTTGAAATTAATTAAAAAAGTCTTTTCTCCCCAGACTAGTCCTGTGCTGAACTACCATCAAAGAACAATGCATGGAGAATTTTGCAAACTACAAGAGAGGGTGGCGATCCTTAGGTAAGGGTCGGCATTTTTATTTGGTGGAAAAAATGGTGCAACTCTTAGTGTAAGATTGGCGGATGGTGAAGGGTGCATGTTGTGCGTAACCTCGGGTAAGAGTTGGCGTTATTGGTGGGTGCAAGTGAATCTCAATCATGGGTGTGAGTCATAATCTCGCATCGGTAACAATCAATCGAACTCAATGTACGAACAAGCGAGCGTATGAAGGTTCTTATTCTGAGTAAATCATATGGCTCGGAGGGTATTTTGCGATCATTGAGGAACTATTGTTTTTGAACATTTTTGAAACAAAGACTCCGGACATCGGGTTTTCTCAAGGGACAAAGTCATTCTTGTGGTCTAAGTCACTATATCATATCGCTAATAACCTAGATGAGAGTAATTGTATGCAACCCACTAAATCAAGTTTCTAGAGCATGATAATGCTTGATAAACCCAAATATTAGAGAAAATTCTATTTTAGACAAGTACAAACGAGACATAAAACAGAGCAACCAATCATTTCAACATGGTTGGAACTAAACATTTCATAGCACATATATGGAATGGAATTATATAAATATTTTTTTTGAAATTTTTAATGCAAGAAACTTGAATTTAAACATGCTAAAATGAAAAATAAAATTATGAGAATTAAATATGCAATGCGGTACCTCAAGTGGGGTCCTCCTAGCTATCCTCAGTAGCTCATGGCCCGGGCTGTATCCCCGGGACCTCCAGCAGGGCCCTCCGGGCTCCTCCCGTCTGAATGCGGAGGCTCTCGGCAAGAGCATCGAACCGCGCCCGTCTTCCAGCTGCCACACCGGGTCGTCGCATGCATGAAGCCGCCCGGGGTGTTCCTGATGTCGTTAAGCTCCTTAATCGGCAGGTGTTGAATGCGTGCATTGACGAGGCCAGCGTCGGCTCCGCTTTGGTGGTGGTGAGTCGACAAGTGTGCCGCCTCTGCTCGCTCCCACTCGTCGGTCCACGCGATCGGACCATGCCCCCGGGATCACGTGCGGGTTACCGAGGTCTTGCCCCATCCCGAGTAGCCCGAGTAGGGCCTCGAGTAGCTGGAGATGGGCCTCCCATCCACCATAACCATAATACCGCTCGGGGAGGTTGTACGGGGCATCCGGGGCTGGAGCAGGGGAGTCAGCCGTGCATAAGCCTCGGCCCCTCCTCTAGTGGCTCTCGGAAATACTGCTCTTCCACTGCGTGCTTTTCGTAGTCTTCAAATCAAAGGTGAGTATGTCACGGTTATATAAATAGATCCGAGTTAGGTAACCGAATCTTATTTACATAATCGGCAAAGAAGAAACGAGATATGATCTTTCCCATCGGCCTTCAAAGTGTGTCCTTGGGTTAGGCACGAAATCACAAATCGGCGATCAAGAGGAATGTACTCAACATCGTTACCATCTAGTGCTCCCTCGGCGTTGGCAATGCGAGTAACAAGAGAGGTGCAATCGATAGCATAAGACTTCATAACCATATCTAGCCGGTGGAGGCACATCTCCTCCACAAAGGAGCGACCTTGAACTTGTGAACCATGGCATAGAGAAGCTTAAGTTCTAGACGCACCCATCTAGTCTTGCCAAAGGGAAACAAAGTCATAGAAATCCAACGATGCATGAGTCTAAGGGTAGGGTGTTGGATCTGCGTGTTCAGGGGTTTGAAAGGTCCAACTTCTACCCTACCCGAAATTTTCTCCCAAAAAGAATTGCGATCAAAGCCAGGGATGGATGCATCTAGCTTAAGTGCACAGAGGCGCTCATCATCATCATAATAATCAAGTGTGCAAAGAAACTAGATGGTCAAGAGACGCGAACCTTGCTCATCGTTGGGCTCGATGTTTTCCCAACCAACCGCATTCCAAATGGTTTCAAGTCGGTATTCATACCTATTTTCTCGATGAGGTTGGCGTCAGACCGTCGTGTGGTTGAAGAGCCGATCCTTGAGGCGATGGTACCTGCGTGACTCTTGTTCACCCCTCCCGGTCGAGGTGGTAGGCGTCGGCGCGTAGATCCCCTCGCCTCGGGGTTGCGGGTGGTGCCGCCTCCTCGGCCACTTCTCGTAGGGGGCACCTTGGTAAGAGCTCGAGGCCTCACCGTACCCCACGAACCGTAGTCGCTCATGGTGGACTACACCGTGTGGCTAGCTCTCGGTGCGAAAGAACTAGTGAAAGCTGATTTTCCACACCCGAGACTAGCTCTAACTCTTGCTCTCTTGCTCAAAGATTGCTAGTGGAAGCTTGTTGTATGGGAAGTGGGGTGAAAGAGAGTGAGAGAGTGAGAATGAGAGGTGGTTTGAGCTTCCCGCCACCCCCGTCCTTTTATAGCCGAACCCCGGGCGGGCCCCGCCGCTCTCCCTGCGCTTTGGCCGTTGGGCGCCCCGATTCCGCCGGCCGTTCAAAAAATTTTTCAAAATGAATCTTCTTTCTCTCTTTTTTTCTTCGGAAAAGTTTTATTTTTTTTTTTCTACTCTCTCTTTTTCTCTCTCTTTTTTTTCGAGTAGCAAAAATACTTACCGACCCGCTTGCCGGTGCTCTTATTTCTCCCCAAGCTTGCTTGGCTTAACAGGGTGATCAAACCTGTTGCGATCATGTTTACTTGACTCGGCGGACCTCGGTTGCCGGATCCCCGTCGTGTCAGCGTTTGTCGGGATCGCTGCGACAATGCGGGCGAGCCGGGGTCTCTATCATTGTTGACGGTAGTTAAGTATCAATTTTATACCATCAACGGCAAGAGAAAGGACTAATATGAGTTCACCTTGCTAGGGATATAGGGTTACCTCGAAAATTCCACGAGTTTTGGTGATTGTCTATTTCGCGAGGGGTTATCGAAAAGAGAACCAAAAGAGTCCCACATGTCGGGATTACATAGAGATAAAGACCGAACGGGTAAAATTGTATACTCTAGAAGACTCCGGAGGCGAACCCCGAAGCTGGGCCCCACTGCAGCCTCCGGGGGGCCGATCACATGGCCTAGAGGCGCCGCCTCTCCACCTCGACCAATGAGGTGGAGTCTCGCGAGATCTGCCTCCACCGCTTTGGAGGATGAATATTGCGTCCATTTAGGTTGGTTTGATCCGAGGGTCAGTGGTGCATCCTAGGGCTATATATTCAGAGCCCCTGGCTCCTGGGTGAAACCCTAATTCATTCTCTTCATTCATCTCGAGAGGATTCGGAGAAGCCCGAGCCATCATCTCAATTAGAGCTCCATAGTTTAGTAGCATAGCTACATAGGAATAGATCTAGGGGAATCAAGCCTAGCTTGGAGTCCGGATCTTGTCGGAGTTCTTGGTAATTCCCCTCTACATTCTTGTAATATTCATCATTGTTCGGTGATACTATGAATAGCACTTTATTGTATTCTATTATATCGGACTTGACTTTGCTCTATTTGATTATGTTCTCAATTATATCGTTCTTAGTCTACTTTGATTATATGTTTAGCATAGTTGGACTAGAATTATGTTTATGCATAGGATCGTATAGCGCTTACTCCTTAGGCCAATGGGTGAGTGATAGATATTGTGTAGGCATGGTGCCTATACTTGTATTTATCTGCGGACAGACCCTATATTCCGGATCGTGAGGTAGATCGCGGAGTGACGACCTGTTGAGTCCTTTGTAGCCCTTCTCCCGAGTATAGTCTACAGCGGAACAACCCTATTACATTGAAGTCATTGCTATGTCTCTAGTCTTCTCGGTAATATCACTATGCATAGATGTAACCTTTTTCCCGCCATGATTGCTAGATGTTCTTGCACTAATCATTGTATGCTTTGACTTTATAGTTAGAATAACATAGGATTATACCCTAGATCGTCCTAGTCCATGCTAGTGTTATAAGCTTAGAGTGCTACGTTGAGATGGTCACAATATTATTTTATGTGGCTAAATGCTCTTATTTATCTTATGTCATTTATCATTCATTCCTATATTTTATGTGACACTTACTGTATGAGATGATCGATACAAACAAGGTTGCTTTCCATTATTGCATGTGCATTGCTCTATCACTCATTATCCAAAGGTGCATTCCTTCCCGGTGGTAAAATTATAAATAACGATACTGGATTACTCTGGTTAAAATGCTACGATGATACTTTCGTGCGCCATGGAACCCTCCTTATTTCACGCACTTAATAGACATCAACAAGCATTTTTGGCGCCGTTGCCGGAAGGTTGAGAAAGCCAATGGATAATGAGCATTGCACTAGATAATGCGGATCGAGTTGTCTTTTTCATACTAACCCATCTCTACAGATTACCCTTGTTTTGTTCAAGCTTTATTCGAAAGGCCGGAAGCAAGTTGAAGAAGACCAATCAATCATCATCAACTTAACTTGGAAGTTTGTCGGGGCAGAAAGTCAACCTTTCGCTTGAGACTTGACACCAGCGTTTGAAGCCATGGCGAACAAGTCACTCCCCGAGTTCTCAGCTCCCACTACGGACAACATTCGTATTGGACCAGCTCCGGACATCGAAGGAGCTTTTGAGCTCAAGCCTGCGCGGATCAACATGGTGCAAGCAAGCTAGTTCTGTGGGAAGGCCCATGAAGATGCTAGTGCTCATCTCCAACACTTCTTGGAGATTTGTAGCACATTCACTATCAAGGATGTCCCCGGAGATGCTTGTACTATGCTTCTTCCCATTCTCACTCCTTGGGAGAGCGAGCGAAGGGCTCTACGCCAATAAGGAGAAGAATACTACACATTAAGGCACTATGTTCCACCAATTTCTTGGCGGAGTTCTTCCCCATGGGCAAGACAAATGCTCTTAGAAAGATATCAAGCTTTCGGCAACATCCTTGGATGAGACTGTCCCGAGAGAAGCATGGGAGCGCTTTCAAGACTACATCCTCGAGATGTCCTCATCATGGCATGGAGAATTGGGCCGCTTATGCGAGACATTCTACCATGGGCTCAGCAACAAAGACACCGATTAGACGATGGATGCCGCCGCCGGGAGGTGCATTCTTATCACTCACTATTCCTCGGCCCACGGCTCTTGTGGAGAAGATGGCATCCAACCAAGGTTGGAGTGAAGAAAGAACTTCGAGACCCGCAAGAGAGTGGAGGAATGCACTAGCCGAAGGAGGTAGACATGCTATCTGGCCAAAAATGGATCTCTTTAATGAAGAGGCTCGATGAGAGAGCCACGAGCAGAAGAAAGAAGTCATGCATATACATGATGCTCGCATGACATGTGAAGAGTGTGGAGGGATCGGGCATACAGCTAACCGCGAGCTAAAGGAGGACGTGAACTACCTCAACAACAACAACAACAACAACAACAACAATTATTATCGTTCAATGGAGAATCAAGGTTGGAATCGACGGCGGAGGCCTAACTACTCGTGCAATTATTCTGGCAACTATCAAGGTAACAACTCCTCCTACAATAATTACAATCGGCCGCCTTTGAGAGAGTTAGTCTTCAATCAAGGCAAGCCGATGGACAACCTGTCCAAGAAGCTGACATCAAATGACAAGGTCCTAGAGACACTCGGCAACAAAATGGATGGCTTTTCCAATGCCATCAAGAGTCAGCACTCGAAGCTTCAACAAAATACTTGAGTCGCGGGTACAACGGCTTGTCAACCTTGCTCCCTCCGGGGCCGGTCAAGGTAAACTCGGCGGACAACCTTTGAAGAACTTAAAGCGCAAAATCTTGTTTGATATATTCAATGTAGAAGAGAGGTCGGAGGGACCCGTGAAAGGGTCATGGATTGATTCAACTGCCAATCAAGAAGGGTGATCCAGGGGAGACCGGTCATTCCGATCTCCATTGGAAGTACCAACTTCAATGAGGCAATCTGTGATTTCGATGCAAGCATCAACATCATGCCGAGAGTGATATGCGAGAAGCTATTCAGATGTCCCCTAGCATACACAACCATGTGCTTGCAGCTTGCAGATCAGTCACTCCGTGTTCCCTTGGGAATACTTGAAGACATATGTGTACGAATAGGCAACTCGTATGTTCCTGCAGACTTCATGGTAGTGGATACAGGCAGTAACGAAGGGTCCCCCATCATTCTGGGACGACCATTCTTGAACACTGCTGGAGCTATAATGTATGCCAACACTGCCAAGATCATCTTCAACATCAAGGGAAAGAGAGAAACCTTCTTCTTCAAGAATAGAGTGCTGCAGTTTCCAGCACACCCTCATCAGCAGAACAATGAGAAGAAGAAGAATCTAGCTAAGAAGAGCAAAGACAAAGATAAGAAGACCAAGAAGATGGAGACAGTGAGGATGGTCACTGCAGTCCACAAGGAGCATGACCACTTACTCAAGTCCCCACGTCTGATCAAGAAGGATGACCCAGGTGTCCCAACCATTCAATGCTCCATCAACGAAGCTCTTTCAATAAAAGGCATGCTGCGACACCGGACGGGCGTCAACATTATGGCCCGAGGTAACCTATGAATATCTATATGGCACTATGCCTTTGGAGCCCACCTATGCACGATTCTGGATGGTAGATCGGACATTCCGCTTCGTCGAAGGAGAAGTGAAGGATGTCCTCATCCAGATGGATGACCATTATGAGTCCCCACGTACTTCCTAGTCATCGATATGGGAGATGACTACGATCCTCCGATCATACTAGGAAGACCATTCTGGCAGACACCACCAGAGTTATCATCTATATTGGGACGGAGAGATTCATTTTCCACTTTCCCACCGGTGAAGGTACGCCGCTACTTCAACAATAATTATATAATCACCGAGGAGCCCAAGAAGAACAGCAAGGAGAAAGGCAAACGTACCGTCGCGAATAAGAAGAACATCACTACGAGATGGATGGGTCAACTATGAGGGAAGTATCAAGATATGAAGATCGGTACCTGAGAGAAGAACATTATAGAAGAGGAAGAAGTACCATCACCGAAGAGAAACAAGTGCTCCAAGAAGCTTCCTCCTCGAGGTCATCCTCTCCAACAAAAAAAAGGTGTGGAAGGTAAAAGCAAAAATCGAGAATCAAGTCCTACACAAGAAGCGACGTCATGGAGGGCTAGCCAATGCAGCCCCTTGAAAATGAATGGACATGATAAGTCCCTGCCTTGGAGACTTAAAATCACCGAACGCCAAGAGGTAACTTGGTATTTATCAAGCATTTTTTGAGCATTTTTTTACCTTAGCATATTTATTTCCTACTTACATCTTAAGTTGCATTTTTACTCTTTTATCTCTGCATTAGAAAAGAAAATAAAGATGTTGTGCATTTTGCATCGAAAAATCATTAAGCCCCATGTGGATAATCATTCACCTGTGTGGCACAAAAATAATTTTCAAAGATATTTATCTTTCACTGTCCGTATTTCTTAAATAATAAAAAGATAAAAATATTTCTTGATCCCTAGGAATAATTTTAAGTTAGAAGGTTCTAGACAACCAAAGGCCTAGAGGTTTTTATCACTAACGCTTAATCACTTCCACAAGCTTTGTTGTCTATTTGAGCTTCACAGAACATTTAAGGAATCAAGAAGAGCTAATAAGCGAAGGACATCCAGTCCCGTCTGAGTGCTTGCGCATCATTCAAGTCTTTGTCTCAACGCGGCTTAGAACTATCCACGGCATTCCGGAGGACTCGAACGTCTTCATCTTTATCAGCAACCATTGGCGAACTATGTCAACATCCGGCAGGGGAAGAGCATCTCAGTGTGCCAAGCTAAGTGTTTCCAATTTATCTATTTATGTCTTATTAGAGTGTGCTTTGTTAAACCAACTAAAAAAGATGCATAACCATAGAAACCCGAGAAAGATTTCCTTATTTATATTTTCTACTTTTTGGAGAGCTCTTGCAATCTTGTCTTTAAAGTGATCCCTAGAATAAACTACGCATGGAGATGATGAATAGTTGCTCTGCCGTAATTCCTTTCAAGTACCTAGTTTTTAACCTTGCACTCTCCAGTTTTGACACAATCGTTTAGATTTGAGATTTGTACAACCCAAACTTGTGGGTAAACACTTGATCTAAGTCTAGGTAGTTGACGGGTATGATATGGGAAGGTTTTGAGCTCTGTCCATCACATTCCTAGAGATACTAGAGTTCTGAGAATTTATCTCGAAAATATTAAATTCTGCATGATGAGTTCCTTTATGATGAGTTCAAATTATACCACAAATATTTCATGCTTACTAGATTAAGAAAACCTATCTTGTTTATAGATCATATTGTAGGCATTGAGTGTAGTCTTTATAGGCATTGAGTGTGGTTATGTCAGACCTAGGAATCAGTCATGCGGTTAAAGTCAACACTATGTGCTCTCCATCCATTGATCTATGCTACTTACCCTCGAGCATGCACCCATTCTATAACTACTACATTCATTACGTGCTACTTACGTCCTGTGGAAGCACCACCCATATATAGATCCATATCCACCACATATAGTGCTATCTCTACCCTAGAGATATGCAGACCATGCTGCCCTACCCGGGAGTAATGATTCCCCCACACAATGTCTTTGTCTACATCCCTGGAATACGTGCTTTCTCCTTCGGCTCCTACTCCCGGAGTACGCATCCATCCATCCATCCATCCACATATACATACACCACTCATTTCACTTCATCCGAAAAGGTTCTCCTATCCTGGGAATGAACATCTAGAATAATCATCGCTAGTTCCATTTGCCTACATAAAAGCTCCGGTCATTATCATTTCAAGTTATACACTGTTGCTAAGGTTTTGTTTTTCGGAGGATTGGTTGCTCTAAAAAAAGAGAGAGTAGCCAAATCCTTCCTTTCAAAGAAGTTTCAAGGTTTCCGAATAAAAGGGAGTCATGTTATCCCCAAAGGAGCAAGTGTAGAAGTAGATGTTCACCAAGTGATTACCCTCATAATCATTTCCTTATCCTCATCATCCTATCATCATCTTATCATCCATTTTTCTCATTCACATGCACATATGACTTTATTATTATTTTTAGTTCCTATTGTATCCATGGTTTAAGCGTGCAATATATGCAAGTGAGTTTGAGTGTCTCCCCACCTATGAGCTCCACATAAGCCTATTAGAAAGTAGGGTGAGAGAGAGAAGGCTCTTTCAATTATGCCTTAGTTCCACAAATACCATATTCTCGAGAGAGGAGAGAAGGCATACACTATTCATGCCTTGAGAGGATCCAAATACACAAATGAGAGACTTGAAAGGTTCATACAAGGACCTCGAGTTTTATTTCAAAACTTTGCAAAAACTTCTGGATAATAGTTGATCAAAGAAGAGAAACATGGCGCTGACTTTGACCTGAATTCTATCTTTCAACTACTCAAGACCCAAGTGACGGTTACAAGCCCCATGGTGAAAGGTAATATGAGTAAGTTTTGAGTCGGGATAGTTCACTAATCCGGAGGAGAGTTCTTGTTGGAACGCATGTGTACCGTGAGGAGTGAAAGCATCGTAGCAACTCCCGATCCATCACCTGAGTCTATCTTTGCTAAGGGACGAGCAAAAGGTAAGCTTGGGGGAGTTTGTGGACTGAAGATTAAGTATCAATTTTATACCATCAACGCAAAGCAAGAGAAAGGACTAATATGAGTTCTTTCAAGTAGATATAGGGTTACACTTGTGAGAATTCCACGAGTTTTGGTGATTGTCTATTTAACTCGGGGGTTATCGAAAAGAGAACCAAAAGAGTCCCACATGTCGGGATTACATAGAGATAAAGACCGAACGGGTAAAATTGTATACTCTAGAAGACTCCGGAAGGCGAACCTGGAAGTCGGCCCCACCCAGCAGCCTCCCGGGCGGCCGACCATGGCCTAGAGGCGGCCGCCTCTCCACCTCGACTTGATGAGGTGGAGTCTCACCCGGATCCCTGCCTCCACCGCCTTTGAGGATGAATAATTATCGTCCATTTAGGTTGGTTTGATCCGAGGGCCGGTGCATCCTAGGGAGCTATATATTCAGAGCCCCCGGCCAATGGTGAAACCCTAATTCATTCTCTCTTCATTCATCCGAGAGGATTCGGGAGAAGCTTTGAGCCACCATCTCAATTAGAGCTCCATAGTTTAGTAGCATAGCTACATAGGAATAGATCTAGAGGGAATCAAGCCTAGCTTGGAGTCCGGATCTGTCGGAAGTTCTTGGTAATTCCCCTACATTCTTGTAATATTCATCATTGTTCGTGATACTATGAATAGCACTTTATTCTATTCTATTATATCGCACTTGACTTTGCTCTATTTGATTATGTTCTCAATTATATCGTTCTTAGTCTACTTTGATTATATGTTTAGCATATAGTTGGACTAGAATTATGTTTATGCATAGGATCGTATAGCGCTTGCTCATTAGGCCAATGGGTGAGTGATAGATATTGTGTAGGCATGGTGCCTATACTTTGTATTTATCTCAAGGGACAGACTCTATATTCCGGATCGTGGAGGTAGATCGCGGGAGTGACAGCCTTGAGTCCTTGTAGCCCTTCTCCCGAGTATAGGTCTAGCAGTAACAACCCTATTACATTGAAGTCATTGCTATGTCTCTAGTCTTCTCGGTAATATCACTATGCATAGATGTAAGCTTTTCCCGCCATGATTGCTAGATGTTCTTGCACTAATCATTGTATGCTTTGACTTTATAGTTAGAATAACATAGGATTATACCCTAGATCGTCCTAGTCCATGCTAGTGTTATAAGCTTAGAGTGCTACGTTGAGATGGTCAGTTACTATTATTTTATGTGGCTAAATGCTCTTATTTATCTTATGTCATTTATCATTCATTCCTATATTTTATGTGACACTTACCCCGTATGAGATGATCGATACAGCATAAGGTTAACTTTCCATTATTGCATGTGCATTGCTCATCACTCATTATCCAAGGCATTCCCTTCCCGGCTGGTAAAATTATAAATAACGATACCTGGATTACTCCCGGTTAAAATGCTACGATGATACTTTACTCAGGCGCTTGGAACCCTCCTTATTTCAGCTTGCACTTAATAGACATCAACAATCATCTTGTTGAAGCACAAATGATTTTTGACAGCGGATGATAGGCCCACATCTTGTTATTCATGTTTTCCAAGATCTTGTCATTTTGGATCATCTTTTGGTGAGATTTTCGTTGATCTTGGCTTGGCCGTAAACCAGGTCCTTCAATGAAGGTTGATTCAAATTAAAACCCGGAGGCGTAATTCGAATTACCTTGGAATGGAGGACGGACTGGTTATTCCAGCCATTCCCTCCTTGCCTTGCGGCGAAACCCATTGTTGAGGTAGGCGGCCTCTTCACGGGTCTTGGGGCAAGTCATTCCCCGAGTGTCCGGCTTCACCCCTGAGACCTCGCACGTCCATGCGAGCGTCCATGGCGTTGACGGTGCCGATGCATCATTGATGGCACCACCGTCAATCTTCTTTCAGAGTAGGTCTATTTTTGCGGCAAGCATATCCGCCTCCTTCATGGTATGCATGCCTTTTGTCACTTGGTGGGAGCGCGGGGTCCTCCCCCAAGCTTGGTTTTCTACCATTTTGTTGATTAGTGCCGTGGCACTATCAACGATCCAATGATAGAAAGGCTTCGCCACCGCAGCGTCAAGGTGCCCCCTTTGCCATGGGTGTTGGCCCGTTGTAGAAGTTCGAGCACTAACCAACTCTCCATCCCATGGTGAGGGCATTCTCGGATGTACTCTCGGAGCCTCCATGCCTCGGAATGGGTTCCAGCGAATTTTGTCGAAGTTGGCGATTCTTCCCCGCAGGGCATTGGTTTTGCCCATGGGAAAGAACTTAGCAGGAACGCGGTGGAGCACTTGCTCCATGTGTCAACGCTGCCTTGTCCTTGTAGAACCAGGTCTTCGCCTTCCCCACAAGGGAGAAAGGGAAGAGCCCGAGCCTCGATTGCATCGGAGTGCGACATCCTTGATGACGATGGTGTCGCATATCTCCAAGAAACGCTGAAGATGGGCGTTAGCGTCCTCGCTAGGCAGTCCACGGGAATGAACTTGCCTCGCACCATGGTAATGAGCCCAGTCCTGAGCTCGAAGTTCTTGTCTCCCAAGTTGACACGGGCCCGGGGGCACGTTGGCAACATTGGGGACAGAGAACTCGCGCAGGACTTAGCCATGGAGTGCGGCGTAGTAGGTGCGGTGGTGACTGGTTTATCTCTGTCCGGCGGAGTAGCGAGAAGAGGAAAGGGCACGAGTCCTCTTCCTCCTTAGGAGTGCCTCCGGATTTGAGTTGAAATTTTCCGAGAGAGAAACCGGTCATGCACTATCCTGTTTTCATCCACAAGGAGAAAACATAAAAGTTAGCCCGTATAGACATTGTCATTTCTCATTTTATATATCATATGCATATCCATGCTGCTAGATCCTTAACTTCCATGCCTTCCCCGCAACGGCGCCAAAAGCTTGTTGGCATTTCTTAGCGCGATTACCAAAATAGACTTAGAGCCTAATTCCCGATAACAGCGCGAAACGCTAAATGGCTTTACCTCGGCATATTTACTAGAAACCTGTTCTAGCAACTACGCAGTGTTGCCAAGAGATATATCACATCCTATTAGAATAAATATCCGGCAAGCGCACGGATCTATCGTTGCGGATTTCACCCTAAGTATTCGGTGGTATCGTTATTTGTAATTTCCCAAAGGAAGGCATGGGGTAGTTAAGTAATCTAGCATGGGTATGAATACAATATCTAGCATGAGGAGAACTGACCAATGTGCTATACGAGGAGTAAGCATACGGTAGTTTGGATAGTGGACACACACTTAGAGCAACCTCAAAGGAATAAAGGTAAAATAAAGAAGAATAATCTACGTGGAGCGTAGGTCCTATATAGTCAATGCTAGAACAAATTTAATTCCACATGTTATACAAGTCAAGACTTCCGACTATAGTTGGCGGTAGAAATCGGAGTTAAGGACCGCCAACATGGATCGAGGCTAAACCTATCACCAACATCCGTTCGGAACTCCAGCGGTCGAATTCTTCACCGACATCATCCACGGCTTTGGAGTACCTAACGTCACATCACGACAATGGCACTCGGTTCACGGGCAAAAAATTCCCCGGACTTCGCGATCATCATCACATTCGTGTGAACCGGTCGGCACGCCCATCCTCGAACTAATGGCCAAGTCGAGCGTGCCAACGGCATGATCCTGCAGGGCCGAAGCCGAGAATTTTTGACCGCCTCAACAAGCACGGCAAAGTGGGCGGCCGAGCCCCGTCGGTTCTATGGAGCCTGTGGACAACGGAGAGTCGAGCCACGTTCACTCCATTCTTCCCGGTCTATGGATCGGAGGCCAGTCCCCCCTCCCCACCGACTCGAGTACGGGTCCCCGACTCAAGGCCTACAACGAGCACCAACGATGAGGCCCTAGCTAACGCCTCGTCGACTGTGTCGAAGAGATTCGAGACATGCAGCTTTGCATTCCGCGCTGCCATCAGCAGAAGCTACGGCGATACCACGAGAAGAACGTGCTCAAGAGAGACTTCGAGGTCGGCGACCTTGTGCTCCGGCCGACGCCAAGACAACAAAGGGCGCCACAAGCTCACTCCACCTTGGGAAGGCCCATTCATCGTGGTCGAGGTGCCGAAACCAAAGGACCTACAAGCCGGCTAACGAAGACGGCTCGGATCCTCACCAACGCGTGGAACATCGACCGCCTACGTCGCTTCCCTTAGGCCTCGAGGCCTTGTACATTTTTTCATATAATGGTGCCGCTAGTATGAATGAATAAAGGCTCTACGAGTTTGTTTCTCCTTTTCATTCATATGCAAGGTGGGCTCGACTCGTCTCCACAGAGTCAAGCCCCTGGGCTAGACCACTGGGACCCCCGAAGTCCTCGAAAAACACCCTTTAGTTTTTTCAAAACGCTCGACGCTCCCTTTCTCTTTTCCACCTCGAGCGCTCCTTCAAAGACTAAGTAAACGTGCCGGCTCGAGCACCCCCCGGGTCGGGATGGTCGAGCCCAAGGCCTCCTACGCCCGAGCTATGGTAACCTAACTCACCTCCCCTCGAGGCATCTAGAATGCACCCACACTTAGTCAAAAAGGAAGTAAATGCAGGTACTGAATAAAGAAAGCTTAAAGCGTAGAAAAGCTAAAAAGAAGTTGCATAAACATAGTGCGAAAGGCCACACGGGCCACTTCACGACCAAATGTTTTCTTAACAAGGGCCCTCCCGCCCAAATCTCGGCCCGGCAGCCGCAATAATCATTACTTACCGCATACCGGAGGAAGGACAAAGGGCTCGAAGTCGAGCCGCCCACGCACTAGGATCCTCGGCGTCGATGATGAGCCGCTGCGGCCGCTGGATTCACAAACCCCCTCCCGTCTCTCCTCGCGAAGACAAAGCCGCCGAGGACGCCCTTCCATCCCGGCCTCGGACTTCCCCGCCCCCCCTCGAGAGGTCTAAGCCGGAGAAGATGGCGAGGCCCACGCGCGGCGTAAAGGAGGGCCTCCCGGACGTGGTCCCGAAGGGAAAGGCCAGCGCAAATACCCAGGCGTACCCACGGCCGAAGCCCGGCCCTCGGCATCCACCACAGCTCAAACCCCTGCCCGATCGAGGGTGTTGATGGCACCGGATCCGAGCCTTGGCGACCACCTCGATCGTCCAACGTCTCGAGCGAGCTGGGAGATCCGCGCGCGCCGTGTGGATAGTTCGGGCCCAAGAGCTAAAAAGGGAAAAAAAATCCAAGTCAACAAAGAAAAAACTCCAAGAGAAAAAATGATGAGCGCAGAACAAAAGGGTGGCTCGAGTATTTACCAAAGGCAGCGGGTCGATGCTCTCTCGCTTCACGCCGAGCGCACTCGAGAGCTCGGCTTGCTTCCCTTGAGGGCACGGCTAAGGTCGGTCTTCTCCGCTCGTGCCTCCTCAAGA
Source organism: Themeda triandra (assembly GCA_018135685.1). Lineage (NCBI taxonomy): Eukaryota > Viridiplantae > Streptophyta > Magnoliopsida > Poales > Poaceae > Themeda > Themeda triandra. The sequence continues at coordinate 39,575 of JAENPR010000468.1, read as the reverse complement.
GCCTTGCCGGCGCCTTTGGCGCCGCTCTCCTTCTCCGCTACCTCACCGAGGTTGACCACCTTCCGTTTGGAGGTCACCCGCTTCTTCTCCGTCGAGCGCGTCTCAACGGCCCGACGCGCGGTGGTCTCCCGCGTCCACCGCCGCTTGCAAATCCTTGGCGTAGGCGGCTCGTTGGCGGTCCTTAACTCGATTCTAACCCCGCCAACTTTAGCCTAGGCAAACTAAATCTCACCTAGAATAGGGCTCTACTCTAACCATTTCCATAGTGTGGCGCACTTTTGTTTTGCAGACAACACCGAAATACACATAAAATGGGCCAAGACGTGAAGAAAACACCTATGTAACTAACTCACATTGGAGATCTCCCAACCACAATGCACAACATCAAGCAACTCATCATGCAAGGACACGAGCAAACGACTTTCATCAGCTCCTTCACCTTCAAAGGGTGGCTTGTAACTCTACCTCGCATCTTCTAAAGTTTTGAAGTTTAAATTGATTAAATAAAAACTAAAAACTTTGCAAAACTCCATCTCCTATTTTCACCAATTGAGAACAAGTTGCATACTTTTTATTCCTTGCCGATCTTGATCAGGTGAACAACCTTGCAATAGGGACCCCATGTCTTGTCTAAGTTTTTGGCAGTGTGAGATATAGTAGAATGATATGATGCTCACCAACTCGGTGCAATGGACTTGGGTATTTTTTATGCAAAATTCAAAAACTTTTTAGCAAATGCCCTCGTGTGATAAGTGCTATGTCCTACCGTAGCCAAATATCTACGCTAAATTACAAAACCTGTTTTAGCCACTTTTAGCGATGTCAAGTCTTGAGATTCTTGCTAGAGATGGCCTTATCCCCAAGATCATTGCATTCACCCACCAAATAAACATGCCGACTCCCACAATGAGAGCCGCACAACATTCACCCGCCAAATAAATACGCCGACTCTCACATTGAGGGCCGCGCATATTGTTCACCCACCATTCCACCAAAAATGCTCATTTCTTACACCGAGAATTGAGCACATATATTCCACATTTTTCTCCCTCTTCCACCAAAATACTCCCCGTCAACAAATCATGCATTTCTTCTCCATCATTCATTCAAGAAGGGTATGGACCACATTTTAAAATTCCTACAAAGAGAAGCATAGTTCGTGAATAAGAAGAGTTCTTTTCTTCCCAAGGTCTTGAGATATAAAAGAAAAAAAAAAAGAGAGAGAGAAGAAAGAAAAGAAAAAAAAAGAGAGAAGAAATAAAAGAAAAAAAAAAAGAGAAAGAAAAAAAGAAAAAAAAAAGAGAGAGAAAAAAAAAGAGAAAAAAGAAAGGAAGAAATAAAATAAGTTTTAGAGATGTTCTTTGAGTCCATACCTTCTGTATATTCCTCAGGAAGAGAGAAACATGATCAGAGTCCACAAATATTTCTACACTTGCACTTGCACTTGCATCATCTAGGATATGGCCTTCTCTTCATGAAATCCAAGCTTGGCTTGATATTGGAATCTCTGCTCATCATCCATACCCAAAACTCCACATATCGCTTATAGTGGTAGGGTGATCAAGAACACCCGGATAGGACTAGCCACCTAAAAAGAGTGACTTGAGAGCATCACATGAAGGAGCTAAGGCTATCTTTGCGAAAATGCTAAAACCCCAAGTCTCAAAGCATGGGTAGTGTGAGTTGACTTGATTTCAAGCTATTCCTCCTTCAATGACTATAAGATAATTTGGTAGCCACCATGAATGTTCACAAATGCAGAAAAGCTTGGAATAATTGTTAACACCAGATTTTGGTCGTGAATATGATGTGGCCCGCAGGAGCGTAGAGAGCACTGGCAAATGCATAAGGGTCGGCTAATTTCCATGTGTTCGCAATGATCAAGCGGTCGGTTATGACGGCTTTGCCGGAGGCGAAAGAAGGAGCCGACCTGTGATAGGAAGGGGTCATAATAGTCAAGGACTCCGATTATGGTTAGAGTTGGCATATTTGTATCTTTCCAATTTTGTTTAGATAGTCTGTGAAACACTTAGGACTCATGTTTTGTCCAGGGTATAAATATAAACCCTCGACCATTGTAATAAGGGTTCACAACCAATTCAATACAACCGCCACGTGCCACCCTTCGAGTCCTTTAGTCGTGGTCGTCGAAGTTCTTCGAGAGGGCCAATCGATCCGTCGACCAGAAAGTCCCTAAGAACCTTGCTATCATGTCTAGTATCGTGCGGCGGATTTAGATTATGATGCAAGTAGTCTCATCCGTTTGCTTAGTATCGTGCGGCGGATTTAAGCTTAATGATGGGAAGTTTTTGCTTGTGCCTTGTATCGTGCGTCGGATTAAGACATGAGTAAAGATAGTTATTGGCTCTCTTAGATTTGGCAAGATCTAATAGATTCATTAAGTTATCACGTGTTGCATGTTTTATTTAATGTTTATTTATTTGCAACACTCTTTTGCCCAATCTAGATTGATGCTCTTTTCGGCTTTTTGGTCATAATCTCATGTTTATTCGATATCAAGTAGATCAATTTCATATAGCCGAATTAGATCGATCTAGATTGTCACGTGTTGTGGGTTCATTCACGTTAGATGTAGATAAGCCTTGACAGACCGGGTACCGTACGGCAGATGCGTGTGTCTTTGGGTTACTCTAGAGCTAGTCATCCGGTGGACTAGAGATCGGTTTAACTGATAGGTTCCTTTTACATGTTACTTGTTTGTTCCTTCTTCATGGACCCCGATTCGGCAATCTTACCGATACGGTTATGCTTATACATGTAGCGAGTATTTATAGATCTCATAGGTAATTACGTGCTTTTTAGCTCTTTACCGTTAGATTGTATCATGCTGGATTGATCCGGGCAAAGAAGGGTGGTGTGAATTCATAGCGAGTGGTATCATGCGGTGGATTAGCTTGCTTGGGTTTATGCTCGACGGTTTATGAAGACTAGACGTGCGGCGTTAGTTGGAGTAGCCTATGCATGTGTTGTTTAGTAGATTTATATTTATAAGTTACTTATCCTTAATTATTAGTGCTTGATGATGCTTTAAACCCGAGATGCAGTTTGATATGCTTTGATGATTTAATCTTGTTCAAACATGTCTTCGTTTTACACGCATTCGGCAGTTCAGCTTTTATTCATGTCACCATATCATATTAGCCGAATGAATTGCAAACTTGTTGGCGATAGCTTCTATAGCTATGTGTCGTCGTAAGTGGCTTCAGGGCATAAAGATGGAACCGTCTGGGTCTCACCCAAAGATGTTCCAGCTTATGATCTTACCGCTTTATCCCTTGTCGACTTTTCAGTCAAATCGACCGCACGCTTCCGGATTCGTACGCCCCGGGCACCCGATTGAAGCTAGGCTTTCCGGCTTGTCAGTGTGTGAGACACAAAGGCGCCACATTTTGTGTCAACACACTTTTTGGCACGCTCGGTGGACAACTTCGGCCTAGGATGGGATCGGAAATTGACAACACCACGTTCGAACGTGACCATGGACGAACCGCGCCAGCAACGCGATGAGAGCAAGCAATGGAACAAGATCGTAAATGTCCGATGTCTTTTTCCAAGAACAAGAGTGGCGCAGTGATCGCAAGCAATCACGCCACGAGTTCTTCTCGCGGTCACCCCTGATGTTATCGACGAGGAGGAGATGCAGAGGGTAGTTGGAGTCATCTACAAAGCCGTGGGAGACACTATGTTGAATCACAACACAAACTTTTCTAGGCACCTTCCGCAAAATCATGGTTGATACTTTTGGTCCAGCAGCTTGACAAGCGCTTTGAAGAAAGATTTGGAGAGTTTGCCGGACCAATGCTCTTCAACACTCAAAGAATCTTCGTGGAAGTCAACCTGGAGGAGGAGATGATCGGCACTAGCAAGGACGGGCCGTTTATGATGAAAAGGAAAAAGCCTCCCGTGACCGAGCAGCAAACTCATGGTCAAGTAACTTTTGGTGCAACAATGTATATACCCGCATCTCGCTTACAAGATCTCCCCAGTGGCAAATAGATTGCAGAAGAGTATCTATGGAGATGGGTACAGTTGAATTTACCGATTACGTTGCTCCGAGTGTTTTGCCGAATCCGGATACAAAATGAGTGCATCAGAGTACCTTCTAGAGACAGGGAGCGCAAGATGCAAATGATGTCCTCCTGCAATGGCCGATATGATGCGTAATCAATTCGGCCCGAAACCAAAGCATCGACATATGCATACAAATCTCCTTTCCTGAGTGGTACAATAGGGTAGCTCTTCCACCAAGAGTTAAGCCACCAACGGATTTGACCAAGTTCTCTGGTCGATGACACCAAGCATTCATTGAGCATATCGCCAGATATCCGATGCAACTTGGAGAAGCCGTTTACCGATGAAGCTTGGAGGATTAGATATTTTCCTATGTTTCCGACAGGGCCGGGCTTTCACATGGTTTGCATCACAAATGCTAATTCCATTGGTACATGGGCAGAATTGGAGCAAAAGTTCCATGCATACTTTTATACAGGAACCAATGAGAAGAAGATGGTTGATCTTTGGGCTATGAGGATGAAGACTACTGAGACACCAATGGAGTATCTTCATAGATTCAGAGAAGCGAAGAACATGTGCTATTCTCTGACTATTCCCGATGATCAACTCGCACAATTGGTCATTGGTGCATGCCGCCACATATCGAGACAAGCTATTTGGCATGGAGTTTGAAGACCTTGGATGCCTTGCGCAAAAGTTGACAAAGAATGAGCAATCAAGCCCAAGGGTTCAAGAGATGCTCATTTTCGAAGAACAATGCAACTATTGACATGTATCGTGATTTCTAGAAGAAGCATCTCAATATGAAGATGAAGATGAAGTAGCACGCAAGTAGAGTTGAACCGGGGCAAAAGAGCCTACTTTGGTCTACCATCGATGGGTGAAGCAGCCAGTGGATCTTATGATTTTGATGTCAAGGGGCAGATAAGCTCGTTTGTATCTCGACTCAAGAGGACGCACTGGGCCGCCGTATGACATCCTATGCCGCGCCCGGCGGGTAAAGGATAAGAAGTACCGGTGGGTTTCATGATACAAAGTTCTCATCATATCAATGATTGCCGAGTGTCAGAGTAAAGATTCGTAAAGCTATTCAAGATGGACACTTGAGATTTGATGGCAAGATGAAAGTAGACAAAACCCGCTCCCCTCGAACATGGTCTCTTTCTCAGGCATGGTTGATGCCGTTGAATCCAAGGAAAAGGGAAAGATGAAGGTGCCGACTCAAAGAGTCAAGGAGAGTGGTGCCGTTGACCCGGACGGCAAGTTACCAAGGAAGAAGTGTAACAAGTACGGTTCCGGTAAATAGCCAAATGAGAAGGGTCAAACTTTAGATGCAAATAAGGGGAAATTGCCGAATACACGCCGAGCCAAAGCGCAGTTACAAAAGACGACACTTGTTGAATAAGTGGCAAGAGGGAAAAGAAGATGGAGTATGATGAGGAGCAGCAAGACATTGAAGAGGAAGGTGATTCATGGCAGAGCTGCCGAAGATATGAGGCGTATGCGCCAAGAGAAACAGAAGAGCACATGAGGGAGCAAGAGCCACATTGAACTGCGTTCCTTCTTCGCACATTGTTGGAATGAAGGCTTGAAGTTGCCTGGGCTAAAAACAATTGCCCCGAATGCTGGATCAATATTCGCAGTATAGGCAATCTCGGTCAACCGTCCCGGCCCAGATAGACTTGGAATAAGATTCCCCGACGATCGCATAAAAATGAATAATTTTGATGGACATCGAGGAAAAGATTTTATGCGAAGTATCAAGCTTGGGCTCATAGCAATGTTCATAATGCAGGAAAGCTCATAGTTGTGTGGCAAAGAGGACAATGGTGCCCCTCCTGGTCTCAAGGAAAAGCCGAAGAGAAGAGTTCAAACAAGCTTGAGGAATCAAGAGCTGAAGGGTGAATTAGCCGAAAAGAAACCAAAGGTGGGCGTCCTAAGAAAAAGGATGATGGACAAATGGTCCTTCGGCCGATACTAACATGGTGTTCTTTATCCCATTGAAGTTTAGAGCTCCTGAAGATCAAGAAGTTCAAAATGAAGTATACTCGCACTTTGATGAAACGAATGCCGAGACCCGATGGCTCAACTTGTGTTGACTCTGCAAGAAGCCTTTTTGACAAGCTGTTTAAAAATCGCCATCTCGAAACCATTATACTCCGAAGGGATATGTCAATGGCAAACCTTTAACCAAGATGCTTGCTGGATGGAGGGGCTGCTATCAATATTATGCCCTATGCTACTTTCGTAAAAGCTTGGTATGACAAGTGAGGATTTGTTGCAGACCGACATGATCCTTAGAGATTTTGGCTCAGCAATGCTTCGATACTCGTGGGATAAGACGTGGAACCGATGATTGGATCCAAGACTTTGATCACTACTTTCTTTGTCATTGATGGCAAAGGGGCATATAGCATGCTTCGGGAAGGGATTGGATCCATGCTAATTGCCGTGTACCTCAACTATGCATCAAATTCTTATTCAAAGGATAGGAGATGATGTAGAGGTTGTTCAAGCCGATGATTCAAAGGAGTGCTGCCACTTCCGAGCCCGCTTATTGGGAATATGATGGACAAGACTCATCTTCGGTAAGAAATGGAGAAGGTCCCGTCAATGTGTTCGACAGATCAACAAGCCTCGATCCAAGCAAAATGGGCTCGACAAGAACTTTTAATGGGCAATCCAATCGATGGCAACAAAGGCAACCGGGTCGTTGTTTCATGTCACGACAAGTTAGAAGAGATCGATGTTGGTGATAGCATAAAGTCAAGGCCGATGTATATCAAAGGCAAATTTAGACCCAAAATATAAGTTGAAATTAGTAGAGTTGCCAAAGAGTTTAAAGATTGTTTTGCTTGGGATTACACAGAGATGCCCGGGTTTGGATCGATCAATCGTTGAGCATAAGTTACCTATAAAACCTGGGTTTCGCCCTTTCAAACAACCTCCACTTTAAAAAATTTATAAAGAAGAGGTATTAGCCGATGTAAAGAAAGAAGTTGAAAGACCGATTGAAGCAAACTTTATTCGCTCATGCATGTATGCGTAATGGATTTCAAACATAGTGCCTCGTCTACAAAGAATGGAAAGATGAGAGTATGCATAGATTTTAGAGATCTCAACAAAGCTACTCCCATGGATGGTTATCCAATGCCGGTTGCCGATTTACTAGTGGATGCAAAGAACGGGTATGAAGTTATCAGGCGGATGGCAATGCCGGCTATAATCGATTTTTATGGCCGAAGATATTGCAAAGACTCATTCGATGTCCCGGCCACATTGGGTTATTTGAGTGGATAGTAATGACATTTGGATTGAAGAATGCCGGTGCAACTTATCGTAGAGCCATGAATTATATCTTTCATGAGTTGATCGGCAAAATTGTGGAAATTTACATTGATGATGTGGTAGTCAAATTTTCAAACCATGAAGGACATTTAGCCATTTAAGGAAGACTTTGGAGTGCACAAGACATGGTTTGAAGATGAACTAATAAATGTGCTTTTGGAGTCTCGGGCCGGGTGAGTTCTTGGGGTTCTTGATTCATAAAGGAGGGATAGAAGTTGAAAAAAAGAGCATGGAAGCAATAGACAAAATTGTGCCTCCAACTAACCTCACAGAGTTGCAATCATTGTTGGGCAAGATCAATTTCGTGAGAAGATTCATATCCAATTTAAATGTAAAGAGTATTGCCTTTCTCTCCCATTGTTGAAGCTCAAGAAGGATCAGAAATTTGTTTGGGGTGATATACAAAGAAAAGGCTTTTGATGAGATCAAGCAATATATGAAGGCACCACCAAGTTGTTGGTACCTCCACAACTGGAGAAGCCTTTCAAATCAGATGTGGCGGCCGATAGCCTAACAATAGGATCGGCCCTTATGCAAGAGTTTGATGGAAAAGAGAGGGTAATAGCTTACCTTAGCCGAAGACCGCTAGATCCCGAAACAAGGTATTCGGCTATAGAAAAACTCCCGTTTGTGTGTTTATTACTCATGCACCAAAATTTCGGCACTATTTGTTAAATGCCGAATGTGTGGTAATATCTAGTTTTGATGTAATTAAACACATGTTGTCAATGCCGATTTTAAATGGAAGAATCGGCAAATGGGTATTAGCACCGTCGAATTTAATTCAAAATATGAGTCGGCAAAAGCAAGTGGAAAGGATGTGTAATTGCCGATTTTATTACTCAACAATACGTGATTTTATCCTCGTTGGATATGGTGAACATTGCCCCATGGGCATTATTTTGATGGATCATCATGTGACAAAGGTGGTGGTGCTGGTATTCTTTTGATATCCCCACGAGGAAAGACATTTGAGTTTGCTTTTTCAATTGAATATCCTCGTCGTTAACAATCAAGGTAGTATGAGGCTTTGCTTAGAGGGCTTCGGCTGTTAATAGAAGTGAAAGCTGTTGCTATCGAAATATTTGGTGATTCTGAATTGGTGATCAATCAGTTGACAGGACAATATGAATGCAAAAATGATGTACTGCAAGGGTACCATGAACAAAGGTAGGAACTTCGAAAAGCTTTTTAGTAGTTACTTTGCATCATATACCTGCAGAGCACAATGGAGAAGCAAATAAATTAGCCAAGCAAACTGGATATCGGGAAAATCATGAGATTTTTGCAATAGAACAAAGTGCCTTCAATTGTGATCAGATAGACAATGACTGAGAAGCGTTTATTGGGTCGGGCTATCCGATAGATCCATCTCGAAGGTTTCCCGAAAGCCTGTGCATAAAGCTCTCAAGTTTGTGCTTCTTGATAGCCAATTATATTACAAGTCTATAGATGGAGTATTGCTCAAGTGCTTGAGTCAAGAGGAGGCTAAGAAGGTTATGTTTGAAGTACATGAAGGAGTTTGTGGTGCGCATCAGTCGGCTTACCGAATGAAGTGGATAATCAAGATGGTGGTACTTCCGGGCCGACTATGTTGGAGGATTGCTTTGAAATATTACAAAGGGTGTCGAGAATGCCGATATTTGGTAATGTTCAAAGAGCACCTCGCATCCGCTTCCAATCCAATAATCAAACCATGGCCGTTCTCGTAGGATAGGTATAGATTTAATTGGACAGATCAATCCTCCATCTAGCAAAGGACACAAATTTGTGTTGCCGGCAACAAGATTATTTCACCAAGTGGGTTGAAGCTATCCCTTTGAAAACAAATACATCAGAAAATATGGTCAAGCTTTGTCAAGGAGCATATAATTCATAGGTTTGGGGATCCCATGCACTACTACATCGAGAAGAATAAAATGCGTGTTGCCAAGTACTACAACAAGAAAGTTAAAGTTAAGCAATTTGCGTAAGGACAAGACATTTGGCAAAATGGTCACCACAAATTGGGGAAGGACCTTTTCGGGTTGTCGTTGTGCGCCTGTAATGCGTATATATTGAAAACGCTATTTGGAGAAGAACTTAATAGAGCCATCAATGCGTATACCTTAAGTAGTTTTATCCAAGTGTTGAAGTTGGATCTTAATTGTAACTATGACGAATTGTGGTATAGCCGATTGAATAAAATCGCCTTCTTAACAAAGGAAAGAAGTTGGAGAAAATAGCCGATATTATTGTATCGCTTCTTAGTACAAAAATAGCCGATATCGCGGTGTATCGCCTTTCGTAACGTAAATAGCCGATGCAAATTGTATCGCTTTAGCCAAATAGAATATAAGGAACAGCTTTATCTCTCACTGGGTAGGTTTATCGGGAGAAGACAAGGAATTGGAGCTTACGCTATTAAAAAATGTCAAGTCATGGAACAAGATTTCAAGATCTAATAGGATAAGATGACATCATGCTGAAAGTTTCTGCTCGGGAAGAATGTTGCAATCGAGTTCTAACTAAGGAGTGAAGAAAATTCGCAAGAACAAAACACGATCGCTGAAACGCCATTTCAGCTAAGACAAGCGAAAGCAAGGAGGAGACCAACATTCTTCATTAAAAGTTTTATTTTTACTACTCCGCGCCAAATTTCTAATACAAGCTACTCCTCTTCCTCGGTGAAGAGCTTGTTGAGGACGACCGGTTGAAGGCGCGGGCCATGGTGTCGGCGTGGTCAGCCGTACGAGCGCTGTGAAGACCTCGATGCCGTCGACCTCGTGGGGAGACCACCCCGAAGCCGACCGCATTAGGAGCGTAGTCGCCCCTAGCCCAGACGACGGCCTCGCTGGAGCCGAGGAGGTGGCCAAGGCGCACACACCATGAATGGCCGCCCGATCAATCCGGGTCGCACTGCCTCTCCAAACGATCCGCCACGGCCGGTCCCCTCGTTCAACCGATCGCTACCTCGCCGCCACCTTCCAAGGTTGAGCTCATTGGAGAGATCTGCGGGCCACGTGAAGACCACCAAGCCGGGCTCGGCAGCCGGATGACCGAGCACCAGCATGTGTTCCACAGAGCCATGGATCAAAGGCATATCTCGCCTATACGAACCGATCGGCGGCATGATGGTTGTCCGCGACGTCATCTTCGGACGCGTGCTGCGCGTGCAAGTGGGACGAGCCGGAGGCCGGAGAAGTTCTGGCGGCGGGCTCCACGACACATTCGTCGTCGAGCACATGGTGATCCATGGCCATGGCGAGGCCAGGAACCACCAGGCCGGGAAGCGCAGGACAGGCGGAAGTGAGGAGCACCGGCGCGCGGAGGGTGGAGGGCCACCCAGCCAGCGGAAATGGCCACGGCTCGCCAGGCGGCTGGGAGCAAACCCCGCCCGCCAACAGGAACGCCGGCGGCCACGATCAAGTATGCATCCCCGCCGTCAAATGTTTCCGATTTTGCGAATTCTTTCCATGAAGAGGGAGACGATTCGATCGGCCAATCACACTCGTCGCTCATGAGCGCAGGAGCCGACCATCGTCCGCTGCGGAACGCGACGCGGCGTGGCGGCGGCGATGCTCGAGGAGAAGAAGTCCATCGAGGACAACAAGACATGGGAGCTGTCGATCCGCCGGCGGGATGCCGGCCAATCGGGCTCAAACGGGTGTTCAAGGTGGCTGGGCTGCCAGCGCAGCCAGGCGAAGCACAAAGGCACTTGCCGCCCGCGGCTTTGTGTATAGGTGCGGGAAGGACTTTGAGGAGTGTGTTTGCCGGTGTGGCGCTACTGAGCCTGTCCACCGCTCAAGCCGGTCGCAGCCACTTAGTGCTGCAAGTCCACTCCCGCGTTCTTGAACGGCGACTTGAAGCGGGAGCCCGTCTACGTGAAGTGTGCTCCCTTTCCATCGAGACCATGCTAGACATGTCCATGTCAGTCTCTCAAAGAGTGGGGCGGTTGCGCGCGGTGAGGATTGGAAAGCGCGCCGGAGAAGCCCCGAGCCGCGGGGCCATGCCGACGAGATGAAGTGGGTGGCGCGGATGAAGGAGAGCCGCCGAACGGCGCGAGGCTTGTCCGGCGACGGCGTTAGCGGCGGCAAGAAGGCGTAAAGGCACCGACGAAGAAAGGCAAGTTCACCGACTCGAATGCCTGCCAAGTGCGGCGAGGTGGGGACGTGGGCGGAGTGCCGGGTGGAGGCGGAGAAGGAGGAGGCGCACACAGGAGCAATCCAACGATGACGGTGATCATGCGCTCGTGATGGGTGTATTGCCTAGAGGGCGGTGGCCCGGAGAAGATGGGGGTTCGCCTTGGCCGTCCATCATCTTGATGAGCCGCGCAGACAGTCATCTGGGCGCTCGGGCCAAGATGAATCGGAGGCGAGGTGGTACCTCAACTGCGCGCGCGAGCAACCATATGACAGGCTTTGTGCACGCCTCCGGAGCTGGACGGTGCATGGCGGGAAGCGCCGAGTTGCGACGGCTCCCGTGCCCGATCCGTGGGCGTGGCACGGTGCTAGGCTAAGGGTGCAGGACGGCGAGCACCGCGCGCTCACGGAGTGGTCTACTACATCCGAGCTCCCGCTCGAGCATCGTGCCTTGGGCCAAATTCTCGGACGAGCACGGAGGCGGAGGTGCTGATCCGCCACGGTGTCTTTGCATCGAGGACCGGGATGGACATCTCGGCTAAGGTAACACGGTCCGCAACCGTCTTTACTTCTTGACTCCGCGGCGGTGTGTTGGCGGCAGCGTGCGTGGAGGAGTCCTGGCTGTGGCATGGCCGGCCACCTGAGCTTCGACGCTCTGGGCCGGCTGGGGAAGATGGTGACCGGCATGCCGAGCATCAAGCACGCGGGGGAGCTGTGCGACAGTTGCTTCGTCGGGAAGCAGAGGTGGTTGCCTTTCCCCAAGGCGGCCAAGTACCGTGCAGCGGTGCAGCTCGAGCTGGTCCATGGGGACCTTTGCGGGCTGATCACGCTAGCGACGCACGGCGGGCACAGGTATTTCCTGCTGCTCATGGACGACTGCAGCCGCTACATGTGGCTGCAACTCTGGCCAAGACCGGGCGGCAACGGCGGACGCCATAAAAGCGTTCAAGGTCGAAAGCGAGCGGAGCGGAAGCGCGAAAGCGGCCGAGTGTTGAGGCCCGGCCGCGGCGCGAAGTTCCGGCGGTGGAATTCGCCACTTATGTAGCCGAGGAGGGGTTGGGCGCCACCTCGCTGCGCCACCCGGCTGCGACGGGCGGCGTGGTGGGCACGGAGAATCGGACGATCGTGGGCATAGCCCCATCGATGATGAATGCCGATGGAGTTCTGGGGCGAGGCGGTCACCACGGCCGTCCACAGCCTCAACCGCTCGCTGACGAAGGCCTTGAAGGGGATGACCCCATACGAGGCGTGGCGTGGGCGCAAGCCTAACGTCTCGTACCTACGCACGTTTGGCTGCGTCGGGCACGTGAAGACCACCAAGCCGGGGCTCGGCAAGCTGGAGGACTGGAGCGCCCGCATGGTGCTCCTCGGCTACGAAGATGGGTCAAAGGCATATCGCCTATACGACCCGATTGGCGGCAGGGTGGTTGTGTCCCGCGACGTCAACTTCGACGAGGCGGCGGCATGGAAGTGGGACGGGCTGGAGGCCGGGGAAGCTCAAGGCGGTGGCGGGCTCTTCGACACGTTCGTCGTCGAGCACATGGTGATCCATGGCCATGGAGAGGCATGGAACCACCAGCGGCCGGGGAAGCGCAGTAATCGGAGCTGCACGGCGGAAGCAAAGCAGCCCGATAGCTGCGGAGGTGGAGGAGCCACCTAGCCCGACGGAGCGGGCCGCCGGCTCGGGGCCGGGACGCCGGCGGCGGCCACGATCAAGTATGCATCCCCGCCGTCAAATGTTTGTGATTTTGTGGATGCTTTCCATGACGGGGTGGAGATTCAATTCCGCTAGGGTGGACAATGTGATCGGCAAGGCGGCGGTGCGGCGTGGGAGCTCAACGCGCCAATCACGCTCCTGGCGCTCATGAGCGCGGAAGGAGCCGACCACGTTTGCGTTGCGGAACGTGACGTGGCGTGGCGAAGCGGCGATGCTCGAGGAGAAGAAGTCCATCGAGGACAACATCACCTGGGAGTTTGGTTGATCCGCCGGCGGGATGCCGACCGTCGGGCTCAAATGGGTGTTCAAGGTCAAGTGCGGCGAGCGCAACGCCGTGGTGAAGCACAAGGCGCGTCTCGTCGCCCACGGCTTGTGTAGAGGGAAGGGTGGACTTTGAGGGGTGTTCGCGCCGGTGGCGCCGGACGTCTCCGTCCGGCCCTACTCCACGCGTTGGCTGCGGAAGGATTGGCAAGTCCACCGGCCTCGACATCAAGTCCGCGTTCTTGAACGGTGGAGCCCGTCTACGTGAAGCAGGCGCCGGGCTTCGTCATCGAGGGAGCAGAGCGTAAAATATTCCGCCTGCGGAAGGCCTTGTATGGGCTGCGCCAGGCGCCGAGGGCGTGGAACGCCAACCTCGATGCCACCATGGCGGAGCTCGGGTTCGAGCGGTGTGCCTCGGAGCATGCCCTGTACACCCGGCGACGGGGGAAGGAGCAGCCCGTCATCGGCGTGCACGTGGATGATCTCATCGTCACGGCGCGGGCTCGAGGACATCACCAAGTTCAAGGAGCGAGATGGCCACCAAGTTCCGGATGAGTGACACGGCTCGTTGTCATGAAAGCGAAGCGGACTCCATCAAGCTCGGGCGGCCAACGCCTACATGCTTGAAGGCTGAGGAGCGGGCGGTCATGGCGGGCTGCAAGACTGTGGCTACGCCGATGGAGGAGCGAAGTCAAGCTCTCAAAGCGAGCACATCGGCGAGTGGACGCCACTTTGTACGGAGCATCGTCGGCGGCTGCCCTAGGCTCACGCATCCGTGGGACATTGCATTCATGGTCGGCTATGTGAGCCGATTCATGGAGGATCCACAGGAGGATCGGACGGTGGTGAAGCGCTTGTTGTGCTATGTCCATGGGTCGGCGGAGATGGGCCTTGTCTTGGCGGGGGCGGGCTCAAGGCGAAGGTGTTCGGCGAGGCACCACCCGGACGGCGAAGGCGGGTTGGTGCTCGGTGATGCGGACATGGCGGGCGACGTGGATGGGCGGCGAAGCACCTCCTGCATGCTCGTGTTCCTCGGGCGGCGCCGATTGGCAGCAATCACTTTGAAGCGGAAGATGGTGGCCTTGTCCACTGCGAGGCGAAGTACGTCGCGGCGGCGACAGCGGGCGAGCTCACAGGAGTTGAGGCTCAGCCGTCAACACTCAAGATGGACAACCGGACCGGCCATTGCATTGGCGAAGAATCCAGTCCTCCACGACCGGAGCAAACACATCGATGTGAAGTTTCACTTCCTTCGTGATTGCGTCGATGGAGGGCAAATTGACATCGAGTTCGTCGAGGCCGGGCGGCGGCTCGATGACATCCTCGCCAAGTCACCCGGGCGCCTCGGGTTCATGGAGCTTCGGGGCATGATTGGCATGGCCGAGGACAAATTGTCATCGAATTCGTCGAGGAGACGGCGGCTGGCCGACATCCTCACCAAGTCACTCGGGTGCCTCGGGTTCATGGAGCTTCGGGGCATGATTGGCAAGGCGAGGACGGCGGGATTAGGGGAAGAATTGTAAGACATAACCTGCTGCTCCTCCATCCTCTTCTCCCTAATGAGGTCAAGGGCAGGTAGATGGGTTAGATCATGGCTGTCCAAGTCCATGTTCCTTAGATGAATTGGTAATAGGCCATACCTAGTACTTGTAGAAGTACACCGCGGGTAGTGGGCTGGTTGTAGGAATAATGGGCTGATGTAAGCCATGTATCTAGGTGTAGGGAGTTGATAGAATTGTACCTTAGAAGGTACATGTAGGATGTATATAAACCAATGCAATGCAATTGAAGAATCAGCTCTTTGCAGCACATTTGAAGTCTTCGTTTTCAGCCCTTCTGAAAACCAAGCTGGTGTTGTGTGTGTGAAGTGAGCTCAGCTCATCTTCTTCCTTGAGCGAGGAAGGAGGAGAGGAGGGAAGGAGCAGGTGCTGCTCACCTCGGCTTGGAGAGAAGCCAACGAGATATCACTTAGTCAAGTGTTTGCACTAGATCTCTCCATTAAAGACTCCTATAAATTAAATGATGAATGAATAAAACGATGACAATATTCACACTGAACAATGATTCGGTTTCCTCTTTTTCCAAGAACCTGCAAGGTACCATGTAAATATCGAAGAAACAAAGGTGGAATCAGCAGGTAAAATAAACAAATACCTCCCTGAAGAATGTCACAGGTTGCTGACCAAGGGATCGAGGATTCCCAATGTTGAAGAAAAGGATCTGCAAGGGTAAAAATATAATTGGAATGAGCTGTATAATTTTCGGAAAAAACGAAAAATAAAGGTACTTCTAAATCAACAGTTAGGTACCTGATCAAAAGGAAGAGAACCTGGTTGTGTTTGTAGTTGCTGCTGCAAGCGCTGTTAGCAGAAAAAAAGGTGGGGTTATATAATCAATTTCGAAGCAGGTCCGCATTGGAAGTTCTCTGTAATTCTTGGTTGTTTTTGTGGTCAATCAGTCTTTTGATTATGGTTGGGGAGGTGAATGGGACTGTCCTGCACTTGTTGAATGCTGTAAACGTTGACGGCCTTCAGATTTGCTAAGACTGAGGCTAATCCCTTAAACTCCAAAAAAAAAGAAAGGCGGAAGGTTTAACAGTCCTTTTTGGCTACGCAATTTTTCTCTACTTATCAGATCGGTTTCTCTAAACTTACCAAAATCATAAACCAGGTAAATTGCATAAGATATTATTCTATTGTATCAGCCTTTTACATTCCTAATATTTTTGTGAAGGCTTTTAATTTCTAACTGTTGGATTGGAATATTCTCTCTATTGCATCAAGGTAACCCTAGAAGGGTGTATATAGTTGCATACATGGGCCTTATGGGCTTTGCCTCATGAGCCTAATACATGTATATACTCCAACACTCCCCCGCAGTCTGAACTACCGGCGCAGCGGAGTTCTAGACTGGACAACTAAACGAAAGAGCACACACACATGTCCCCCCACAGCCACAACTAGCCACTGGTGATGTTGAGGCTGGAGCGGAAGTCGGTGAAGGTCGACGACGGGAGGCCCTTGGTGAAGATGTCGGCGAACTGGGAAGGTGGTCGGTACATGGAGGACCCGCGCCTCGCCGATGGCCACCCGATCACGGGACGAAGTGAAGGTCAATCTCCACATGCTTCGTGCGCCGGTGCTTCCGACGGGGTTGGTGGAGAGGTAGACCGCCCGACGTTGTCGCAGATGACGAGCGTGGCCCGGCGAAGGGGGCTATGGAGCTCGGCCGGGGAGAGCCGCCGGAGCCGGGAAGCCTCGGCCACACCATTGGCGACGGCACGGTACTCGGACTCGGACCTTGGAGCGGGAGGCCACTGCGCGGCGCTTGGAGGACGGGACACCCGGGTTGCCTCCGAGGAAGACGGCATAGCCGGAGGTGGACCGTCGAGTGTCCGGCGTCGGTGTAGACAACCGGCTCGTAGAGGAAGACCGTCGGTGCGGAGCGAGGCCATGATCGGCGGTGCCTCGGAGGTACACGAGGAGACGCTTGAGAGCGAGAGATGAGGCTCCCGAGGATCATGCATATGAAGGCACAACCGCTGAACCGCATAGGTGATGTCGGGCCGAGTGAAGGTGAAGTGCTTGAAGAGCACCGACAAGGCGGTATGCCGTAGGATCGATCCTTTGGGGCCCTACGCCTCGGACGGCTTGCTCGAGTGTCAACAGGTGGTGCGGGGCTTGCAATCGTCATCCCGGCCCGCTCAAGTATGTCCAGAGTGTACTGACGCGGTGAAGAAGAAGCCCGGTTGGATGAGGCTCAACGGTGACTCCAAGAAAGTGGTGAAGCACACCCAAATCCTTCATCGCAAACTCCTGCTGAAGAGAGGTGATGATCCGGCGAAGAAGTGACTCACTGGAGGCTGGTGAAGAAGAAGCCCAGCTGGATGAGGCTCAACAGTGACTCCAAGAAAGTGGTGAAGCACACCCAAATCCTTCATCGCAAACTTCTGCTGAAGAGAGGTGATGATCCGGCGAAGAAGTGACTCCACCGGAGGGTCGGGACTATGTCATCCACATAGAGTAGCGAGATATGCGATCTCGGCCCCATGGTGATAGATGTACGGACGTGTCGACTTGGCCTCCACAAAACCAAGTGTCGGGAGGAAAGCGGCAAACCCGTGGTTCCATGCCCTGAGCTCTTGAGGCCATAGAGAGACTTGTTGCGCCCGTGACCATCTCGGAGCCGGAGGAGTCCACAAACCCATTTGTTGGCCGATGAAGACTGTCTCGGTGAGAAGACCATGCGAAAAAGCATTCTTCACATCCGGGCGGTGCACGGGCCAAGAAGCGGGTGAGCCAAGAGGTGAAAGCACGGTGCGGACGGGCAACGAGCTTCACCACCGGGCCGAAGGTCTCATCATAGTCAACCCTGGGCGGCGAGTGAAACCCGGAGTACCCACCGAGCCTTGTGCCGCTCAAGTGTACCATCGGCCCGGCGCTTGTGGGTCCGGATCCACTTGCCGTGGACGACGTTGGCACCTCGCGGCCGGGGCACCCGCATCCCTGTGCCGGTTGGCGAGGTGGCCGCGTACTCCTCTTCCATCGCACGGCGCCGGTGAGGGGTCCGCAAGGCCTCGCGGACGGAAGAGGTGCGGAGAGATCCCCGTCTCGCCGGGCGGTGGCGGAGAGGGCCTGCGGGCGGGCGGACGCCTCGTCACCATAGGGTGAGTGTGACGAGGGTCCGGTGAAGCGGCGGCGGGTGGTAGACCGGTGTGGTGACACGGGCACCCGTCGGTCGAGGCGGCGGCGATGGTGTCCCCGGCGGGAGAGGAGGACACCACCGGCGATGCAGGGTGACCACGGCGAAGAAAGTCCCACGCCGGCGGAGCGGCGCGCGGTGGCCTCTCGGGCCGGGCACGACGGTGGTAGACGTGCACGCCGGGCGAAGCGAGCCGGTGGCTCACGGTGGCGCACGTGGCGCCCGAGGCGGCTCCGAGGCGGTGGCTCCAGCCCGCCCCCACTCGGCCCCTCCATGGTCGAGTAGGGACGAGGTCGGGAAAGACACTAGCCGCCGTGTGGCCGGGGCACGACTCCGGCGAGGAGTACGGTCTTTGGAGTACTGCGGAGACAACTGGAAGGTGGCTCGACCACCGCGTCACCGTGGGAAACGGAGAGAAAATGTCAAGCTCCGGTGGAGTGGAAGTGGTGGGAGGAGGGGGGTGGAGAAGGGGAAAACCGACTCATCGAACACCACATGGCGAGAGATGAGAACCCTACGAGAAGTGAGATCATAGCACCGGTACCCTTGTGATCGGGGAGTACCCAAGGAAGACACACAAGGTGGACCGAGGAGCCACTGTGGGGAGCGGTGGCGGTGGTGTTCGGGTAGCACGCAGACCCGAAGACCCTAAGGTGATCGTACCGAGGAGGGCACTCGAAGAGAGCGTGGTGTGGTGTAGAGCCGGACCGAGCGGAAGGTAGGCGGTTAAGAAGGTATGTGGTGGTGTGCGGCACTCGGCCCGAGCGAGCGGAAGTGAGGCCTGGAGAAGAAGCGTGCGCATGGTGTCGTTGATGGTGCGAATCATGCGCTCGGCCTTGCCGTTACGAGAGGAGGTGTACGGGCAAGACATGCGCAGAATCGGACACCGTGAGAGAAAAGAACGCACGGGAGGTGGAGTTATCAAACTCGCGACCATTGTCACACCTGGACGGCCTTGATAGTGAGGCCAAACTGTGTGGACACCCAAACGAAGAAGTGGTGAATCGCAGGGAAAGCATCAGACTTCGCACGCAAGGGAAAAGTCCACAAGTAGTGAGAAAAATCATCAACCACCACAAGATAGTATTTATAGCCGTAAATACGAGTACGAGCGATGTCCACAAGTCGCAGTGTACAAGATCAAAACGGTGAGCCGCATGAGAAGAAGAACTAGAAAAAGGAAGACGAACATGACGGCCCAACTGGCACGCATGACACAACTACTCATCATGAACTCGAGTACAACGAATGTCTGAGCTATGACTAAGCTGCATCAGGGCATCACGCCCGGTAGTGTCCGAGACGCCGGTGCCAAGTAGAAGAAGTAGTGGTGGCGAGGCGGTGACGACGAAGATGGCGAAGAGGTCGGAAAGCGGAGAGTGTAAAGGGGCCCCAAGCCGTCACATCGGAGCGGAGGACGCCGGGTAGCCAAATCCTTCACAAGTAAGACCCGAGAGTCAAACTCCACGGAACAAGAGTTGTCGACGGTAAAACGACGAATAGAAAGAAGATTGTGGACCATCGGGGTGCAACAAGAACATCGGGGAAGGCGAAAGAGCCATGGGCACCGGCGGCACCCACGGATGTGACGGGGAAGACACGAGCCATTGGCGACCATGATAGACGAAGGGTGTGAGAAAGAAGGAGGAGAGGAGGACGAGTATACGGGGTCCGGGGTGGTGTGGTAGGTGGCACCCGAGTCGGCGATCCACTCCGGGCCGACGGGGAGGTGTCAAGCCCGGGGTGGAGAAGGAGCGCGCCCGAGCCTCCGACTCCGGCCGGCCGGCCGGCGAGGCGCCGGAAGGTGTGCCCCACGGGGTCGCCGCCGGTGGGTAGAACGTCGAAGGAGCTCCCGCGAACATGGCCGCCGGTGGACGAGGCTCGCCGGGGCCCACAGGAAGGCCACATGGCGATGCGCCGGACCCGGGGTTGTTGTAGGAGGGCAGGCGGCTGGAGGACGCGGCGGCCGAGGCGGCGCGCCACGGCTCCCCACCGCCACCACCCCCGCCTTGCCCTTGCCCTTGCCCTTGCCACCATCGGGCCCGTGCCACCTCGCCCGCGGCCCCTCCCCCCTCCCCGCTCGGCCGGTGGGAAGAGGAGCCAACGGTGGGGTGTACGGAGCGGCGGACGTGGCGGTGGAGTGGCAGCGAGAGCGTCGGGGACGTCGAAGAACTGCGCGGTGGAGAGAGGCCGGCGGAGTGGATCCGCGCCGGCCCCCGAGTGAGCTCCTCCATGATGAGATCGTCGCGGACACGGAGGTAGGTGGGAAACGGCCGCGAGCGGACGATCGCCGCGGAGGAGGCGTAGCGCTCGGCCGACCCCGCGAGAGAGGTTGAGGACGAGTGTGCGGTCCGCCACGGGTAACCCAGTCGCCGAGGGAGTCCGCCATGGCCTTCATCTCGCCGGCAAGTACTCCCAACCGCGAGGTCCCCGCTCGAAGGTGCGGAAGCGGAGGTCGAGCTGCGGGGGCCGGGTCTCGGCGTTGCCCGAGCCGTCCTCGAGGCCGGCCCGGGCGTGTCGAGCGGAGGAAGTGTTGCGGAGGAGGTCCCGCGGCTCGGAGTTGACCGTCGAGGATCCACGAGGACGATCTTTGTCGAGTCGAGCCACGACGCGCCTCGGACCCGGCCGGCGGCTCGGCGAGGATGTGGTCATCCAAGGGCGTAGCGGCGCGGGTGAGGATGACCGGTCCCTCCGCGGGCGTAGGAGGTCGACGGGGTCAAGAACGACCGGATGGCCGGCCAATGTTCCGGACACCCCGCACGGTAATGGAGTTGCGCGACGAAGGGTCGGCCGGGTCGTGCCGGTCACCACGGTGGAGGAGGTGGTGCGGTGGCCGTCGACCGGGAGGAGGGGCCGGGCAAGGTGCGGAGGCTGAGCGGGAGCGTCTCCGCCTCGGCAATGCGCGAGCCAAGGTGGTGGCGGCGTCACGCTCCGCTGGCTGCCGGCAAAGCGGCGGCTGGAGACGCTCTCCCGCTGCGGCCCACGCACGCGGGAGACAAGTGTCTTTGCAGCCCGAGGGCGGAGTCGGGCCGGGAGCGTGGTGGTCGACCGGGCGGAGGCGGGGGAAGGTGAAGGAGCCCACCGCCCCGCCACGATGCGGTGCCCCCCGCCGCGATCCACCGGGGCCGGGCATCGGAGGGTGAGGCGTCCTTGCCGCTTGTCCGGAAGTAGACCACGCCGCTACTCGGAGCGAGGCACCCCACGCCCGGGCACGCGGCGACAGCAGCGGCGGCGTATCGCGCCACGGCTGGCCGGGCCGCCGACCGCCGGTGGCCTCGGAGGCGGGCCGCATAGGCGCGGCGCGGCGGCGGCGGCGTCGAGGCGAGCGGGGCATCGTGGAGGAAGGGCTGCGGCGGCGTGGTGTCCTCGGCACGCGTCTGCCCGGGAGGTCGATGGGATCGCCCACTTTTGTGGCCCGCCAACGCCCGTGCGCCGATCCGAGCCGGCGATTTCGCCACCGTCGGCCCGACGGGCGGAGCGGGGAAGAGGCGAGGTGGTGCGGGCCCGTCCCGAGGACGAGGCGGGGAGAGCCGCGCCGGCGGCGGCGGGCGAATCCGGCGGCGCTGAGTCCGCGCGGCCCCTCCGGGTCCCGTGCGGAGCACCGACGGCGGCGGGCTGCGGAGGGCGTGCGGCCCCGCTACCGGCGGCCGCTACGCCGCCCGGGAGGGAGAAGAGAGGGAGGGGAGCGGTGGAAGTAGGTGGGGGATGGAGGAGGAGAGGTCGCCGGCCGTCCATGGCGGCGGCGCCGGCGACGGCGGGTGGCGGCGGCGGCGGCGGGTCTTGGATCGGGGGAACGGGAGAGGGAAGTTCCTACCCCGCGATACCATGTTGGATTGGAATATTCTCTCTATTGCATCAAGGTAACCCTAGAAGGGTGTATATAGTTGCATACATGGGCCTTATGGGCTTTGCCTCATGGGCCTAATACATGTATATACTCCAACACTAACACTATGCAATTTACAAGCTGATGTCTAAAGTTATAGCCAGTTCAAAATATTCATACAGTAGGAGCACTCTCTCTTACAGATGATATGAAATACTAGTGCTAACAGTGAATAAATTAATTCTCAGCAGTAACAATAATTGGTATTTTCTGGTAAAGTTTATATTTAGCAAAAAAAAAAAATATACGATTTTAGTTGATATCGACATTTGACAATGGCAGCAAGATAACATACAAAAAACAGATAGAGAACTGATTTGATGGTTTTATATACCTCTCTGCTGGCACGGTTGCCAACATAAATGACAACATTCATGTTGGGTAGCCACTTCCGAAATTCCTTTGCCCAGTGGCACAACTACAAGAAATGGGCCATTGATTTCCTGAGCATTCTGCGACAGATATGTCAAATAATAATATTAAAAAGACAATTTCATTCATCATAATAATGACAAGCAAATACAATGAGAAATAATTACATGAAGGAAGCCAAGCATGGAAATAGATTGGATAGTTTTTCCCAGACCCATTTTTTAGCAAGTATAACATTAGTATCGTTTCTCCACCTGTGTCACCAATCAAACAATCAGAAAACAAAGCATTTGTATTCTGTTGTGCACATATGTACATTCATATTGATCTTACATACCCATTGACAAGAAAGTTTAGTCCTTCCAGCTGATAATCACGAAGCTTGCCAGCTTTTAGCCATTTTGTTGGTCATCAAGCCTCCTCAAACTAGCTGGAAACGTAAAGTTCGATTCAGTTAAAACTCAACAATAGTGATCCACTTGTGCTAGAAAAAGAACATTGGGGATCCCGTAAAAACCCAAAGAAAAGGGTAAACTCATTCAAACTATGACCAAAAGAACATTGTAGATTCCCAAGGGATAAGGATCACTTAATTTGATAACATCACATCATAGTCATGGTAAACAGCATATTAATTGAAGATTTCATAACAAAGAACAACAGTGAAAAAGAGTCTTCAACCAGTATGTCATATGTAATAACTATTTTTGGGACCAGTAGTAAGTAGGAATGTGTTACCTTTGCTTTTCTTTAGTTGGAAATCTACTGTTTTCCCAAGTATAGCTGAGGCAGCTTCACGAGCCTACCATTTAGTGTAAAGCCAGTCATACAAAATTGCACGCTTAGATACAATTACAGAAGCTAGTATAAGGTACTGAGTACCTTACCTTATATATTCATCAATTGCATCTTGAGCAAAATTTATATCTGTATCGTTTTCCCTGAAACAGCACACCAAAAACAAGGTCAGTGAGACTAACACATACTAATTAAAACAGTAAAGGCACATTCCTATTTCCCACAACAAAGATATTAACATCCACAGATAGATGTATGAAAGATCATCACACATAATCATACTCAACAGAGGTAGAGATATCATGTTTACGAACGGAGCTCATCCATGTGCAAAACATTAATCATAATCATATAACTGGATGTCATGCCACAAAAATTACCAGGTAGATTCTGCATAAGGAAGTCCTTGACATTTGACTAAATATTTGGGAACCAGATCATCTCCATCAGCTTTGACCCTATCAGCAAAGATCTGTTCAACCTGAAGATTCAATGTTAGACAACATGCAAAGCGATAATGAACAGTGTATATCAACGGTCAACCTGACTATATTGTTTAATAAGATCCAGCTCCATCTCCTTGCCCACATCATGCACCTCAACCTGATATGAATATGTTGGCATAACCAGAGAAACATATCAAAGTAATGCCAATATTTTGACAAGTAAAGAAGCGCTGATTAATAGCACTCCATAATCACTAATTAATAGCACGGAATATAAACCTAACATTGACTTAATTTTGAACATAATCAAAATAACTACTCCATAACATATTCAAAATTAAGTACTATGCAAAAAACAGGAACCTATTCCATAACAGGAAGAGCACAAAAATTTCCTTTACATTTTGAAGTTTTATCACAGAGTTACTTTTTTTTACTCTGGATGCTAAGATACAAAAGGTGTCATGCCTCAATTCAAGTTAAATTTGAAATGAAAGGTCTACTGGTTTAGCTCTTCACGTGATAGTGCCCTCTTGTACCTCTGTTCCTCAGCAACTCTTTTTGTGTAATTTATTACCTTCTTGAATCCACCAACCTATCGTGTAGAGGTTATATGAATGAAAGCAGATTTAGAAAGAACGAAGACAAATGATTAAGCACGTACACCTAAACTAACATACAGATAACATAATCTATATGCAGTCTACATAAGTACTTACATTTTGGAGTTCTGATAATATCTTGCATTGACAATGCAGGTAGGACTGGCCTTTCCATTTTATATAGAACTCTAATTCATCCCACTGTTGATCGAAGTCTGATGTTAGGCTGGCAACAGTAGGTTGAGCTGACTGGTGATTCCTTATTGCCTCTTCAGCTACACCCTTGGGTTGATACCAAAGAACTTTTTTCGATTCTTTCTCAATCTTCCTCTTCTGCCTCCTCCTTCATGAGCTAAGATTACATTAAATTAGAACTTGTTATGGTGGCCATAATATATACGGATTGATTTTTTACAAGATCAGAAGAAACTTAAATTAACACCATAATAACGATGACTTAGAGTCTTAGACAACAAAATAGAGAGGAAAGTTTAGAAGACAGATATCTTTCTCTATTGTCTAAAAATCAGGAACTAAATGACAACATCAAGAATATAATACTTATGCACTCCAGCTTGATACCAAGCCATACATGACAAGAACTAGTTAGCCAGTTATCCATTATGACTCCTCAGTGACAAAATTGATATTTCACTAATAGTTTGTACTGAGCTTACCTTTTCATGTTTGGTTGACTTCTCCTATCGTCACTTTCTTTGCTTTCAGCATATGAGATCTTCTTCACCGTCCTCCTTCCAGAAGTTCGAAGCTCAAAGTTTCTGATGCAACCTGTCAGGTTGTTTCGATCTGTGTTTGAAATCAGAATCGTTGGGAACATCTAAGTGATGCTAACACTAACATGTCTTGCCTTTGAAGCTGCCATTAAAACTAATAGCACGAGTGGAGCAAATATGCTATACCTTAGTGTTTGAGATCTGTGTCCACCAAAAATCATGAGGGCATTTCGTATCGTCATCTTACCTACAGAGACGGGGTAAAATGGCCATAGTATTAGCATGTTAACAACAGTTTGAGGAAGACAAGGTTTTGAGATAACCGAAGGTTGCATGCAATGGGGAGGAAAGCAAGCAGAAGGGAGTCACCGATGCTGCTTCCGATCTGGCCGCCCAAGGAGGCAAGGCGAGATCACTGCTCTTCAAGTGAACAATCCAAGTAGTGATTCAGCATGTTTGTGGTCTTGAACAGCCTCCTATGGTTTGAAACAGCTTACTATTTTGTTCAGTTCCCAGCAGCATGATGTTTGGCTTGGCCTTTGTGTAACCCAAAACTGCATACATCATGAGAAGCCTTTCAGCAATGATCTGCATAAATCTTTCAGCAATAGAAAAATAGAAGAGACTGTACAGTAAGTAGAAACTCACCAAGACTAATGATCTAGCAAGCAAGTAAGTTAGTCTGTCCAGATTAACCGCAATGAACTTATAAACTCTTCATTCTGAAATTATCACGAGAAAACGATGAGCCTTTGTTGGTGGTACCTTGATGACCACAGGAAGCATCATGATGCCAATGCTGACAGCATTGCTGCAACAGATAGGGGCAGGGTCATTAGAATTGAAATCAACAGTAGCAATATACATCAAAGCAGATACTACAAACCTGAAATTAATCAATGCATCACAGGATCGATCCCTAGGATGAGGCTGCCCTCTCCTAAATCAAAATCAGGAGCAGAAACATTAGCAAGGATTCCGAACTTCTATTGACGTTAAAAAAAATGCAGGCCAGCGGAGAAAAGTGCTATTAAACTAAGATATCAACTTGCATAATCCATGCATATTCCCCGTAATGAAGGGGGGAGGGGAGGGGCAGTCGGAGTTGCTTCAATGCTTTCACTCCTCAAAAGTACACATGCGTCCAATCAAAATTCTCCTTCGGATTAGAATAAACCGGTTCCGACTTTCAAACTTACCCATATTACCTTCAACTATAGGGCTTCTTAGCCTTCACTTGGGTCTTGAGCAATTGAAAGACATAACGATCAAGTCAAGCACCATGTCTCAAGTTCTTTGTTCCACCATTGTTCGGAGTTTTAATTATAAGTTTAAAAATAAAACTCGTAGATTCCATTGTATGACACTCTCAAGTCTCTCAATATGTGGTATTTGTGGATCCTCCCCAAGGCAGTTATGGTGTTTGCCTTCTCTCCTCTTAGAGTATGTGGTATTTTTGGCATAAGGTAGAGCATCACCATGCCTTCTATCTCACACCCTATAACTAATGCTTATGTGGAGCTCATAGGTGGGAGATAGCTAATACATACTTGCACAAGATATATTGTAAGGTCAAACCATGGATCCAAGAAATTGGCATACAATCAAATCAAGATGTGCGTGTGTGGGCCTATATATGTGGAGTGGATGTATATGGTGGAAGAGGATATGAATGATGTAAATGGTGGCAAGGGTGAAAGGATGTATATGGTGGAAGAGGATATGAATGATGTAAATGGTGGCAAGGGTGAAAGGATGTATATGGTGGAAGAGGATATGAATGATGTAAATGGTGGCAAGGGTGAAAGGATGTATATGGTGGAAGAGGATATGAATGATGTAAATGTTGGCAAGGGTGAAAGCATGGTGAAAACCTAATTCTACTTTACTCCTTGAAGAAATATATCTCCTTTTTGGAACTTAGAAATTTTTGGGGAAAACCTAGGGTCGCCGAGTTTTGTTTTGATTGGACACTTGTCCTTCAAAAACATTGGAGCATTTATTTGATGACTTTGGAGCTAATGGAACTTTTTCGAGACAGCCCAAACCTCTTTACGCAATGGAACTTTAGAGAGATAGCAACAAGAACATTGGAGCATTTATTTGATGGCTTTGGAGCGAATGGATGGATGGGTGGAAACGTATCAAGGACATTTTTGGTGTTCACTCCCGGTGTAGAAGTAGAACATTTCTAGGTGGATCTAAATGGAAAGCATGTTTTTGCGTACTTCTGTGTAAGTAGCATAATTGGGTGGAGGTATGTGATCTTGATTTTAACCGCATGACAAGCCACTAAGGGTCAACACACCTAACCACACTCAATGCAAATACAAGCGGTAAATATGTAGATAGGTTTTCTAGTCTAGCAAGCATGTACATATGGTTGTGGTGCGAAATTAGGAATTCAAACTCTCGTCATACGGGAACTCATCATGTAGCGTTTTTAAGTTTTCAAAAAGATAAATCTCCCGAACTCTAGTGTCACTTGGAACAAGATAAACAATGATTCGGACCTTCTCAAATCATATCCGTCAATTACCTAGACTTAGATCAAGCATTTGCTACCCACAAGTTTCAAGCTCGAGCAAATCTTAGGTCAAAACAATTTTATCCAAAACTAGGAGAATTTGAGGTTGAAAACTAGGTACTTGAAAGGAATTATGGCGAGCAACTATTCATCATTTCCATATGCAAATATTATTCAGTTCTTTTTTATTTGCTAGTAGCTCTTAAAAACAATTACTAAAGCAATCTTTGTATGCACACTTTTTATTTGTTTTCATTATTATTACTACTATAGAGATAACTTATTTATTTTGCTTTTAGTTTTGCATTTTTAAGTATAATAAAGAAACTAAAAGTAACAAAGTCAAAATCAAGATAAAACAAGAAATACTTAGCTTGATACTTGAAGGTGCCTCTCCACTCAAGCTAGTTGTTGGCGTGTATCCATACTCTAGAGTTGTTGTTGCTATTGGTGTTGGAGATTTGCCACCGCTTGTCCCATGTTTTCCTCCCAGATTAAACTCGTCATAACATATTGAACAAAATAGTCTTTGCATGTATCAATGGCTAAGCTTGCATGAACATATATCCTAGGGGTGCATATATGGTGAAATTTTAACCAATTCTCATCAGTATTTATATCTTTTGGGTGGTGCATTTGCACCCACCGTCCCTCATGTAGCTTCGCCCCGGCATGTATGATGGCATGGCACATTATACTGCCCGTCAAGAAAAAACAATGCCGCATTTTTTTCTTTATTTTTTCACTCTGATCAGCAATAATAAGTCAAGAAAAAAATGAAGAGCATCCAAGCTAATAATTTCCATCTCACTTTTAACTAACTCTGAATCAGTTTGCTGAGGCAGTCACATTAGTTCAGTGGCTTCTAAAAAACAACAGAGTACTATGAACTATCTCTACAAGGCATTTGCAGTAGCACACAACTCACAAGATTTAGACTTGCAGTTGCAGGGAAAGACACAGCCAGTTGTACATCTCTAGAAATAAAAGCATTGAAATATGCATAAGGGCAGACAGCAGCAACAGCCCAGAAACATTGACTTACTCATGTTTTCAAAACTAATAACAGCCAACGTGCAGCACAGCCACAGCGCAAACAGCCATAAAAAGATTGAGGAGTACGTTAATGTAATTTGCATTCTTTAACTAGGCAGAATGTGAGTTTTTAGATTATTAATTGTTGCTTACTTACTCCAGTTTGTCAACTCAGAGCATAGGCACAATTAATTTGGTTATTGATGTTTACACTAGTAGCAAGGAAATGCCAAAAGGCATGTAAAGGTACAGAAGCTTTTACCTTTTTCACTCTTACTTTTCCAAATGGAGAAATTAGTTGCTGTAGAGCTTTGATCCTCTCCCTCCACACCTAAAGAAAGATGAATTTGAATGAATAAACTGAATAACTAGAAAGACAGGAACAGCTCATTAATTCTCTGAACCAAGTAAGAACATCTCACAATTTTGGTATAGCAAGTGCCAGATTGGCCAATAGCTGATTATCAACACCTTACTAGTACTCAAACAGAAGTAAGCACAAACCCTAGGCCTCTTGTTCATAGCATCAAGTAAAGCAAATAGGAAAGGGCATGATTCATTCAGAAAACTGGTAAACACTTCTGCCCAAGGAAACCCACAATTTCATTCAGAACAAGTAGCCACTAACTGGTAAAAATTTCTCCCCAACGAATCTCAGAAAAAAAAAAGAAAGGGCATGATTCATGCACAACCACTATTACAAAATTATTTAGAAAAATTACTCAGAAAAAATAATGTGCATGAGTCATGCCACGATTCACCACTGCCGCACAACCCAAATTTCCCAAGTGAAAGGGAATCTAACCCACGACTAAGCTGGATCAAAGACACGCATAACGCAGCACAACCAGAGAGCCACTTCCGAATCGCCAAAGCCTAAACTTCTCACAGAAAAATCGATCAGAATGGAACCCTTCAAGGGACAGTCAGCTAGACGGGGGGAGGAAGACGGGCGCCGTTCTCACCTTGGGGTTGAGGTTCTCCACGGCGGCAACCCGAACATCCATGGCGAGGAGCAGCAGCTGCTGGTGGTGGTGGTGCCCCCAACATCGTCGTCGTTGCTGTCGCTGCGGTAGGAGAAGGAGAGGTGAGGCGGCAACCCTAGGAACGGGCGCTCCTCCGCGTGGAGCCGCCGCCGCCGCCGCCGCCATGTCCCGACCTCGCCTCGCTTCCGCCGCGGGCGGTCCTCCTCCCGTCCCCGGGCGACTGTGACTCCCTCCGGCGCCCGAACCTCCATCGCGCTCAGCATCCGCCGCGAGAGCTCCGGCCCCCATGGCCAGGGTCGCCGCTTCCGGCCTCACGCTGCCGAACTCCGCCTGGCGCGCGCGCGTGGTGGCCTCCCCCTCCGCCTTCCTCGATTTGAGCCGCCCGTGGGCGTGGCTTTCCTTTTTTTTTTAACGACACATCGTGGGCGTGCCTTTGGGCCTTTGGCTTTGGATGTGCGTTCGACGGGCTGTACTAGCCGTTGCGTGGAGAAAATGTTTTTGGCAACTGCCTGTACGTGAGTTTCCTGAACCTGCACCGTGTGAAACTGGTTCTGAGTTTCCTTAACCTTGCACCGTGTGAAACTCGTTCACAAACCATAACGGTGTTAAAATTAAGGAGACACATACAAATACAGATACGGTGAGATAGGTTATCCACCTTATTTGCATAGAGACGCTTAACAAACAAAGAAATTACAAACATATTCTTGGGACCTCCACACACTGAAGCTCCCGGAAACTTTCACCGTCAACCATGGTAAGCCATAGCCACCGATCCTAAGTCAGAAGGAACTCCATAGCCACATGGCTTTAAAAATAATCACGGTAGACACTCACCCTCTTGAATGAGATGAAGCCAACGCTGAAAATCTCTCGAACCAGTACGACGTCATGGAGGGCATGGAGGTCTAGTACGACGTCCGTGTACTGGTCCAAGAGGTAGCTTGAGGCCTTCTCCTTCACCATGGACACTAGTGGTCCAAGAGGTAGCTTGAGGCCTTCTCCTTCACCATGGACACTAGTGGCTTGACCACCATGTTGGCCATCAGCACAGCCATCGGAGCACTTACAACTCTCAACACAACACATGCGCTGGCTAGCGAGTGGAAGAGGAGGATTTCTTATCATGCAAATAGAAATGTGGTAATATGCTCGAAACAGAAATAAACAATTACTTGTCTGCTTCCAATTATCTTGTCGACTTTGGCTTCACTAATCCCTTTAATTTGCAAAAGGTACGGTCTTTCCTCAGAGAGTATGCTACAGATTCTACTGTGCGAGACCAGCATTTTTAGTTTTTTCACATCAAATGTGGCTATTCCAGATCCCTACACAGCAAATTTGATAGGAATTTAAGTGATGGCTCGGATAAACAGCTGATTTTTTTCTTCTCTAACAAGAAAAATCCCCAATCACTACCGAGATAACACATTACTACCTCTGTCCCGTTTTATTTGTGTTACAAACGAGTGGATGAGAATAGCGGTGACGAGAATAGTGGAGCTGGGCATAGGCTCATGGGTGACCGGTTGACAAGAAAGTCTCGCAGCTTTGCGGGGGCTAGATCATAGATGTGGTACGCGTGACAAAGAGAGCCTAGACGATAGTTAATTGGGGCTTGCTACTGTGCTACAACGACAGATAAAAGGGGACGAAGGGAGTACATCCTAGTCAATGTTTTACCGAAGCCTGAACGAGTTATGTAACCGTGCGGGAAACACGGTTGCCGGCCGTCTTTCCTAGGAAAAGTCTAGTCTCGACATTAGAATTTTCAACAACTAGCAAAGCTATAAAGATTAAGAAATTCTTAATATGAGGTGACAACACCATATTGCAGCGTTGGATGCCCTGCATATGTGCTTCAAAACATATCAAATTATAATGCTAAACGACTAGATCATGGAAATCCACCGCCCGAGAGTGTAGTTTGGTGGGCGTACATTACAGTCATGAACCCGTTATGGCGGCTTAATGAGTCCAACACTGTTTAGGCAGTGGACCCGTATTGTGCATCGGTGAACCCAATACTATTGGCTAACGGTTGGTACTATAGAGGTATGAACCCTTTATTGTTGAGTAACGGGTTGAAATAAATAGATGAAAAGTTTTGGGGGGCTTAAAAAGATGGCATGGATAGTGTTTGATGAACCGTAAAACTCGGTCACCACGTTTAAAGTAATGGGTTGCCACTGTAGGTGAATAGTGATCTATGGGGTGAAAAGATGACATGAATAGTGCTCGATGAACAGTAAAATCCGGTCGCCATGTTTAACGGTCTTTATAGATAACCTACTAACTGAGCGGTAGCTTCAGCTGTGTTGCTTCTAAGTAAATGGAGTGGAATGAAATTTAGTATTGACGCTGACTAGTACATTGAAGACGACGAACAAGGATGGATGCGTGCATTTTAGGTTGCCAAATTGTGATAGATTGGTTGTGCATTATCATTAGGCTACACTAAAAATCATTGAATCGCAACTATGGATTTTACACCATTATCATCATTGGATGGTATTTGGAACAATAGTATATGGAAGTCTAAATTCTAGAATGTGAATTTCCATGTATGGTATCTGGTCGGCCTTTGGGCATCATGACCCTGTGGGTGGGCCATGCATGAACTTCGTCCCGGCCATGGCTCTGTCCATCTCCTTCTCCATAACCCTGTCTATCGTCTCCATCTCCATGCCCCAACCTCTACTCGCTTCCACAGTTAGGACTGTGCCCTTGAATCCATTCGTTCGCCCGTGGATAAGGAGGCGTTGAGGTTGGCATGGGTAGCGACTGAGGTTTGGATTCGGTGTACATGGCACCGGTGTTCGGCGGCGGCGTAGGAACGCCGCCGCACAATTCTTTGGATCAGATAAGCTGGGCAAAGCGATTGAATTTGGCGACTCTCAGACACGGACTCGTGGTTAAGCTGGGTCCGATGCGGATTATCGACTCTGGGACACGGACTCGATATAGATTAATAGGTTGCGATGAAACCCCCAGCTACCCAATTGCCCTTTCAATGCACGAGGAGCTCTCAATCCTGGTCTGGATGGTGAGACTTCAGGTATCGATCAATCTGGAGTGCCACTCTGCTTTGTACCGACTCTTCATCAAATCCCAGCGATGCTGACTCAAGGTTATCCTGTTCCATCTTCTGCAGCATATACGTACATTCCTCGTGTATTGATTGGCCTGTAATGCAAGTCATCAGCGATGCAGGACTTCCTTTCTATCTGCTTCATGTGCATTTCCAATGGTGTCCTGGTAAACTAGATGGCTACGACATCAGCATAGGCCCCAGGGCCCAGAAGGCAACATAAAGTATTCCTACTGGCCGTGTTTCTCATTGCTAATGATGCCAAATCTGGCCAGTCACCAATTTACGCAATTTTAACATACCAAAACACAAGAAAATGAGTGCAAGATTGAACACTGTTCATTGCAGAGATTACATTGGTCAGGTTAATTACTTTTAGCAAGCCCTGCTTTTGTCATAAGATTGTGATGTCACAAAACCACAATATGTCACAACTTAGCACAGGCATAGCTATATCGTTAAACACATCTACAATATATTATAGGATAAAATAATCGAGAGGAATATAACCCAGAGTATGATTCATTTATTTGAAATTATGAAAGAACAGATTTAACAATCTCTAATAATTCAAAAAAAAAACAAGTACATTTAATAAATCCCTCTAGTAAACAGCATGTACATAGTTTAACCATCACCTAAAACATCTGCTACATAGTTTAACCATCAACTAAATACAGTGGCACATAAAAAATCACTTTCTTGCAAACTGCATTTATAACCAGTTTGATGGCTTTGGAAGCCCACAAAAATACAAATGAAAATCATTAGCATAGCCATCACTCTGGTTGTAGCATGATCTAGATAAAACAATCTCTGAGTACAGTTCCAAACTTGTAGACATATTTTTGCACAGGACAACAATTTGCTTCATTGCCCAGCTATCCAAGTTTTTGGCTAAAAGTTTTACATGCTCCCTATTTTATATTAGGTATAACATGAGCTGGATGGTTCAATGTACATGAGATGATTAATGAACCCACATCCTTGGCATACTAGCAATGTATATACTATATAGTAGTGCTAAATGATTTTTCATTGCAGAGTATGTCAGAAATGATACATATAAAGTAGTAACAGCCAGCATGCCATCTTGGGCCTCTATAACCTGACAAAAGACAATAATCTAGTTTTCCCAGAGCCACCACAGATATAACATCTATACAATATGGCTAGTGAATATACAAGTAATATTACACAGCTGCAACCCACATTTGACAGCTGGAGCAAAATGCAAGTCAACAACAAAAATATCAAGATTACATCAAATGCATATGCATATTATATGATTGATGACAAATCAGCAGCTTCTAGAGTTTTACCTTTCCAAATTCCAATAGTACAACTCACAAGAACTCTGGTAAATTGGTAATACTGCATAATCCATTAATGTCAAGCATATACAACAACAAAAAATGATCTGGGAATGCTTACATCGAGATTTCTGGCAGCAAAGTTTGACAATCTGGGTCAAAAGAGAAGTATTTTGATATCAATATTTCTCTACCAGAATAAAATTCCTATTTCTAAACAAAATATTTCTCTGAACCACAAGAGTCTCGACTCCCACCTACACAGTAGAACCAAATATACACAATTTCCACATTTGTACCGATAACCGATCTATATTCAAGCAGAACCACTGTCCACTGGAGTACTGAAGCCAGATATGAGTTGGAATATACAAATGTGCGCTAAGATATGGTTGGAAAAAGTCAACAAATTAGTGACAGAACAAGGTTGATGACAAAGTCAACACAATTAATGTAGAGGAAGTTGCAGCGCTGAGATGAGTACAGAACTATATGGAGTATGAAAAGTACACAAGGGGCAACTAGTAGACATTAGTGCCAGTGCACCCTACGACAAACAATGTAATATATGATTCATTAAAATAAAATAAAACTATAATAATAATCCATCAATATCAAATTTACATTACCTGGTTCATATTTAATGCTAATTCTGTCATAGGCTCAGCTATTACAATAATGCATGAAGATACAAATGTGTCCTGACTTGCACAAAAAAGAAACGTATCCTATAATCATGGCCCATTCACAGTATTCGAACATACAGAAATGACCTCAAATCATCTCTGCCTTGAGCCAGGCCAATTGACAAATCTGTCTCAAATCTCCATAAGCAGGTTACACTCAAACATGAAGGTTAGTCAGAGAGAGAGAGAGAGAGAGAGAGACTAGTGCAACCATCACCCAAGACTTAACAAATCAGTAATAAAAATTTTACATCCCTGAGCTGAAGGTTGCAATCATGATAGTTGCTTCATTATCGATGTTCGCATCAAAAGTACCACAGGAAGCAAGTTCATTGCAAAGGAATGTGGAAGTTGATAACAGCATAGTGCAAATTCATGGCAACAAGTTCTTCTAAAGTTAACATTAGCTGCACTTGATGCAATTATACAACTAAAAGCAATGCTGAACTCTTCAACTAACAACACAACAAATGGGAAAAAAACATGTATGAGTTTGACTGGACACGATCATTAAAATGATAATGTACATCACTGTAGCATCAAGAAAAACTATTATACCTTATCATTGAGGGATGCAAACTTACACATTAGCCCACTATTATTTTGTGTGTGCTGTTGCAAGTATAGTCCAGAAAACTGGAATACAGTAGCTCACTCAATGTAGCACATTGATGAAACAAGAATGATAGAAAGAAAGAACCATCAAGCAACAAAAAGTTGTCAAAGAATACTTGAGACAAATTTCCTTTGTTATTTCAAGATCTGGTGCATTTTGTACGGCGTTCATGAAAAGGCACACTGAAAAGAATATATGTGAACTCCTAAACTATATGAATCAACTAAGCTGAACAGTTGTAAGAAGCCTTGTGAGTTTACTGAGGGTTTCTCGGAGCAGAAACAGTGTCAGGATGGTGCTCGCCACAGATAGAAGTGCGGATAAATATTGCCTTTCTTATCAGATCATCTCCAATGTCATATTGTCCACCCCGGAGCATCAGCTTGGCCCTTGTTTCCAGTACAGAAGCTTTCAGAAGAGCCAGCTCCTGCCAAAGATAAGTGTACTGTGCTTCTGAATGAGCTTGCCTAAAGCAGGAGAATGATGTTTCTCTCCACTTTCCAGCATGAGCAAGCATGGACTCAGCTGCTCTCTCTAATGCATCAGTGCACAGGCGAAGCAGCTCTAGTGCTGCGTTACAGCGGGAGTATGTTATAAATGTGTGTATTGCAAGTGGCATGACAATCTGTTTCACAAAGAACATTAGTTCAGATGGTCTCAGTTCTACCAACAGAGGATCAGAACCAAATCCAAAACCATGAAGCACGAAGCCCACAGGTGCTCGGAGGAATGTTTGATTGAGCCTTGGAGGTACACTGACTGGACCACGGCCTGAGCTGCTCTTGTGCCTCCTCGCTTTCGAGCATATAGCCTGATCAGATCATGGAACTGTACATGTTCAGGCTTTGCACTGCATCTGGCAATTCCAAACCTTATTAACATTGCAGCTGCTTCAGCTTCAGATCTCTTCATCCTAGAAGTTGCAAGGCCACAAGTAAGTGTTCTCCACCACTTCCTCCACCTTGGACCCCTCCGGTGCTTCTTTGGGACTTTGTGTGCAGCCCGAGCCAACATGTGAATTGGAACTGCAGAGGGTGCAAACCAACCACATACTTGAACCATCCGAGTTGCCAGACTCCTAGGACCATCTGCATGGTCAAATATGGATAAGCACACATCCAGCAGACGGACAAGGATTTCATGATTTTTCAAGCTGAGAACTTCTCTGTCATTCCATGAAAAATTCCTGATGAGCGGTGTACGATTCAATGTGTCAAGTAGCCTAGTTGGGGTGATTGGAAGCTCTGAGAGTATAGCTCCAACAATACTTAGGCCAAGAGGTAGTCTTCCAAGCTTCTCCTCAATGGTTTTGAGTGCATCAGTTTCCACCGGTGGATAGTCCTTGACACCTCCCTTCATTAAACTCATTGCCTCAGCACCAGATAAATAAGAAAGCTTCATTGGTTCCAAGTTCATGACTCGTGGAAGACGTGTTGTTATGATGAAGTGAGTCTCCCCACCAAAGTGTGGCAGAAGGTCCATTATGACTCTCTTATCCCACCAGTCCTTCTCGCTTTCCAAATTATCAATTATGACTAAGAATGGTATGTCGCGCATCAATTCTTGACGAATTTTGGCAATGGCTTCCTCTTCTTGCTCTTCAAAGCATCGATCACTTCCCTTTTCATGCAAGTGAGTATCTACACTTAAGTCAACTTCCAGAAAAGTTCGCAGAGCCAAATAGTTCTGTCGAATATATCGGCTTTCCCCTCTGACCCACAGAACCATCTTGTATCTCTGGAAGAATCTATATGCATACTCCAAAACCAAGTCTGTCTTGCCAATTCCAGGCTCCCCGATATGCAAGCAATACCCTTACCATAAAGTATCTTCCTAGATCTTTTTCCTTCCACACCTTACGCCATTCTTCACTCTCAGTGGACGCCCATGCCGCAATGGACTACCCAATCTCTGCATCTCAATATCTTTCTCGATTCCTTCCAAAAAACTGGCTCCTTACCTTTCTTGTCATCGGTATTTACGTGCTCATGGTTGTTAACAGAACGCCTAACTGCAAGGCCTTTTCTTCTCTGCCTTGTCTTGAGCTCAAAATATTCTCTCTTTCTCCATCTCCCGTGACATCACCAAACAAAATGAGCTCCGAGTTCCGAAAGCTCCTTTCCTGCCGACAAAATCATCACACGAGGGAAAGGGAATTCCTCCTTCTCCATCCTCCCTTTCCACCTGTTCACCCTATCAACCACGCTTCTCCCCGCCTAATTTTGTGGCCCGAAGAATGATTGCTTGCATTATGCAATCTCTCCACTTGCCATCATTCGCTTCTAATTGCACATCTACCACCCGAGAAAGAGCATCCAACCGACTCCATCCACTCATGTTCCATCCCACCATACAACATCCACAGCTCACCTCCATGTTTCTCCCACAATTCTCCTCGCTTCTCGATGATATCCACGGCAAGGCAATCGACCGGCATCCAAGTCGAAAAATATGGGTATAAGATTTTTCTTGCCAAAGAAGTTCCCTTGAGCTCCTCAATGGTATAAGGTTGCCAAATGACTTCTTCGTGAGGATAACGACTCCATAGGTGGAAGCATTCATGATCCTCTCGACAAAAGATCGTGGCCGTGAGAATTCCCGGCATCTAGACTCCGCTTCGGAAACAAAGCAACCGATCCCATGGATCTCTAGTTTCTGACGGGAGCCGGTTTGTGAACCTCGGCGGTGAAGCCTTGCGGCCATGAAATCCAATGTACACGTCGTAACTGCGAAGCCCTACTGGACAGAGCGTTGATGTCGTCGGCTGGGACGACGATGATTTCCGATATACTCCCCAATCCTCTTGTGCTTTTCCTTGGGAGCCGAGCGGCCACCATTGCTGGTTGCCGACGAACTACCTTGACACGGGCCCTCG
This sequence comes from Themeda triandra, assembly GCA_018135685.1. Taxonomy (NCBI): domain Eukaryota; kingdom Viridiplantae; phylum Streptophyta; class Magnoliopsida; order Poales; family Poaceae; genus Themeda; species Themeda triandra. Next base: position 1,425 of record JAENPR010000468.1, on the reverse strand, counting down.
AAAGTAGAAAACAAAGCTGGGATTGTTGTAGACAATCGCTGGAGTGACAAAGTTGCTCAAGTGCACAGCTACTGGAGGAGACACATCTGACGGCAGGACCCCAGCACTCCTTGACGGTAACTGCCCCCTGCGGTGCGAAGGAATCACCAGAGTATATCGCTGATCTTCAGCGCAATGCCACTGGAGGGGCACTTGTTCTCAGGATCAGCGAGCTCCGGGACACGGGCAGACAGCGGCTGCGGGCGTGAAGAAAGGGGACTGGTTAGCGAAACAAACGCCGACAGAAAGAGGACGAGAGGTTCCTCGATGCTGCCGAGACCAGCTACTCGGCATCGGAGGCTTCATTCTGAAGCTTCATAAACCATTTTCGGCTCTGCCCGCCCCCTCAGAGTGTTTGAAGCTCAACTCAACTCATCCCTGTGGCAATGGTTACCGCACAAGTCGAACAAATGATTCCCTCAGTGACCTGAATGCAATAGTACAAATTGAAAGCAACCTTCATCAGAGAAAGAAATGCTGTTGATGAATGAACATGATGTGTAGGCGGTAGTACAAGTACAAAACAGCAGAGACGGCAAGCATTCGAGTGATCTTTGCGGTGAAGGAAGAAACAGACAAACAAGTACGAGCTGCAAAAAGGACTATCACATTTCCAGGCCAAAAGACAAGGCTGTACCTCATGACTACTGACCCAAACAGGAGTAAGTGAGATTCAACAGGCTGTATTAGCATAGCGGCGCATTAACTCGGCGATACAGTTTTTTTAAAAAAAACTCGGCGATCCAGAAAAAAAAAACTCGGCGATCCAGAAAAAAAAAAACAGGCAATCATGGGTGAATTCAGTCCAGCAAACAGAGGAGGAGGGAATAATCAATAAAAACAAAGTGCAAAAAGGCTGTTGCTGCTATGTATGCTATGAGCTGTGCGCTCCACTGGTGGTCGGCAATGGAGTGATGCGATGCGAGAGAGCATGATAACAGCGGCTGGCACTTCTCCGGTGATACGGGATAACCATAGTGATGATTGAGCCAGCGATGGTGCCGAGGGACAGATACCCAGCACCGAGTGGGACGGACGGACGAACCTGGGTGGCAGAGCGGCGGTGGGCTTGAAAGCCGCGCGGAGGAGGGGTGAAGGCCGGCGGTGGCAGTCGCGCCGTGGACCTCACCGAAGAAGAGGAGGAGGCAGCAATCAAACAAACAAATGTAGCCGGATCGATCAGCAGGACGCACGCAGGCGAACAAACAGCGAAGCTTTCGCCCGGGAGGCGAGGAGATTTGGATCTGAAAAGTGAAGCGAAGCGTAGTACCAACCGAATCTGAGGAGCGGCAGGACGAGTGAGTTGGCGACACGAGGGGACAGCGCGATCTCGGCTGGACGGAGTGGATGGAGGGCCGCCGAGGGGAGCTGCCGTCGCCGCCGCTT